>CM060449.1:144124176-144724176 GCA_030545235.1 Helianthus tuberosus
TATATCATGATGGTCTTTTGAACTATTAATAGGGGGTGAGCTAAATTTGATAAGGAGCAGGACCACTTGTAAACCTTCACTCATTTCATTTCTTACTAACTCCAATCTTCTAAAAAATATCAACAATGATGTTTACAAGTCAACAAAATCAATGAAAGATTCCTCCACTAATTCCTCAATGCCTAACATTGTCCCATATTTTTATTTTTATTTTTATGGTTAATAAATAAACTATTTAATTTTATCAGTTTTACACGTTATTATTTAATGTGAGTCAGTTTCGATGGACTTTACTTATTTTAATTACTCTTTTCAATTTTAAAATTTACATGTTAAAAAATATAAAAAAAGGATCCAAAATTAATGCACATTGTTTTATTTCTCATGTTTTATGTTTCCTATGTTTTATGTCTTCTTAATAATGCATATATTTTTAACATTTTCATCGCTACAAAGTTAATTTAATCTCTTCAACATAAACTTAAGATCTGAGTTTTTGTTTATATATTATGCTATACTTTTAGAACAAAGTACATCAATAAAAAAATATTATATTATAATCATATCAAAACCATGTTAAAGAGTTTAAATGAGTTAAAGTCGACTCCAAGTCTGAAAAAACTTAAGTTCGGTTTGTTTAACTTATGATGACTAAATCTTTGTTTGTTTTGAGCTCCATGTCTAAGTATCAATATCATCAAATATATAATATATTTTATTTGGTAATTGTCAAGAACAAGATATTAAGAGCAAAAACTATTTTATAAAACATCAATCGGCACATATTGCCGGAAACCAAAGTATAAGACAGATGGCACAAGATTACCGACTTAATAACAATACTCAGTCTATGCAGATCATCAACAAGATTATCTGCAACAAACGACGATTAAAAACATATAAAAAACTCTCGAATTAAACAAGGGATGAAACCCTAACACAGATTGTTCTAGAGAGAAAGAGAGAGAAGGCAGCAATGAATGTAAAAGGCTATGAATGATGAAAGGTTGTCAATAATGATCCCAAAGCATCATTTTCCTTTAATAAAGCCGGACAGCTTAAGTCCCATGCAAATATGCAGCCCACGTGAATAAAGAGCCCAAGCATCTCTCAGCCCAATAACGAAACCATCCAAAAAGCCCATGAAATAAAACAATAAGACCAGGATTAAAAAGAAGAAATATAAAATATAAGAAACATATTGAATTGAAATATAAAGAAGAATATTAAATAAATTAGATATATGTTTGAACACCCCCCCCCCCCCCCCCCTCAATTGAATATGCAAAACAATTAAACAGACCTAGTTTTTCACAAACCTTGTCATGAGCTTGAACGAGCAATCCTTTTGTGAAAACATCAGCAATTTGATCTTCAGATGAGACACCAACAGTCTTGATGATGAGACCTTTTGAATTTTTTTTTTCTCGAGTAAATTGCCATTTTAGTCCCTGAGGTTTGTCCAAATTTGTCATTTTATTCCAAATAGTTTTTTTCCTCCTCTGGGTCCCTGACTTTTCCCTTTTGTTGCCATTTAGATCACATTGCCTTTTTCCATTCAAAAACCCCATTTTTAACCATGGGTATTTTTGGGATTTTTAATTTAAATCTTTCAAATTGCCATTTTGATCCATTCGTTTTTATATTGAAAAAATAAAAGAAAAATATCTAATTAGTGGGACTCACTCCTACTCTCCCCTTCTTCATCAAACTCCCTCTCTCTTAATACCTTCACCTTAATTTACATCTCCACCCACCACCATCACTACCCTCGTCAACCTCTCACCACCGCCACGACCATCACCGCCCACCACCATCACTACCCTTTTTACTCTGCCACCAAGAGTTCATTAAGTTCTCGTTTGTGTAGGATCGGGTCATGTAAATGTTGTGGAACAAGATCTATCTTGAACAACCTACAATTCAATTGTCTGGTGACTCCAGATATTTGACCCCTCTTTGGGTTTCTGGAAAACAAGAACCATTAGATGAACCCTCTCAATCTGGTTCATCTCAATCCATCACAACTTGTATGTCTCATTCTTCTTATATTCATTTCTAGCTTCAATAGTTCAATTCTCAGTTAGTTATAATTTTATTAGGATTTAGTTCTGTTATAAGTTATGAGTGTTCCTTCCATCTATGAGTTGAACTTAAAAGGTAAAATACAATATTTGTTGACACAACAACGACAGTTTCTCACACGTATCGGAGCTATAGAATTAGAAGACGAGAGTAATAATAATCAAAAGGGAAATCGGAAATTTACGATTTTGCCTTGGGTTGACGGTGTAGCGCGTTTGGTTTTGATTCTCAAGTTAGAAAATGAATCGGCTATTGCAAAAGCGGCAAAGGCTATTGCGGATGCTTCAGTTAGTGAGCATATGAGGACTTCGTTTAAGGAAGCGGGTGTCGTCAAGAATCTTGTTCAACTTCTTGATTATGACAGCGCATTTTTATTTTGTGTGAATGCAGCAATGATGTTTGCCAGAAAATTCAAGTCGAGGGTGTTTTGAAGCCGTTAATAAGATCACTGAAAAATTCGGATGCTTCAGGAAGTTCAACTCATATGGTAAATTGAAGTGAAGGTAGAGAGAGAGAGAGCGGGTTTGATGAAGAAGGGGAGGGTATGGGTGGGTCCCACTAATTAGATATTTTTCGTTTATTTTTTTAATATAAAAAATAATGGATCAAAATGGCTATTTGAAAGAGGTAAATTGAAAGTCCCCAAAATTCCCCTGGTTAAAAATGAGGTTTTAAATGGAGTTAGGCAAATGTGATCAAAATGGCAACAAAAGGGAAAAGTCAGGCACCAGAGGAGAAAAAAAACTATTTGGACTAAAATCACAAATTTAGACAAACCTCAGGGACTAAAATGGCAATTTACTCTTTTTTATTTTAAAAAGAAAAGATCAATTTCAAAGTGTTTTGTACGTTCGTGAAAAACAGGATTGGCAGCTATTGATATAGTTGTTGTATTGTCACAAAATAGAGAAACGGGAAGATTGACATTAACTTTAAGTTCAGTTAAAATGTTAAGGAGCCAAATAATTTCACATGTCGCAGCACACATAGTGAGATATTCTGCCTTAGCAGAAGATCTAGATATGGTTGACTGCTTTTTACTTTTCCATGAAATAAGAGAACTTCCTAAGAAAATATAAAAGCTAGTGACAGATTTCCTAGAAGTGACACATTTACCCTAGTCAGAACATGCAAAAGCTTTAAGATCTAAAGAATCCACTTTTTTAAACAATATACCTTTCCTAGGAGATCCCTTAAGATGTCTTAAAAGTGTCAAAGCAATTTTGAAATTAGCATTGATGGGGCTATGCATGTATTCACTTAGATAATGCACAGAATAAGCTATATCAGGTCTAGTATGAGAAAGATATATTAATTTTTCCACTATTTTTTTACAAACCAATATATCAACTAAAACTTGATTATCTTTTTCACATAAATGGATAAACACATGATTTGCTTCAATGGGACTGTTCATAGGTTTACACCCAGTCAAGCTAAACTCAGCAAGCAAATCAAGATAGTATTTCCTTTGAGATAAACATAAACCATCTTTGGTTTTTAAAATTTCAATCCCAAGAAAATATTTTAACATTCCCAAATCTTTAATCAAAAATTTAGATTTAAGGAGAGATTTTATTTTACCAATTTTAGTTGAACAACTACTAGTGATAACTATATCATCCACATAAACAAGTAAAATAATAAACAAAGATTTAATTGCTTTGATAAACATGGAGTGGTCACACTTTCTTTGTTCAAAACCAAGATCAATTAAGACATTAACAAGCTTCTCATTCCACATTCGAGGAGCTTGTTTAAGCCCATAAAGAGACTTCTTAAGTCTACAAATCTTATTAACATGGTTGGAATTATAACCATCCGGAAGAGTCATATAAACTTCTTCATTCAAATTGTCGTATAAAAAAGCATTATTTACATCAAGTTGATGTAAATCCCAACCATTTTTAACAACAATAGTAAGGACACATCTAACAATAACCATTTTCACAACAGGTGAAAAGTTTCAAAAAAATCTATACCCTCCTTTTGACTAAATCCCTTAGCCACAAGTCTAGCCTTGTACCTCTCTATTTCACCTGAGGCTTTATACTTGATTTTATATATCCATTTACAGCCTATGGCTTTTCTATTAGGAGGCAAATCAACAAGTGCCCAAGTATCATTTCTGTGCAAAGTTTCTAACTCATCATTCATAGTAATAATCCAACTATTATCAATTTTAGCTACAAAGTAGGTTTTAGGTTCACAACTTTTATTAAGAACAAAAGCAAAACACATATTATCAGGATCAAGATTAGCATAATTCAACACTTTTTCGAGACCATATTTCACTTTACCATCAACAATAAAGTCATTAAGTTTAGAAGGAAATTTAACATTTCTAGAAGATTTCCTTAAAACACTGCTATGTTACCCTGAACTATCTCCCTCAGAATTGCTAATGTTTTCCTCATCTTCTAAACCATGCTCAACCTTACCAGTTTCTAACTCAGCACTACTTGGTTGCTGAACATCAGCCCTATCTAAAGTATTGTCAAAGTCATTAACAGGTTGCTGAGAATAATGAGTGAATGATAAAGGATTTCTTCTTGTGTTATCATCATTGGGAGTAGAGTCAGGTTTAGAATTTTGAGTGTCATTTTGATCAAATAAATCAAAAAAATTCAAAGTATTAACCTCAGAATTTGGATCAAGTAAAATTTTCTTTTCTTTAAAAGGAAAAATAGATTCATAAAATCTGACATCCCTAGAATAAAACATTACTCTTTGATCTAAACTCCATAGTTTATACACTTTTTTTCTCATTAGAATATCCAACCAAAACACATTTTTCAACAAGACTATTAAACTTATCAGGATTGTTTAAAATAGTGCTAAAACAAAGACACCCAACAATTCTAAGCTGACTCAAAACAGGAGCAAAACCAAACATAAGTTTATAAGGAGACCTATCATTTAATACAGAAGACGGAATCCTTTTAATCAAATAGGTAGCAGTTAGAATACATTCAGACCAGAATTTAAGAGGAAAGCTAGCTTGAAACAATAAAGCTCTAGCAACATTTAAAAGATGCCTATGTTTTCTTTCAACTATCCCATTTTGTTGTGGGGTATGAACACACGAGGTTTGATGAATAATACTATTATTGTAACAAAGATCTTTCATTTGTTTGTTTATAAACTCGGTACCATTATCACTCCTGAAAATTTTAATGTGTTTACTGAACTGAGTTTTAAGCATATTAAAGAATCCTTTAATATTATAAAAAAACTTCATCTTTATTCTTCATAAGATAGATCCAAACAGCCCGTGTGTAATCATCAACCACAGTAAGGAAGTATCTAAAACCATCCCTACTTTGAACCCTATAGGGACCCCACAAATCAAGAAGAACAAGATCACCTAATGACTTAGTCTTATGATCACTCAACGGAAAAGGTTCCCTATGTTGTTTTGCCCTATGACATGTTTCACATGGTTCAAGTTTAATATCCTTTTTAAAATCTAATTAATCTTTTAAAACATGCAACACGGGTTCAACAGGATGCCCTAATCTAGCATACCAAAGATTAACATCAAGACTTGCATTACACACCTTGTCAAAAATAGTAGAACTACCATAGAAATGTAGACCATCAAGTTGACTACCAGACACCTGGACTTTCATTGTTTGAGAATCCTGAATATAACAATCATGTTCATCAAAAGAAACAATAAGATTGCAATCCTTGGCAAGTTTATCAATAGAATCAAGATTGACACAATAATCAGGGACAACAAACACATCATATAAGATAACCTTATCACTTAGTTTAACATCACCAATCTTAGTCACTAAAGCACTAGTCCCATTGGGATGTTTAACTTTAATGTTATATTTTGTAACATCCATCTGATTTATAAGATATATTGTAACGCCCAGCATTTCGATGCTTTTGTTATCTTAGCAAGTCTTATCGTACCTCCTATTATATTATGCTTGTGCACCCAAGACGAACGATCATAATTAAAATGAGACTATTTTAATCATAGTTGTGTTAAACTATGTGCAAACTATTACTCTATGTAATGCTTCTTATACATTGTGAATGATATGTTTATCCAGATTTTTGACTCTTTGATATGCTTTGATACTTAATGAAGGGGAAACTAGCTTGGCACGAATTCGAAACACGAAACACGAAACTACTCTTGTTATCTATAATACTACACGTAATAGCTACTTACAATAATACGCAATGCAACACTTAACCTCGCTCACAAAACGAACCAAAGTTGGAAAACTAACAAACGCGAACTGGCCATCCGCCCGGATGACCATCCGGACAATGCCACTCGTCACCGCCTTAACCCATCCGAACATTACCAGTTGGATAGTCCTGTCGCTGTCACCTATAAACAGTAGACTTGAACCTTTATTCTCACCTTTCATCTCTGCCCATTCGCTCTCTAGTTCCAGATGAGAATCAAGTCTATTTTGTAAGCTTTTCACCTAAATCTTCTCCTAAATCTATCTCTAATCATTTCTACTCTATCTTATTGATCAAAATCATACACAAACATTAACTTTTCACTCGAAATCGACTGATTTGGACCTCTTGAAGGTGGATTCCGCTCGGTTTGCTTAGGAAACTGTGTGGAAGCGTCATTCAATCAAGATCGGTTCCAGATATAACAGATTTCCATGATTTTCAACTAAGTTATGAAGGATTTCAACACTTTTCTATCTGTTTTCAACTTTTCCTTAACTTTCACACATTTTGATGGAATCTGGACTCAATCAGACTCTCAAATCGTTCCTTAGTCGAGAGCCGGCTTGAAAACAGAACTCCACCGGAGAGATGGACCGATTAACGGGTCAAACATAAAATTTCACCAAGAATAGCTCATCTGTCCGAAGGGGTGGTACCCATCCGATTTGGTATGTTTCCGTTGTTTGACACGTCATCACGCTGTCTCTATTAACTCAAACTTCTACTTAGAAAATCTTAAGAAACTTCAAACACCGACCATCTGCCCGAATGGCCATCCGTCCAGATGATCTGCCTATGATAACAATTGTTGTTTACTTCTGTAGGACACTTTGATCAAAACTTCGAAAACTTTAACAATTCACAAACAACCACGGACTACCGAATGACCATCCATTCGAATGGTCATCCGAACGAATGGCCATCCTTCCGAATGGCCATCCGTCCGAATGGCCATCCGTCCGAATGACCATCCGTCCGGATGATCATTCTTTCGGATGGAAGCCATCCGCTCGAATGGTCTGTCAAACACTTAACTCGTTTTTGCACTATTCGACACTCTGTTCTCTACCGGGTCAGCACTTAGTGGACTCATGCTCTGTTCCCGCACGCAGGTTGATCCAGCGCTCCCTTCGATCCAACCATTATGTGTCTAGGTTCTAAGCACTCACTGTGAGTATACTTGTTCCCTTTTTGCTTTAAACACTTTGGGATGCAACATGTATTCTATATTTAAACACACGACACTTGAAACTTGTTTATAATCACACACTATCCATCCTAACATGGAAACATGATACTTGTGATACTTGTGAGTCTTTTATGCTATGTGAATGTTTGAATCTTGTGTTTAGCCTACCTTGACAATTATAACGCTATAGGGGTAACGCACCGCCCTTGAGACTTGGGGTATTGTTAAGTTTGATTCTTTTACCTCCTCTTCATGGCGACGAAGTAGGAAAGGCACAGTTAACTCGTTGGAAACTTTGGTTAACATATTGATTACGTTAGCTAGCATGTTGAAACTTGTTATATGTTTTTCACAAGGATATGGGTAGTTACACATTTTAAACTAATTATGTTATGTATTAAACTTGTATACTCGCCAATATTATTATTGATTTTATTTTAATACATGTTGCAGGTTGATAAGTTTGAGCAATGAAGAATCAAGCTAGGGTGACTCTAGATACACACCTTAGAAAACAATATTTTTGAACAATGTTTGAATTTTGGAGATGTTTGATGAAATCCCTTTGACTATGCTATGGTTTGTATGACAATTTAGATCATGTTATGAAATTTTGATTAATCTATAATGAAACAAGTAGCGTTATGATGCTTTGAGCAATTTGTTCGTCCCGCCCCGATGTTTCCGCCATCGGTTAGGGGGTGACATATATATCATCCATAATCATGTGTTGATTTGCCCCTGAATCAATAATCCACCCAACCTTTTTCCCATTATTAACAAAGTTAGAAAAACAATAAGTAGGTTTAAAGTCATAAGTAGGTTTTGTTTTGGTCAAAAATAAAACAAGGATAATACAACCAAATCTGATTTTGTGAGGTGTGATGCTTGAATTAATGAACAAATGTGTGAACAATGTATGAATGAAATAAATATTGGACACAAGGATTTATACGAGGAAAAAGCCCTTGATCAATGTATGATCTCCGGCACAAAAAACCTCGGGTGATGGAAACTACCGATCACCAACTATATTAAACAAACAATGTGTACAAATCGGGATGATAACAAGCTTGTTACAAGGATCACTAGTGTGCAAAAAGTGTGTAATCACCAACAAGTTGCAGAGAGTTCATAAGAGTAGTGTGTGTTGCTAATTATATCTCTATCAAGCTTGTTATCCCCATTAAAAATAGAAACTAACTAAGCTAACTAACAATACGAAAAAGATGCTAGCTTCCCACGATCTCCACAACGGTCATGAAGGCCATGCACGTGCAGAATTAGAAGGCATATTCCCCTGGAATCCTGGAAAGACCAAGTCCCACTCGAATACTCCTGCAAAACAAGTTCAAATATAATGCAAACAATCGTTAGTATAAGGATCATAATAAGGATCCTGGATCCTTAATCCTGCAACGTCTTCTGATGATCCTTAATCCAAACCGAACTGAGGATCCGTGATCCTGGCTGCACTTGAGGATCCTTTATCCACAAATTGTGAAAATCCATCCCTAACAATTGCCCCCAAAATATGAGGAATTAATTGTAACTAAATGAGTCATATCTTCTGCTTTATCTCGAATGAGTTGGCTAGCGTAAATATAGTCGTTGCAATAGGACTAGCCGTTGCGAATGTGACATCAGCGACAAGACTTCCCTGCATAATCATCATTATACATTCAGAGTTAGAGCAGTGGAAACCATGACTGTGGAAGGAAGGAGGAGTAGAGGCAGGCCCAAGTTGACTTGGGATGAAAGACTTAGACAAGATTTGTTAGAATTGCACCTCTCTGAGGACATGGTTCATGATAGGAGTTCGTGGAGACGTAGGATTAAGGTTAAGGACTAGTAGGTGAGGGAATGGATGTGTCCTACCTGTGCCTTGGGAGGGGGGATTAGATTCTTTTCCACATTAGGTAGACCAACATATGATGATTTTATTGTATATATGCATATATGTTGCTTACTGATGACTTATTTGCCTACTGCTACGTGATTTACTTACCCGTTTTTCGGGTATCTGTTTGTTGGTTGTTTTGGAGCCGGGGGTCTCTCAGGAAGCAGCCTCTCTATTCTTGAATAGAGGAAAGGTTTGCCTACATCCCACCTCCCCCAGACCCTACCAATAGTTCTGCTATTTGTGGGATTTACTGGGTATGGTTGTTGTTGTTGTTGTTGTTGTTGTATACATTCAGAGTTAGAGATAAGGATCAAGATGCATTTAAATTCGAGCGTTTCACTCCTTTAAATCTTCATCCGGAGATCAAACAGGTATTCTCTCTTTCCTTCTATCTAAATTCTTCTATTCCGATCCTCTATTCTCCGAGCATCCATGGCGAAGATGACTCTCCGATCCTCACCTGGTAAGGATCCTAAGAAAGACAGCCCCTTGAAAAGCCAGGGTGTAACTAAAAACCCTTCGCTGGAACTCTGCCGTTTTACCGATCCTGAAATTGATCGGATACGTCACTGCTTCCCGGCAGAAGCTGTCTTCAGGTCCTTCGACTCTTCGATGAAGAGCGATTGTATCTCTGATGCTTGGGTCACTTTTCCGGCCACCCCTTTTCTGTTAGGGTTTTCTTATCCTTTCCCTGCTTTTACATAATCCTTCTTCACACTCACAGGAATGTGCTACATACAAGCGATGCCAATGATGTGGAGAGTTCTTTATACCCTTGAGAACATCATCGAGCAAGAGGGTGTTGAAATTGGGATGTCTGAGTTGAGTCGGTTATATAACATTTTTAGCCATGGTTCTCACCGTTTCTTGTTCAAACATAAACCCGGTCAGCCTCATCCAATCCTCAAAACCACCAAAAATGATACCCATTGGAGGAACCAGTTCTTCTTTGTAAGGAGGGACTCAATTCCAGATGGGAAGGATCTCCCCAAAAAGTGGATCACCCAGGGTAGGATATGGGATCCTTAGACAAGGATCACAGTAGGACTCTTTTTCTTTTAAGGATAACTGATCCTTCTTTCTGTTTTTGCTGTGCAGCTATTTCGCTCTCTCACATTCAAGAAACCCCTGCAACAAAAGAAAGGATTTCTCCTTTCTAGAACCTTGATCCTGACGTAAGGACATTTCAAATCAAAGCAATGGATTCACAAGAAGCATCCTTCGGTTCCTTCACAATGTCAAGTAAGTATCGATTTCTTTGAATAAATAAATGTTTAAATGAATGTAAAATATGAATACTTATATGTGTTTTGCATTTGTAGGGCTGGAAAATCCTCAAGATTAGCTTCCAGGTTCAGTGTCAGTGACCTTGATGCACTTGCTTCCTCAAAGTCCATCAAGAAGGAACTAGCTGCCAGTCCCAGCATCCCGAACCCTAAAGCCATGAGCACGCGGGGCAAAGGTGCCAAGAAAAGAAAAGCCTCTGAGCCCCTTGAAGACCTCCCTCTCATCCAACACTAGTTCGAGGAGTATGTCTCCGAGGTAAGGATCCTGAATCCTTAAGTCTGATCTTTACTTTCTGAGGATAACGGATCTTGATCTTATGCTTCTTTTATGCAGAAATTTGCTGAGATCCAAATGCTCCTTGATCATAGTCTGGCAGAGGCTGAGCAGAAGAACCTAGAATTCCAGCAGATATTCCTGGCCAAAGACAAGAAGATCTCTTCCCTTGAGAAGGATCTAAACCTGGTGAAGAAGGAGTTGGTCCTGACCCAGATCATAGCTCAGCATGAGAAGGAAGAGGTGATGGAAGGGGCAAAGCTCTCTGCTACAATCGTCATGCTCAAGATCAAGCTTCAAATGGCTAAGGAGGCTTAGGATCCTGCTTTTGACAGGTTTGCCTGGAATCAGGAGGCTTGGAAGCAGAAGCTGGCGGAGCTGGATGATGAAGGGAAGCTGAGGAGGTCTTGGCAATTGAGGCTGGTAGCAGTGGGGTGAAGGATCCGGTGGAAGAGTTAGCTGGTGGTGGTGATGCAGCGAAGGTTTAGGCTGCAATAATGGGCGATGGTGGATTTATCTAGACGCGGCCGGAGCCCATTTTTTATGGTTTAATGGTTTTTGTTTGTGATGTTTTTAAACAATGTTGGTCTGTACTTGAACAATAGTATTTAGGTTTAAGGATCACGGATCCTTGGGACAATAGGTAGGATGATAGCTGGTGGAGGGATCCTCTGTTTGGGGGATGAAGCCACTATTATCCTGCCATCTTTATTTCCTGCACTTTAGACCTTGTTAATATGGACACCCTTTACTTACCCCAGCGGACGGGCCACGTATTGCTGTTAGATACTGGGGTAGGTAATTTTGACAACCTTTAAAGGGTTTAAGTATGGATGAATAAATAAAACCTTTAACTTTTGGCTATCTTGTGTTGTTCATTCTGTGTCTACTTACCTTTCAATTATTATTGCATATTCCTTTGAACTTACAAGTTAATAATGAAAGTATAAGAATTAGTTTATGTTAAAAAGTTTAGGATATGATCAAGGATCAAATATCCTATAATCGAAAAGTTTAAAAAGTGAGCTAATTTTAGGATCATATATCCTGTTGTCAAAGATCAAGGGTAATATAGATAAATCAAGAATAAATTAAAGTAAATAAAGATCATACCAGAGAATCCAAGTTAGGATCCTAAATCCTTGATGTTTACAATCATGATAACCAAAAAACAAACCTTGTATAAAGTTAGGATCCAGGATCCTTAACTGTTTAGCTTTAGAAACCTGAAATAAGACATAACTTGGGACTAAGCCAACTGCAAAAGGAAGAGTTAGTGTCTGGGGACATGCCCAACAATCTGGGGACAAGCCCAATAAACTAGGGACAAGCCCAAAAAACTGGGGACAAGCCCAAAAAACTAGGGACAAGCCCAAATAAACTTGTGACAAGCCCAAAGGATCTTGTGTAAACTGGAGTATGGCCCTTACTGGCGACTATCCAAACTTAGTGACATGAAAATGCCAAAACCTTAGCTAACGTGAATGTTAGGGATGGATTTTCTAATGTATGGATCACGGATCCTCAAGTGCAGCCAGGATCACGGATCCTCAGTTCTGTTTGAATTAAGGATCCTCAGAAGTCGTTGCAGGTTTAAGGATCCAGGATCCTCATTATTATCCTAACACTAACGGTTGTTTCCATTATATTTGAACTTGCTTTACAGGGGTATTTGCATGGGACTTGGTCTTGCCTAGATTCTAGGGGAATATGCTCCATTATTCTGCACGTGCATGGCTTGTATGACCGTTATGGAAGTCGTGGGAAGCTATCATGATTTGCGGATTGTTAGTTAGATAGATTATTTCCATTTTTATAAGGGGATAACAAGCTTGAATAGTAAGAACAAGTTAGCAAACACACACTACTCGAAAACTCTCTGCAACTTAATGGCGATTTCACACTTTTTGCACACTAGTAATCCTTGTAACAAGCTTGTTATCATCCCGATTTGTAACCTTTACTTGTTGAATATAGTTGGTGATCGGTAGTTTCCATCACCCGAGGTTTTTTGTGCCGGAGATCAAACATTGATCAAGGGCTTTTTCCTCGTATAAATTCTTGTGTCTATTGTTCATTTCATCTACAAATTATTCATACATTTGTTCATTCATTCAAGCATCACACCTCACAAAATAATATTTGGTTGTATTATCCTTGTCTGATTTTTGACCAAAACAGTGAAGATGTTAGAAACCTTAGGAACGGATGTATGGTACGTCTACCAGTATACTTAGGATCCTGAATACAGCCAATACAATGAAATTGTCAGTCCCTAAAGCGGGTACTGGTCCCATTGCCTTTAACTGCATCAGGATAATCATGCGCTACTGGCGAAGGTAGACGAGCCCAAAAACTGGGGATAAACCCATAAAACTGGGGACAAACCCATAAAACTTAGGAGACTTCTGTGGATACTTGATCCTCTGTCAAGGATCTCTGAACTTCTACAAAACTCAGAATTTTAGTGAAGAAGGATAAAGGATCCTGAATCCTTTTCCTTGTAAATAAATAAATTAAAGGATTAGGTAAATTAGAATCAAATCATTACCAGAATGAGGATCATATATCCTCTAGGTATCCTTTGTGTATACTGGACATGAGGATGATTAAGGATCCTGGATCCTTCTTACATGAAGTATCTTTTTAAATGGACAGCATTCCAAGCTCTTGGTAGCAAATCACCCTCCATTGTTAATAACCGATATGCCTCCTTTCCTGCCTCAGCTTCAATAAGATAGGGGCCTTCCCACTTTGGTGCTAACTTGCCATCAGTAGGATTTGTGGTATTTTGGAATGCTTTCCTTAACACCATGTCACCAACTTGAAACTTTCTGATCCTGACATTCTTGTTATAAGCTCCAGCCATCCTTTGTTGATAGCTAGCCAATCTTATCCTTTCCAAATCCATGAGTTCTTCTATGGTATCCAAGTCTTGAACCAAGTTTTCAGCATTTCCTTCAGGATCAAGGATGCTTGTTCTTGCAGTAGGACTACCATCTCTGTAGGGATCACTGATTCAGCTCCAAACACTAAAGAAAATGGAGTTTGGCCAGTAGCATTCTTGGGAGTTGTTCTATCAGCCTATAATACATATGGTAGCTCTTCTACCCATTTTCCCTTTTTGGATCTAAGCTTTTTCTTCAAGTTGTTGATGATGATCTTGTTGGATGATTCTGCTTGACCATTAGCTTGTGGGTGGACTGGTGTTGATGTTATCATCTTAATCCCCCAACTGTCACAAAAGTTAGTAGTTCTACTCCCAATAAATTGGGATCCATTATCACAAATAATTTCAGAAGGGATACCAAATCTGGTAATAATGTTTTTTTTTATAAAGGATATCACTTCTTTTTCTCTGACTTGAGCAAATGCTTCAGCTTCTATCCACTTGGAAAAGTAATCAGTCATGGCAAGCATAAACACTTTTCCTCCTGGTGCTTTTGGAAGTTTGCCAACTATATCCATTCCCCATCTCATGAATGGCCAAGAAAAGGATATAGGATGCAGGAGCTCTGCTGGTTGGTGAAGGATATTGCTATGTCTTTGACAAGCATCACATTTCTTGGCATAATCCACAGCATCCTTCTTCATAGTAGGCTAATAGTATCCTGTCCTAAGGATCCTTGAAAATAGTGCTCTGCCCCCAGTGTGGTTTCCACAATCTCCTTCATGAAAATCCTTTAGGACTTCTTGAATTTCAGGATCCTCTATGCACCTTAGATATGGACCTGCAAGAGATCGTTTATATAACATGTTATTTAGTATTGTAAATTGAGATACCTTGACTTTGAAAGCTCTGGGGTTTTCTCCTGTAGGAATCTCTCCATGTTGTATATATCTCATGATTGGAAGGATCCAGGACCCTGAATGTGATTGTACACCATCACTAGGTATGATTGCAGAATCCTCTACTATTTTCATAGCTGTGTGATCCTCAATAGCAGGAGTCAAAATATGGATTATGGGAATTTTAATATCCTCTGGAATCTTCAATGATGATCCAAGGTTAGCCAAAGCATCAACTTTTGCATTTTCTTCTCTGGCTGTGTCAAACTAAAAGAAGCAAAAGAGTCTGCCAATTTCTTGACTATCTCTAGATATTTGATTAGTCTTTCACCTTTAACAGCATAAGAACCATTAAAGTGATTAGTAATTAACAATGAATCTACATGTACCTTAAGATACCTGATCCTCATGTGCTTGGCAATTTTCAAACCAGCTATCACGGCTTCATACTCAGCCTCATTATTAGTAGTTTGAAACTCACAAGCTATTGAGTGGGGTATTATGTCCCCCTGTGGCGATTTTAGTAGTATTCCTAGTCCAGTTCCCTTGATGTTTGAAGCCCCATCTGTGAAGAGTATCCAAGGATCCTTAGTCTCTTCAAGCTGTTGAACTTCTAACTCAGCTTCCCTTTGTAGATCACTACTGAAATCTGCCACAAAGTCAGCTAAGGCTTGGGATTTAATGGCAGTTCTTGGCTCATATCTTATATCATAAGCACTAAGCTTTACTGCCCATTTAGCCATCCTTCCTGACATTCCAGGTTTCCTGAGAACATTCTTAATTGGAAAGTTAGTTCTAACAATAATAGCATGTGTTTCAAAATAATGGCGTAATTTAGTTGATGCCATAATCAAAGCAAGGATAAGTTTTTCTAAATGTGAATACCTGGATGCAGCATCAAGCAAACTCTTACTTACATAATATACAGGGTGTTGTGTACCTTGATGATCCTTAACAAGGACCGCACTTACGGCCTTAGAAGAGACTGCCAAATATAAGGATAATATATCCCCTTTTCTGGTTTCATTAAGGCTGGAGCTGAGGATAGGTAATCCTTAAGAGCCTTGAGAGCATTTTCATGCTTTTCAGTCCATTCAAATTTCTTGTTCTTTCTCAGGATGCCATAGAATTCCTTGCATTTCTCTGATGCCTTTGAGATGAACCTGTTCAAGGCTGAGATCCTCCCTGTCAATCTTTGCACATCCTTGGCATTGGTAGGAGACTTAATATTCACAATCGCCTTGATTTGCTCTGGACTTGCCTCTATGCCTCTTTTTGTCACCATATAACCTAGGAACTTGCCTACTTTTACACCAAAATGACACTTGGAAGGATTCAATTTCATATTGAATTTATCAAGGATATCAAATGCTTCCTCCAAATCTCTAAGGTGATCCTCAGCTCTCTTGGACTTAACCACAATGTCATCTATATAGACTTACATCGTGTTTCTAATTTGTTCTTTAAACATCATATTGACTAGCCTTTGGTATGTAACACCTGCATTTCTTAGTCCAAATGGCATAGCAATATAACAATAGATACCAGTAGGGGTCATAAAGGTTGTATCCACTTGATCAGATGGTTCCATATGAATTTGTTGAAATCCAGATGAAGCATCCATGAAAGTCAACAACTCATGACCCGCGGTAGCATCCACCATGGAGTCAATGTGGGGTAATGGGAAAGGATCCTTGGGACATGCCTTGTTTAAATCAGTAAAATCCACACATACCCTCCACTTTCCATTTTTCTTTGAACAACAACGACATTGGCTAACCACCTTGGATACTTAACCTCTCTAATCAAACCTGCTCTGAGCAGCTTATCTACCTCCTCCTGGATGATGGCATTCCTCTCAGGTGTAAACTTTCTCCTCTTTTGATGTATGGGTTTGAACGACCTGTCAATGCCAAGCTTATAAGTAATAATTTCTTTAGAAATACCTGTCATGTCTTCATTCTTCCAGGCAAAGTTAGTTTTTCTTCTCTTTAGGAAGGATACTAGATCCTCTTCAATATTGTTGAGGATCCCGGATCCTGTAAAAACTTTGGATTCAGGATCCTGAGGATCCATCAAGACATCCTTGACATCTTATTCTCTTGCCTCCAGGACATCTCTTGGAGGATACTTTAATTGCTATTGCTCCCTAGGTCTTGAGGCTGGCTTCATTGATGAAGTGTAACAATTCTTAGCTTCCTGTTGGGCACTTTCTATCTTCACCACACCCCATGGAGTAGGGAGTTTGACACATTGATGATAGGTAGATGGAAATGCTTTCATGTCATGTATCCATGGCCTGCCAAGGATAACATTACAACAGGATAAGCAATCTATAACACAAAATTTTTGAAAAGAATTAAATCCCTCTATGTAAATGGGAAGTTTAATGTCCCCCAATATGTTTTTGGTTTCTCCACTGAATCCTACAAGAACTGAAGATCTTGGGATAATTTCTGATTCAGGGATGTTCATCTTCTTAAGGACATCAAGTTGAATGATGTTCACTGAGCTCCCTCCATCTATGAGAATCCTGCGAACAAAATGGTTAGATATAAATAAAGTAATAACAAGACCATCATTATGAGGATCCTGAATATCCGCACGATCATCCTCATCAAATGTTATAACTTTCTCATGTGTAAGGATTGAGGTTCGAATGGGTCTGTCCCCATTATCCATCCTCATTTCTTTGGCATGCCTCTTGGCTGCTGAGAAGGAAGTGCCACAAATATTTGATCCACCAGATATGAAGTTGATAATCTGTGCATCTGCTGGGGGAGCATGAGCTCTTTCCGAAAGTTTTTCAGGATCCTGGATCCTTGACTTTTTTTCTTCCAAGAAGCTCCTTCAAATGCCCTTTGCTTAACAAATAACCAATCTCCTTCCTGAGTGCTATGCATTCTTCAGTGAGATGGCCGAAATCTTCATGATATGCACACCATTTAGATTGGTCTTTTGTTGCAGCTGGCTTATCACTCTTTCTGGGCCATCTTGCTTTTCACCTAGATTCTACATTGCAAGGATTAGTTCATTGTTATCAACAGAAAAGCAATATTCAGAAATGGGAGGATAATCCTCATCATCCTCTTCTTGCTCCACTGCATGCACGTTCTGGTTATCAGATTTGTTGTATGATTTGGACTTGTTGTTCCTGAAGTAGGATCCTTGCTTCTCCTGCTTCGAGGATCCTGCCAGTCTTTCTTGGATCCTTTTATGATCCTCTAGGCGGATGAATCTAAGGGCCCTGGTTTTTACTTCATCAAGATTCCTGCAAGGGGTCATGACAAGATCATCATAGAACTGTGAATCCTTAAGTAAACCCATTTTGAAGGCTTCTACAGCCGTAGCTATATCCAGGTTAGGAATTTCCAAGGATTCTCTACTGAATTTAGTAATATAATCTCTAAGTGATTCATTTTGACCTTGTGTTACCCTATATAGATCACTAGTTAAACGTTCAAACCTTCTACTGCATGAGAATTGGCTATTAAACAAATTAACTAGATTAGCAAATGAAGTAATAGAGTAAGGGGAAGACTTAGCAGCCATTTAAGAGCTGATCCTGTTAGTATGGATCCGAAACCCTTGCATAGACATGCTTCTTTTAACCTCTCAGGGATGGGATTGATCTCCATCCTTTCTCTGTATTGAGCTACATGCTCTTCAGGATCAGTTGAGCCATCATACAACTTCATGTTTGGTGTTTGAAACCTCTTTGGTATTTCTGCATCACAAATAGGTGGTGCAAATTGAGATATCCTGTGACTCCCATCTGGAATTTCTAGAATGGGTTTGACCACTCCCAGAACACTGGATATCATATCCTTGAGCTCCTGTAATTCTCTAGTCATAGCTTGGTTGATTCCTGAATCTTGCACAAAGCATGGTTAGTAAAATAAGCAGTATTTAAAGTGTAACAACTCTCATCAAAATTACTATTTCTTATTTTATTATGTCCAATAAGAAACCCTAATTGAGACCCCCAAGTGATAGTGCATGGCCCCTAAAATTTTCAGAACAATCGAAACTAGGATCAGGGCCCCTATGTAACCTTCAAAAATGTCCCAAAACGACCCGTAAGCAAAAACCCGGACCCCTGAAACCCTAACGTTCATGAAAACCCAAGAAAAACAGATTTTTGGGTTTCACGCGGGCCGCGTAAGAGTAAGCCTAGGCTTACGCGGGCCGCGACAGCTCATAAAATCTCCAGAACAGCGAACAGGCCACATGGCAACCATGTGGCAGGCCTACCGATGACACGCTAGCCCTAGTCTACGATTAGCTGGCCCTCGCGGGCCGCGTAAGATCAAGAGGGGGCTTACGCGGGCCGCGTAAACCCCATTTTTCAGCTATAAATTGATCCGATCATGAGCAGTTCACTGGTGTCAAAAATTTCATACAAAAACGAAGTTATACTGCTCGAAATCATAAATTCCATTAGGGAGGCGCTGCTACGATACAGGGTATTAACTCGATCGCTGCTACGATTCAATGTCCGATCGATTGAAACTATCAGATGGATGTTTAAGTGCTGCCCAAATTAGGGCTATACTTTGTCATTCTTCATGAATTCGATGGATGTTTAAGTATTGCACTTTGTCATTCGTTGTGAGGGTTTTAATCTCGTGAGTTATCGTAAATGTTGTATTAGTTACTGACCTAGTTCGTGTGCATTGTTATTTAAATTAGGTTACAAGGCTAATCAGTAGGCTAAACTCTGCCCGTTTAAATCTGCAATGTGGGTCATTCTCTTTTTATCAAAGTGCTTTACAAAATCTTAAAATGTTTTCATGGTTATAATTACAGGGATTAAGTCTTTGTAATCTTCAATTACTGCCGGTATGTGGGGTTTTGTATACATTACTTGTTTCCCGTCACCATTGGACAATGGGTTAGCCAATGGGTGATCTGACCATAGTCACAGATACAGTCGAGTGACAAATACCGATTTGGGGTAATTGGTTGATAAAAACAATGTAATCACCCTTAATACTGTATATTATAACAATGTGTCATTTTGTGCAACTTGAGTGACTCGCCAGTATTTCCCTGCTGACAAAACCTTTTTAAAACATGGTTCAGGTGATCTGTTGTGATCCAGGAAAAAGTGCATTGTAGCACTACAAGCTTGAAGAAGTGGCTTAAATAAAAATAGAGAAACATGTTTTTAGGTTTCCTAGTGAAATTCCCTTATTGTAAATTACGGGGTTTGTCCCTAATTATGAAATAAATTAATCAGGAATTTTCACGTTTTAAACGATCTTGCTAATTATTCCGCTGCCAAATTAAATAAATACCACGGGGTTTCTGTCCCGCGGCTTCTGGACCGGGTCAAACCGGGCCGGGGGCCGTGACAGAAATAGGTGGTATCAGAGCCACTGATTTAAGCCAATTAAGTATTTAGAAAGACTTAATTTTCTTATTGTCATTTTGTGATTATGTGTTTTTTTGTGTAATTTAACTAATTGTTAGTTTACAGTATGGGTAAGCAAAGAATTTCGGACATCTATCGTCAATTAGATAGTTCACCAAAAGATAAAGGAATCTCATTCCAATCAAATTCCTCAAGATACTCAGCAGATATTAAGGAAGGAATATTTGTTCGTAAGGCACAGTTTGAGAAACCACTTACCACTAAGAAAAGAAGTTGGATTATTAGAAAAAGTCAAGAGAAAATAAAGAAGTCACAAACAAAAGGAGTGATAATTAATAAGGAGACTCAGGAAACAGGTAATAACCCACCATGGGAAGATGAAGTAGATAAACAATGGGAAAATCTCTACATGTTAGCCACTACAGCAGTAAATGTTAACTTATAGTTGAATCGCCAAACCAGTACCAGCATCTATGTCACCTACGAGCTAGAAACTTTAAAAGAACTTTATCCATTAGATAACAACCTAGTAGAAGAAAGAGATAGGATAAACTTTACATAAACGCATGTTGAGAATAATACTCCTATAATCTAGCTAGACTAAAATAATTTACGGATGCATAGCCACTAGTATATTTTGAATTTCAGTTGTAATTTGTAATAGATATACAAAATCGCAATATTTCATTTTAATCAATCTATTTAATTGTATTAGATATTTGTAATTTATTTTTTTCTGATTGCCATTCTGTGTTTATGTGGAAATTCAAGTTACAAAATTTTAACCTAGAATTTTGTGTGTTTCTTCATATCTGCTAAACAGCATGAATGAATTGTCTGAAGCTCTTCAGAATCTCAATCTCTATTACATGGATGAACCTATGGAATTTCAAGCCCAACCTCCGGAGAAACCCAAACCAAAGAAAAGAAGAAGACTTGTAGGCTGGAGGCGTGTGCGTAGGAAGAGGCCAACAACACAGAAAGCTGTAAAGATTGAGAATCCCAAAGATAAAGGCAAAGGGATAGAAATTAGAGAAAGTTCAGGGCAAGCCCCAGAGATGCCACCCTGGGAGGAACTAGACCGCCAACTGGCGAATAGCGACCTCATCGGACCTGCCGATGAAAACCTCTTTGGTTACCCAGCTGAATCCCAACTTCCAGTCAACCTAGAACCTGCTATTCCAGATCCCCTTGTTAACTTCCAACCTCTAGGAGAGCTGGAGGAATGGTGGACCACTGACTGGCAGTTTCAGAATCTCCTGAATAACCTTAATACCTTTTTCCCCCAATTTGATACGGAGCCTCCAATACATCTACCAATGAGCACCGAGAACTTAGTTGAACTCTGCCGTTATGGCGAGGAGCTAGTGGACGCAGGGAATAGAATCCGGGAAGTAGGGGAAAGGATCTCCTGGAAGTATGACGAGAGAGAACGTCGTTTTTAAGATGCCAGCTGAAGGGATCATATGTGGTTGTGGGAACGTGTGTTTAATAATAATATAATAATAAAAATATAATTATGTGAAATAACTTAAAAATAAAACTTTTGTAAGATAACTTGTGTGTACGGATGCCTAATATAATATATAAAATATCGAACGTCGAAAAATCGACAATTTTGGTTATATGTGTTGATGTGATTATCTGCGATTATTTTTGTTATGTTTGATTGGTAATTATTTTCTGCTAATCACTTATATATATTAATTACCAGATGGAACACATTGGTAATGAACCCATTAACGAAGTTAACCAATCTGAACAAAACCATGAGGATCAATTTCTGAATAGGCAAGATATTGAGAATATTGTTGCTCAGGGAATAGCCAATGCTATTCCAGCAATCCTTGTTGCTGCTCGAAATCCAGTTGAACCTCAACAAATTATTCCTAGCAAACGTACTCATGAAGATAACTTCAGTAATAGCGTAAATGGAGGCGGTAACATTAATAATACTGATCATGATATACTGCAAGCCCCAATTCTCAAAAGAATGAAAGTTGCAATGCCTGGTTGCACTTACAAGGAATTCCTTACCTGTAAACCTGTTGAGTTCGCAGGCAATGAAGGGCGACTGCAGCGCTGCGTTGGTTGGAGAAAACCAAGGCAGTAATCAAAATAAGTAAATGTGCCGAGGAGGATAAAGTCATGTATGCTTCACACCTTTTTAAGGAAGAAGCATTAGAATGGTGGAATACGGTATTACAAGCCAAGGGAAGTGACATGGCCTATGCCATGAGTTGGGAGGAATATAAGCATCTGGTAGAAAGAAAATTTTGCCCAGAATATGAAAAAGAACAAATGGCGAACAAATTCCTGAGCCACCGAATGGTGGATGTTAATTGCCGAGGGTATACTTCGAAGTTTTTCGAATATGCTCGAATTGTGCCTACTCTGGTTTCGCCAGAGCCGGTGCTTATTTCTCGCTACATTTGGGGTTTAATTAGCAAAATCCGTGATATTGTCAAAGCTGCAAGGCCCTGCACGATCGATGATGCGGTGGAATTAGCCAACACTTTGACTGACGGACTGGTGCGTACGCGAGAAGAAAATAGGAAGAAGGAATTGGTTTAGAAAATTACCCAAGGATTTCGTGTGGGTAATAATAGCAATTTCAAGAAAAGAAGAACTGGGCAATCTTCCACTCCGTCATTCTGCAGAAACTGTAAAGAGAAACATTTTGGCAAATGTAATGAAACCTGCAACTTCTGCAAAACAATAGGACATCGTGAAGAAGATTGCAAAAAGAAAACAAGGGTCTGCTATAACTGTGGAGAAACTGGGCATTTCAAACCAGAATGCCCTAAGTTTGTCAAACCAGCAGATAACAAGGCTAAACCTGCAGAAGGAACTACCAAGAAAAACGCAAGAGCCTTCCAGTTGACTACTCAGGAAGCAGAACTGATTCCTGACGTAATAGCTGGTACGTTCCTAGTTCATGACGTTTATGCAAAAGTATTATTTGACTCTGGTGCAAACCAAAGTTTTATAAATACTTCCTTCTGCCAAGCTCTTAAACTACCCTTAACCAATCTTAGACAAATCCTTACTGTCGAAACGACAGATGGGAATTCTGTTAAAATAAATAAGGTTTTGAGAGAAGGAAAAATAGAACTCTTAGGCCATAAATTTTCTGCAAACCTATTACCTATGGATTTAGCAGGATTCAACGTTTTCATTAGGAATGGATTGGTTAGTAGCCAACCATGCTCGAATTCTTTGTGATAAGAATTCCATAGAAATTCATACACCTACAGGATAATTAGTGGTAATTACAGGAGATAAGCTGCGAAAGCCTCTGAAATTCATTTCAGTAATGAAGTTGGCCAGTTATTCAAGAAAACAAGAAGTGGTGTATATGATTTCGGTAATCATTAACACGACAGGTAAGGAACTTAAAGAAATTCCAGTAGTATCAAAATATCCGGATGTATTCCCAGAAGAACTACCGGGATTACCACCCAATAGGGAAGTAGAATTAAGAATTCATCTAATTCCTGGAACTACACCGATGGCTAAGGCACCTTATCGGTTAGCACCCACCGAAATCCTAGAATTGAAAAAGCAGTTAGATGAATTATTAAGTAAAGGATTCATACAACCTAGTTCATCCCCTTGGGGAGCGCCTGTGTTGTTTGTAAAGAAGAAGGATGTTTCGATGCGAATGTGTATCGATTATAGGGAATTGAATAAGGTTACAATTAAGAATCGATACCCATTACCTAGGATTGATGATCTTTTCGATCAACTTCAAGGAGCTAGATATTTTTCTAAAATAGATTTACGCTCCGGATATCATCAGTTGAAGGTACAAGAAGAAGACATACCTAAAACTGCTTTCAGAACTAGGTATGGTCACTATGAGTTTAAAGTCACGCCCTTTAGACTAACAAATGCTCCTGCAGCATTCATGGACATGATGAATAGAATCTGTAAATTGTATTTGGATAAATTTGTAATTATCTTCATCGACGATATACTTATTTATTCCAAAAGTCAGGATGAGCATTGTGAGCATTTGCATGCACTCTTAACTTTGTTAAGAAAAGAAAAGCTTTATGCCAAATTCTCGAAGTGTGAATTTTGGCTACAGGAGGTGCAATTTTTAGGACACATGGTGAATCACGAAGGTATTCACGTAAATCCCTCCAAAATAGAAGCGATCACCAAATGAAAGGTCCCGCAGTCAGTTACGGAAGTTAGAAGTTTTCTAGGATTAGTTGGATACTATAGGCGCTTTATTAAGGATTTTTCTAAGATTGTCGTGCCATTAACTAAGCTAACCTGTAAAATAGTTAAGTTTGAATGGGGACCTAAGCAAGAAGAGGCTTTTAGGATTTAAAAACAAAGGTTAACCAACACCCCAATTCTTTCTTTACCAGAAGGGACGGAAGATTTTGAAGTTTACTGTGATGCTTCTAAGTTAGGATTAGGATGTGTACTAATGCAACGCAAAAAGGTAATTGCGTATGCCTCAAGGCAATTGAAGAAGCATGAAGAAAATTATACGACTCATGACTTAGAATTAGGAGCCATAATTTTTGCCCTTAAGATTTGGAGACACTATCTGTATGGAAGTAAGTTTACAGTTTATACAGATCATAAGAGCTTAAGATACATATTTGGGCAAAAAGAATTGAACATGAGGCAAAGAAGATGGATGGAAATTCTAAGTGACTACGACTGTGATATTCAATTTCACGAAGGAAAAGCAAACGTGGTTGCAGATGCCTTAAGTCGTAAGTATAATGAAAAAAAGAAGCGAGTTTGTGATCTTAGATTCAATCTACAGTTGGATTTAATGGAACAACTGAAAAACATCCAAGAAACAGCAATCAAGGATGATGTTGAAGGAATGAAGGGAAGAATAAAGGAATTAGAGCAAGGAAGTGATGGAATTTGGAGATTCCACAAGAAAAGGATTTAGGTACCTAAGCAAGGAGAATTAAGAAATAAGATTTTAGAGGAAGCCCATAAATCTAGGTATACCATGCACCCTGGAAATAATAAGATGTACCAAAATTTAAGAAATAATTTCTGGTGGATAGGAATGAAAAAGGACATAGCTAGATATGTTTCTAAGTATCTTACTTGTTCACAAGTTAAGGCAGAACACCAGAAACCCTCAGGTCTACTACAACAGTTAGAAATGCCTGTATGGAAATGGGAACTCATAACCATGGACTTTGTTACTAAGTTGCCCAAAACCAGAAAAGGTAATGACGCGATTTGGGTAATTGTGGATCGATTAACCAAATCAACTCATTTCCTACCCATGAAAGAAACCTTTAGCATGGAAAGGTTAGCAAAATTATACATAGACGAAGTAGTATCCTTACATGGAGTTCCATTCTCCATTATATCGGATAGAGATAGTCGTTTCACTTCGCATTTCTGGACAACTTTCCAAGAAGCCATGGGGACTAAACTGAACTTGAGCACTGCATATCATCCTCAAACAGACGGATAAAGTGAAAGGACGATCCAAACCCTGGAAGAAATGCTCAGGGCATGTGTAATAGATTTTGGTGGAAACTGGGATGACCACCTACCCTTAATTGAATTCTCCTATAACAAAAATTATCATGCAAGCATTGAAGCTGCCCCATTCGAAGCACTATATGGACGAAAGTGTAGAACTCCAGTTTGTTGGGCAGAAATAGGAGAAAGTCAATTATCCGGTCCTGAAATAGTACAAGAAACCACCGACAAGATCACTCAAATCAAGGAAAGATTGAAGACGGCTCGAGATCACCAGAAAAGCTATGCAGACAATCGACGCAAGCCGTTAGAATTTCAAGTTGGAGACAAGGTACTCTTGAAAGTTTCTCCTTGGAAAGGAGTAGTTCGGTTCGGGAAGAAGGGAAAGCTGAGTCCAAGATACATAGGACCCTTTCCAGTAATCCAACGCATAGGACCAGTTGCATATCGCTTACAACTACCAGAAGAACTAGCTGGGGTACATGACGTATTTCATGTATCCAACCTCAAGAAATGTTTATCTGACAAATCCCTGGTAGTCCCTCTTCAAGACATAGAGGTAAATGAAAAGTTGAAGTTCGTGGAGAAACCGCTTCAAATAGAAGACAGAAAGATCAAGTTTCTCAAACACAAAAGACTAGTACTGGTTAAGGTCAAGTGGGATTCTAAAAGAGGACCCGAATACACCTGGGAATTGGAGTCGGAGATGAAGCAAAAATATCCTCACTTATTTCAATAAATCTCAAGGACAAGATTCTAAATAAGGTGGGGAGAATATAAGGACCCGTAAGTAAAAACCCGGACCCCTGAAACCCTAACATGCATGAAAAACCAAGAAAACATATTTTTAGGTTTCACACAGGTCGCGTAAGAGTAAGCCTAGGCTTACGCGGGCCGCGACAGCTCATAAGATCTCCGGAACAGCGAACAAGCCATGTGGCAGCCACGTGGCAGGCCTATCGATGACACGCTAGCCCTAGTCTACGATTAGCTGGCCCTCGCGGGCCGCGTAAGATCAAGAGGGGGCTTACGCGGGCCGCGTAAACCCCATTTTTCAGCTCTAAATTGATCCGATCATGAGCAGTTCACTGGTGTCGAAAATTTCATACAAAAACAAAGTTATACTGCTCGAAATCATAAATTCCATTAGGGAGGCGCTACTACGATACAGGGTATTAACTCGATCGCTGCTACGATTCAATGTCCGATCGATTGAAACTACCCGATGGATGTTTAAGTGCTGCCTAAATTAGGGCTATACTTTGTCATTCGTCGTGAATTCATGGATGTTTAAGTATTGCACTTTGTTATTCGTTGTGAGGGTTTTAATCTCGTGAGTTATCGTAAATGCTGTATTAGTTACTGACCTAGTTCGTGTGCATTGTTATTTAAATTAGGTTACAAGGCTAAACAGTAGGCTAAACTCTGCCCGTTTAAATCTGCAATGTGAGTCATTTTCTTTTTATCAAAGTGCTTTACAAAATCTTAAAATGTTTTTAAGGTTATAATTACAGGGATTAAGTCTTTGTAATCTTCAATTACTGCCGGTATGTGGGGTTTTGTATACATTACTTGTTTCCCGTCACCATTGGACAACGGGTTAGCCAATGGGTGATCTGACCATAGTCACAGATACAGTCGAGTGACAAATACCGATTTAGGGTAATTGGTTGATAAAAATAATGTAATCACCCTTAATACTGTATATTATAACAATGTGTCATTTTGTGCAACTTGAGTGACTCGCTAGTATTTCCCTGCTGACAAAACCTTTTTAAAACATGTTTCAAGTGATCTGTTGTGATCCAGGAAAAAGTGCATTGTAGCACTACAAGCTTGAAGAAGTGGCTTAAATAAAAATAGAGAAACATGTTTTTAGGTTTCCTAGTGAAATTCCCTTATTGTAAATTACGGGGTTTGTCCCTAATTATGAAATAAATTAATCAGGCATTTTCACGTTTTAAACGATCCTGCTAATTATTCCGCTGCCAAATTAAATAAATACCACGGGGTTTCTGTCCCGCGGCTTCTGGACCGGGTGAAACCGGGCCGGGGGCCGTGACACCCTAAAACTCAGGGCGGGGGGGGGGGGTATTCCCTAATTGGTATTATCTTCACAATTTCTTGTCAAATGCGAATTTCATCGAACCGTCGACTCACCCAGGCTAGTTGGACACGGGGATACCCTATGCTAGAAGGGTACCCGTCGCGCCACGCGACGGTGCCGTTTTTCCAGTATAAATACAGGGGTTTGGCACTTGAAATTTGGCGTTGGTTCGGCGTAAAAACTGGTCTCCTACACTGAGATATCGTCTGTTTACTCTAAAAACACACACAACATGAAATTCTGCCGTGATAACAGGGTAATAACTCGATCACTGCTACGATTTAATGTCAGATCGATAAAAACCAATCCGATGGATGTTTAAGTGCTGCCCGTATTTGGGCTATACTTTGTCATTTGTCGTGAAGGTTTTGAATCTCGTGAGTTGTCGTAAAAGTTGTATTAACTTACTCACCTAGTTTTTTGTGTGCATTGTTAATTGAATTAGGTTAACAAGGCTAAATCAGTAGGCTAAACACTGCCCGTATAAATCTACAATGTAAGTCATTCTCTTTTTATCAAATTGTTTTCTTAAAGCTCTACTTGTTTTCAAAGTTATAATTACAGGGATTAAGTCTTTGTAATCTTCAATTACTGCCGGTATGTGGGGTTTGTATACATTACTTGATTCCCGTCACCATTGGACAACGAGTTAGCCAATGGGTGATCTGACGATAGTCACAGATACAATCGAGTGACAAATACCGATTTGGGGTAATTGGTTGATAGAAATAATGTAATCACCCTCAATACTGTATATTATAAGAATGTGTCGTTTTGTTCAACTTGAGTGACTCACCAGTATTTCCCTGCTGATAAAACCTTTTTAAAACATGTTTCAGGTGATCTGCTGTGATCTAGGAAAAAGTGCCGTATAGCACAACAAGCTCGAAGAAGTGGCTCAATAAAATAAAGAAACATGTTTTTTTGTAAAAACAGGGATTTCCCAGTGAAATCACATTTATTGTAAATTATGGGTGTTATCCCCAATTTGTGAAATAAAATAAATTGGGTATTTTCAAGTTTTAAAAGATCCTGTTAAAATTCCACTGCCAACATAATAATTACCACGGGTTTTCTGTCTCGCGGCTCCCGAAACGGGTAAAACCGGGTCGGGGCGTGACAGAAAAAGGTGGTATCAGAGCCACTGATTTAAGCCAATTAAGTATTTAGAAATACTTAATTTTTCTGATTGCTATTCTGTGATTATGTGAAAATTTATTTACAACATTTTAACTTAGAGTTTTTGTGTGTTTCTTCATATATGCTAACAGCATGAATGAGTTGTCCGAAGCTCTTCAGAATATCACTATCCATTCTGCTGAAATGGAAATTTCCGGGGACTTTTCTGGTTATTTGACCGACGTTGATGAGCCTATAGAATTTCAAGCCCAACCTCCAGAGAAACCAAAGCCGAAGAAGAGAAGAAGATTCGTGGGCTGGAGGCGTGTGCGTAGGAAGAAACCAGCGACACGGAATGTTATAAAGACTGAGGATCCGATGGATAAAGGAAAGGGAATAGAGATCGGGGAAAGTTCTAGGCAAGCCCAGGAAATGTCATATTGGGAGGAGCTGGATCGTAAACTGGCACTTAGTGACCTCATCGGACCTGCCGATGCAAATCTCTTCAATCACCCTGCGAAAGCACAACTTCCAGTTAATCTAGAACCTGATATCCCAGATCCTATTATCCACCCCCGACCTCTACCAGAAGACCTGGAAGAATGGTGGACCACTGACTGGCAATTTCAGAATCTCTTGAATAACCCTAATACCTTTTTCCCTCAATTTGATCCTGATCCTCCACTACACCCACCAATGAGCACCGTGAACTTGGCAGAACTCCGCCACTATGGCGAGGAGCTAGTGGACGCAGGAAATAGGATCCGGGAAGTAGCGGAAAGGATATCCTGGAAATACGATGAGAGGGAACGTCGTTTTTGAAGTGCCAGTTGACGGGATCGTATGTGGTTGTGGGAGTATGTGTTTAATAATAATATAATAATAAAAATATAATCATGTGAAATAACTAAAAATAAAACTTTTGTAAGATATCCGGTGTGTACGGACACATACTAATATATATATATATAAATATCAACGTCGAAAGGTCGACAATTTTGGCTAAATGTGTTGATGTGATTATGTGCGATTGTTTTATTATGCTTGGTTATTAATCAATTTGGTGATAATAACATATATATATTATTAATTACCAGATGGAACACACTAGTAATGAACCAGTTAACGAGGTTAATCAATCCGAGCAAAACAATGGAGATCAATTTCTGAATAGGCAAGATATAGAGAATATCGTTGCTCAGGGAATAGCCAATGCTATTCCAGCAATTCTTGATGCTGCCTGAAATCCAGTTGAACCTCAACCAATTTTTCCTAGCAAACGTACTCATGAAGACAACTTCAGTAATAGCGTAAATGGAGGCGGCAACATTAACAATAACGATGATGTGATACAGGCCCCAATTCTTAAGAGAATGAAAGCTGCAACGCCTGGTTGCACTTACAAGGAATTTCTTGCCAGTAAACCTGTTGAATTTGCAGGAAATGAAGGGGCGACTGCTGCACTGCATTGTTTAGAGAAAACCGAGGCACTAATTAAAATAAGTAAATGTGCCGAGGAGGATAAAGTCATGTATGCTTCTCATATTTTCAAAGAAGAAGCATTAGAATGGTGGAATACGGTATTACAAGCTAAGGGAAGTGACATGGCCTACGCCATGAGTTGGGAAGAATTTAAGCATCTGGTGGAAAGGAAATTATGCCCTAAATATGAAAAAGAACAAATGGCGAATAAATTCCTGAGCCATCGAATTGTGGATGTTGATTACCGAGGGTATACTTCGAAGTTTTTCGAATATGCTCAAATTGTGCCTACTCTGGCTTCGCCAGAACCGGTACTTATCTCTCGCTACATTTGGGGTTTAATTAGTGAGATCCGTGATATTGTCAAAGCTGCGAGGCCCCACACAATCGATGATGTGGTGGAATTAGCGAACACTTTGACTGACGGACTGGTGCGTACGCGAGAAGAAAACAGGAAGAAGGAATTGGCTCAGAAAATTTCCCAAGGATTTCGTGTGGGTAATAATAGCAACTTCAAGAGAAAGGGAACTGGATCATCTTCCACTCCGCCGTCCTGCAGGAACTGTAAAAAGAAACATTTTGGAAAATGTAATGAACCCTGCAACTTCTGCAAAGCGATAGGACATCGTGAAGAAGATTGCAGAAAGAAAACAAAGATCTGCTACAACTGTGGAGAAGCTGGGCATTTCAGACCAGAATGCCCTAAATTGGTCAAACCAGCAAATAACAAGGCAAAATCTGCTGAAGGGACTAACAAGAAGAAGGCAAGAGACTTTCAATTGACTACACAGGAAGCTGAACTGGTTCCTGACGTAATAGCTGGTACGTTCTTAGTTCATGACGTTTATGCGAAAGTATTATTTGACTCTGGTGCAAACCAAAGTTTTATAAATACTTCATTCTGCCAAGCTCTTAACATAGATGGGAATTCTGTCAACATAGATAAGGTTTTGCAAAAAAGAAACTATAGAACTTTCAGGTCATAAATTTTCTGCAAACCTGTTACCTATCAATTTAGCGGGATTCGACGTTGTCTTAGGAATGGATTGGTTAGTAGCCAACCATGCTCGAATCCTCTGTGATAAGAATTCTATAGAAATTTGTGCACCCACAGGAGAAGTAATTATGATTACTGGGGATAAGCCACGTAAACCAATGAAGTTCATTTCAGTGATGAAAGTTGCTAGTTATGAAAGAAAGCAAGGAATAGTGTATATGATTTCAGTAATCATTAGCACTAAGGGTAAGGAACTTAAGGAAATTCTTGTAGTATCAGAATACTCGGATGTATTCCCAGAAGTGTTACCTGGATTACCACCAGATAGAGAGGTAGAATTTAGAATTCATTTGATTCCTGGAACTACACCGGTAGAAAAAGCACCCTACCGATTAGCACCCACTGAAATCTGAGAACTGAAAAAGCAATTAGATGAATTGCTCAGTAAAGGATTCATACAACCTAGTTCATCCCCTTGGGGAGCACCAGTGTTATTCGTAAAGAAGAAAGATGGTTCGATGCGAATGTGTAACGATTATAGGGAATTGAATAAGGTTACAATTAAGAATCGGTACCCATTGTTAGGGGAGGATTTCTCAATGATCAGTGATCCTCAATTACTGTTGGGTTTGGTGATCCTCACTTCTGTTTGAATTAGTGATCCTCAGAAGTATTAGAGGATCAAGATCATGGATCATCGTAAGGATCCTTATACTAACGATAGTCTACTTTGAATATGGTATTGTTTTGCAGGAGTACGAGCTTGGACTTGGTCTTGGCAATATTCCTGGAGCATATTCCATGGCTTATTCCGCACGTGCTTAACTGAAGTGGACGTTATGGAGTTCGTGGAGGACTTGCATGAAATGCGGAATGTTTGTTAGCTTAGATATTTTTCCATTTTTAAACGGGGTAGCGAGCTAAATAGAAACACTTGGCTATTTTTGGCTACACACACCCTTACAACTGCTCTCACCAGCTCTCGTTAATTCACTTGGCGATTACACACATTTTTGCACAATACACTATAGTGATCCTTGTAATTAGCTCGCTATCATCCGAAGTTATAATACATTTCTTGTTTAATCTGAGTTGGTGATCGGTAGTTTCCATCACCCGAGGTTTTTTTATGCCGGAGATCATTCATTAATCAAGGGCTTTTTCCTCGTATAAATCTTTGTGTCACTTGTTCATTACATTTCTGAGTGATCCTTATTGTTGTTCATCAAATCGAGCATCATACCTCACAACAGAAAGTTTGGTTGCATTATCATTGCTTGATTTTTGACCAAAACAGTTTGGCGCCCACCGTGGGGCAATTGGGGCTTCATTCCTAAGAAGATTCATACCTTTGTGGTCATTTCGGTTCATAACCACCAGGCAGATGGCTTCCTCAGCGAAGAACACTTCAAGCTTAATGTCGTCATTCAGTTCTTCACAAGGCGTTCCTCCTTTGCCTCCACCACCTTCTGGATCCCAGAAGAATGCTGAGAATGCTGTGAAGAAACAAACCCCCATTTTCCAAAAAACACCAACTTCTTCTGTTTCAACTAATCCTACAACTAATGATCTTTACACTCTGATTTTGCAGATGAGGAATCACGCACAAGAGCAGGACAAAACCAACGAAAGGATCCTCCGGGAGATCGCTGAGATCAAGAAACAGAAGAAATCAGTGGAGGATCATTCTCCTCTGATGCCAATGTCATTGAACTTCGACACTCCAGTCATAACTTCCCAGCACGCAGCAGCTCCGGATGTGCAATACTTGGGTGAATTACCAGGAAGACGTCATGGAACAAAAACAATGAGTCAGGCATTTGGATCTCACTGCCAGCCTCAGGGATCCTATTTTCAGCCATCGGGATCCTCTATTCAGCATCAAGGTTCCTTCAGCTCAGGAGAATATTTAGGGATGCACACGGTCCAAGGATCCTCCCAGGTCCAAGGTTCCTCCCAGGTCCAAGGATCCTCCCAGATCCAAGGTTCCTCCCAGGTCCAAGGATCCTTCCCGGTCCAAGGATCCTTCCATGTCCCAGGATCCTCTCTGGTCCCAGGATCCTCTCTTGTCCCAGGATCCTTTCAGGTTCAAGGATCATCTCAGCCCCAAGGATCCAACATCTTTTGGGATCAAGGATTCTCGAGAAGTATGCAGCCTCCAAGCTCGGATGTTCATCAAGGAGACTTCATACCAATGCAGACCATTGCTTCCTCTGGTCCTTCAATCATACCAGAGTCCCGTCAATATGGATTCACATCTGGAATTCCAAACACGAATCCTGTGGGAGGTAACACTTTTAATAATTCATATAACACTAACCATGGCTTAATGCAGGATACAAGTATCAATCAGGCTATGGCCAGGGAGTTACAGAAGCTCAAGGATATGATATCCAGTGTTCCAGGAGTGGTTAAACCCATTCCTGAAATTGCAGACGGTAGCCATATGATATCTCATTTTGCACCACCCTTATGTGATGCTGAGATACCCAAAATATTCCAGATACCATCCATGAAACTGTATGATGGTTCAACGGATCCAGAGGAGCATGTAGCTCAATACAGGGAGAGGATGGAGATCAATCCAATTCCTGAAAGGTTAAAAGAAGCATGTCTATGCAAGGGATTTGGATCCACACTCACAGGATCTGCTCTTATATGGCTGCTAAGTCTTCCCCCTTACTCTATTACTTCATTTGCTAATCTAGTTAATTTGTTTAATAGTCAATTCTCTTGTAGTAGAAAATTTGAACGATTAACTAGTGATTTATATAGGGTAACACAAGGTCAAAATGAATCACTTAGAGATTATATCACTAAGTTTAGTAAAGAATCCTTAGATATTCCTAACTTGGATATTGCTACGGCTGTAGAAGCCTTTAAAATGGGATTGCTTAGGGATTCATTGTTCTATGATGATCTTGTTATGACCCCTTGCAGGAATCTTGATGAAGTAAGAACCAGGGCCCTTAGGTTCATCCGCCAAGAGGATGACAAAAGGATCCAGGATAGATTGACAGGATCCTCAAAACAGGAGAAACAAGGAACATACTTCAGGAACAACAAATCCAAGTCCTACAACAAGTTTGATAACCAGAATGTGCATGCAGTGGAACAAGAAGAGGATGATGAGGATTATCCTCCTATTTCTGAATACTGTTTTTCTGTTGATAACAATGAACTAATCCTTGCAATGCAGAATCTAGGTGAGAAAGCTAGATGGCCAAGGAAAAGTGATAAACCAGCTGCTACAAAGGATAAGTCAAAGTGGTGTGCATATCATGAGGATTTTGGCCTTCTCACTGAAGAGTGTATTGCACTGAGAAAGGAAATTGGTTACTTGTTGAGCAAGGGGCATTTGAAGGAACTCTTGGGACGAAAAAAGTCAAGGATCCAGGATCCTGAAAGGATCCCAGAAAAGGCTCCTGCTCCTCCAGCAGATGCACAAGTTATAAACTTCATATCCGGTGGATCAGACATTTGTGGTACCTCCTTTTCAGCAGCAAAAAGACATGCTAAGGAAACCAAGATGGATAATGGAGACAGACCCGTCCGGACCTCCGTTGTCACCCAGGATAAAGTCATAACTTTTGATGAGGATGATCGTGTTGATGTCCAGGATCCTCATCATGATGGTCTTGTAATTACATTGTTTATTTCTAACCATTTTGTTCGCAGGATTCTTATAGATGTAGGAAGCTCTGTGAACATCATTCAGCTTGATGTCCTCAAGAAGATGAATATCCCGGAGTCTGATATTATCCCAAGATCCTCAGTACTTGTGGGATTCAGTGGAGAAACTAAGAATACATTGGGGGACATCAAACTCCCAATCTATATTGAAGGATTGCATTCTTATCAAAAGTTTTGTGTTATAGATTGCTTATCATGTTGTAATGTTATCCTTGGCAGGCCTTGGATACATGACATGAAGGCAGTCCCATCCACCTATCATCAGTGTGTAAAGCTTCCAAGTCCATGGGGAGTGGTGAAAATTGAGAGTGATCAACAAGAAGCTAAGAATTGTTATACATCCTCAATGAAGTCGGCCTCAAGACCAAGGGAGCAATAGCAATTAAAGTATCCTTCAAGAGATGTCTTGGAGGCTAGAGAACAGTATTTGAAAGAAATCCTCATGGATGCTGATGATCCAAAATCTTCATAGGATCAGGGATCCTTAGCGACATCGAGCAGAATCTAGTATCCTTCCTTAAAAGAAGGAAAACTACCTTTGCCTGGAAACATGAGGATATGATAGGTATATCTAAAGATATAATTACTCGTAAACTTGGCATTGACAGGTCATTCAAGCCAATTCATCAAAAGAGGAGGAAGCTTGCACCTGAAAGGAATGCTATTATCCAGGAAGAGGTAGATAAACTACTTCGGTCAGGTATGATAAGAGAGGTTAAGTATCCAAGATGGTTAGCCAATGTGGTTGTTTTTCAAAAGAAGAATGGAAAGTAGAGGGTATGTGTCGATTTTACTGATTTAAACAAGGCATGTCCCAAGGATCCTTTCCCATTACCCCACATTGACTCCATGGTGGATGCTACCGTGGGTCATGAGTTGTTGACTTTTATGGATGCTTCATCTGGATTTCAACAAATTCAGATGGAACCATCTGATCAAGAGGATACAGCCTTTATGACCCCAACTGGTATATACTGTTATATTGCTATGCCGTTTGGATTAAGGAATGCAGGTGCCACTTATCAAAGGCTAGTTAATATGATGTTCAAGGAACAAATTGGACACACTATGGAAGTCTATATTGATGACATGGTGGTTAAGTCCAAGAAAGCTAAGGATCACCTTAAAGACTTGGAGGAAGCATTCAATATCCTTGATAAATTCAATATGAAACTAAATCCTTCCAAGTGTCATTTTGGTGTTAAGGCAGGTAAATTCTTAGGCTATATGGTGACAAAGAGGGGCATTGAAGAAAGTCTAGAGCAAATCAAGGCTATAGTGAATAGCAAATCTCCTGCCAATGCTAAGGATGTGCAAAGATTGACAGGCAGGATCGCAGCCTTGAACAGGTTTTTATCCAAATCCTCAGAAAAGTGCAAGGAATTCTATGACATCCTAAGGAAGAACAAGAAATTTGAATGGACTGAGAAGCATGAAAGTGCCCTCAAAGCTCTTAAGGATTACCTATCCTCAGCCCCGGCCTTGAAGAAACCAGAAAAAGGGGATATATTATCCTTATACTTAGCGGTATCCTCAAAAGCAGTAAGTGCGGTCCTTGTTAAGGATCACCAAGGTACACAACATCTTATCTATTATGTAAGTAAGAGTCTACTTGATGCTGAATCCAGGTATTCACACTTAGAAAAGCTTATCCTTGCATTAATTATGGCATCTACTAAATTAAGACTAATTTTCCAATTAAGACTCATGCCATTATTGTTAAGACTAATTTTTCAATTAAGAATGTTCTCAGGAAACCTGAAATGTCAGGAAGGATGTCTAAGTGGGCAATGAAGTTGAGTGCATATGATATAAGATATGAGCCTAGGACAGCCATTAAATCCCAAGCATTAGCTGACTTTGTGGCAGATTTCAATAGTGATTTGCAAAAGGAAGCTGAACTAGAAGTCCAACAGCTTGAAGAAACCAAGGATCCTTGGATACTCTTCACTGATGGAGCCTCCAATGTAAATGGAACAGCGCTTGGAATACTACTAAAATCGCCACAGGGGGACATAATACCCCACTCCAGAGCTTGTGAATTTCAAACTACCAACAATGAGGCTGAGTATGAAGCATTGATAGCTGGTTTGCAAATTGCTAAGCATATGAGGATCAGGTATCTTGAGGTACATGTAGATTCATTATTAATCACTAATCACTTTAATGGATCCTATGCTGTTAAAGGTGAAAAGCTAATCAAATATTTAGAGATAGTCAAAGAATTGACACTCTCTTTTGTTTCCTTTAGTTTGACACAGGTACCAAGGGAAGAGAATGCAGAGGCTGATGTATTAGCCAATCTAGGATCATCCTTGAAGATCCCGGAGGATATCGAGATCCCTATTATCCATATCCTGACCCCTGCTATCGAGGATCATGTAGCTATGGAGATAGGAGAAGATTCTGCAATCATTCCTAGTGATGATACCCAACCTCATTCAGGATCATGGATCCTCCCAATCATGAGATACATACAACATGGAGAGATTCCTACAGGAGAAAATCCTAGGGCTTTCAAAATTAAGGTATCTCAATTTACAATATTGAATAATATGTTGTATAAACGATCTCTTGCAAGACCATATCTAAGATGCATTGAGGATCCTGAAGTCCAAGAAGTCTTAAAGGATTTCCATGAAGGAGATTGTGGAAACCACACTGGGGGCAGGGCATTATTCTCAAGGATCCTGAGGACAGGATATTATTGGCCCACTATGAAGAAGGATGTTGTGGAGTATGCCAAGAGGTGTGATCCTTGTCAGAGACACAGTAATATCCTTCACCAACCAGCAGAACTTTTGCATCCTATATCCTCTTCTTGGCCATTTATGAGGTGGGGAATGGATATAGTTGGTAAGCTTCCTAAGGCACCTGGTGGTAAAGTATTCATGCTTGCTATGACTGATTACTTCTCCAAGTGGATAGAGGCTGAAGCCTTTGCTCAAGTCAGAGAAAATGAAGTTATATCCTTTATTAAAAGAAACATTATTGTTAGGGGAGGATTTTCTAACAATTAGTGATCCTTATTTGCTATCCTAACTAGTGATCCTTACTTCTGTGACAGGTGGTTATCCTCAGAAGAGCTTCAGGATCAGGATCATGGATCACTTTAAGGATCCTCGTACTAACGATTGTTTACTTATGTATTGTACTATCTCGCAGGTATAACGAGCTTGACCAAGTCTTGGCGACGTTCCTGGAGAATATTCCTAAACTATTCTGCACGTGCTTGACCAAAAATAGACGTTGTGGAGAACGTGGAGGCTTGGCACGAAAGTCGGATAGTTAGTTTAGGTGGTTATTTCTATTTTAAAAGGGAGTAACGAGCTAGTAGAACACACTTAGCCATTTCTCAGTTACACACACTCGTACAAACGCTCATACAAGCTCTCGTTCAAACACTTAGCAATTTCATACACTTTTCACACATTTCACCGTAGTGATCCTTGTACCTAGCTCGTTACTATCCGAAGTTGTAAACATTTAACCATTTATTTTAGCTTGGTGATCGGTAGTTTCCATCACCCGGGGTTTTTTGTGCCGGAGATCAACTCTTGATCAAGGGCTTTTTCCCCGTATAAATCCTTGTGTTGTTTGTGCATTTTACATTGAAGTGATCCTCATCGCTGTTACATATTAAAAGCATCATTCCCCTAAACAAAGAGTTTGGTTGCAATATCCTCATCAGATTTTCTGACCAAAACAGTTTGGCGCCCACCGTGGGGCAATTGGTGCTTCGTCCTTAAGAAAATACGCATTTCTGTGCTTAATTCGGTTCACTACAACCAAGCAGATGGCTTCCTCATCGAAGAATGCTTCAAACTTAATGCCCTCATTCACTTCTTCACAAGGCGTTCCTCCTTTGCCTCCACCACCTTCTGGATCCCAGAAGAATACTGAGAATGCTGCGAAGAAACCGACTCCCATTTTCTCAAAACCACCTACTTCCTCTGTTTCAACTAATCCTACTACTAATGATCTCTATGCTTTGATTTTGCAGATGAGGAATCATGCACAAGAGCAGGATAAAACCAACGAAAGGATCCTCCGGGAGATTGACGAAATTAAGAAACAGAAGAAAACGGCAGAGAATCACTCCCCACTGATGCCCTGATCTTTGAATTTTGATACTCCGGCGATTACTTCTCAGCCATCAGTGGTTCCAGACATTCAATATGTGGGAGGACCAAAAGGAGTGCACTGCGGAACAACAACCGTGACCCAGGCATCAGGTTCACTTTTCCAGCCAGCAGGATCCTATCCTCAGCATATGGGATCCCTCACAAGTTCAGGAGTGCAGCAGTTTCAAGGATCCTCCTTCGTTCCAGGATCATCCCAGGTTCAAGGATCCTCCTTCGTCCCAGGATCATCCCAGGTTCAAGGATCCTCCTTCGTCCCAGGATCATCCCAGGTTCAAGGATCCTTCTCCGTTCCAGGATCGTCCCAGTTTCAGGGATCCTTCCAGATGCCAGGATCCCTAAGGAGTTTGCAAACAGGAAGTTCGGATGTCCATCAGGGAGATTTTATTCCAATGCAGACCAATGCCTCTACTGGTCCCTCGATCATTCCAGGGCCCCAACAATATGGATTAACATCCATTCTCCCTAACTTGAATCCAATGGGAGGTAACACTTTTAACAATTCTTATACTACTAACCAAGGTCTCATGCAGGATCCAGGTATCAATCATGCCATGGCCAGAGAATTGCAAAAGCTAAAGGATATGATATCAAGTGTCCCGGGAGTAGTCAAACCTATCCCAGAGATTGCAGATGGGAGCCATAAGATATCTCGTTTTGCACCACCAATCTGTGATGCTGAGATACCCAAGAGGTTCCACGTGCCTACGATGAAGCTGTATGATGGCTCAACAGATCCTGAAGAACACATAGCACAATACAGGGAGAGGATGGAGATCAATCCAATCCCAGAAAGGTTAAAGGAAGCATGCCTGTGCAAAGGATTCGGATCCACTCTTACTGGATCAGCTCTCAAATGGCTGCTAAGTCTTCCTCCCTATTCTATTACCTCATTTGCTAACCTAGTTAACTTGTTTAATAATCAGTTTTCTTGTAGTAGAAAATTTGAACGATTAACTAGTGATTTATATAGGATAACCCAGGGTCATAATGAATCATTAAGGGATTACATTACCAAATTCAGTAAAGAATCCTTAGACATTCCTAACTTAGATATAGCCACGGCTGTTGAGGCCTTCAAAATGGGATTGCTTAGGGATTCGTTATTTTATGATGATCTTGTTATGACACCATGCAGAAATTTAGATGAGGTAAGAACCCGAGCACTTAGGTACATACGGCTAGAGAATGACAAGAGGATCCAGGAGAGGATAACAGGATCCTCAAAATAGGATAAGCAAGGATCCTCATTCAGGAACAACAAGTTCAGATCCTACAACAGATCTGATAACCAGAACGTGCACTCTATTGATCAAGAAGAGGATGACGAAGATTATCCTCCACTTTCTGAATATTGCTTTAGTGTTGATAACAATGAGTTAATCCTTGCTATGCAGAACCTAGGTGATAAAGCTAGATGGCCGAGAAAGAATGATAGGCCGGCTGCAACTAAGGATAAATCAAAGTGGTGTGCATATCATGAAGATTTTGGGCACCTTACAGAAGAATGCATTGCATTAAGAAAGGAAATTGGATACTTATTGAGCAAAGGGCATCTAAAAGAGTTGTTGGGAAGAAAAAAGTCAAGGACTCAGGATCCTAAAAGGATCCCTGAGAAGGCTCCAGCTCCGCCAGCAGATGCACAAGTGATAAACTTTATTTCTGGAGGATCCGACATTTGTGGCACATCCTTCTCAGCAGCTAAAAGGCACGCGAAGGAAGCTAAGATGGATAATGGAGAAAGACCAGTCCGAACATCAAGTGTCTCCGAAGGAAAAGTCATAACCTTTGATGAAGAGGATCGTGTTGATATCCAGGATCCTCATCACGATGGTTTAGTTATTACTCTTTTCATATCTAACCATTTTGTCCGCAGGATCCTAATAGACGGAGGAAGTTCAGTGAACATTATCCAGCTCGATGTTCTAAAGAAGATGGGTATCCCTGAATCAGAGATCATACCAAGATCCTCCGTGCTCGTGGGATTTAGTGGCGAAACTAAGAACACCCTGGGGGACATCAAACTCCCAATATATATTGAAGGCTTACACTCTTATAAAAAATTTTGTGTTATTGACTGTTTATCTTGTTGTAATGTTATCCTTGGCAGGCCCTGGATACACGATATGAAAGCAGTCCCGTCTACTTACCATCAATGTGTGAAGCTTCCTAGTCCTTGGGGAATAGTAAAAATTGATAGTGATCAGCAGGAGGCTAAGAATTGCTACACTTCATCGATGAAACCAGCCTCGAAGTCAAGGGAACAATAGCAATCAAGGTATCCTCCAAGGAATGTCTTGGAGGCCAGAGAGCAGGATGTGGTAGAAATCCTCATGGATCCTGATGATCCTGAATCCAAAATCTATATCGGATCAGGGATCCTTGGCGAAATGAAAGAAGACCTCATATCCTTCCTCAAAAGGAGAAAGACTACCTTTGCATGGAAACACGAAGATATGACTGGCATATCTAAAGATGTTATTACTCACAAGCTCGGCATCGACAGATCCTTCAAACCAATCCATCAAAGGAGAAGGAAGTTTGCACCAGAAAGGAATGCCATTATCCAGGAAGAGGTAGAGAAATTGCTCCGGGCAGGTATGATTAGAGAGGTCAAGTATCCAAAATGGCTGGCCAATGTGGTTGTTGTTCAAAAGAAAAACGGAAAGTGGAGGGTATGTGTCGATTTTACAGACTTGAATAAGGCATGTCCCAAGGATCCTTTCCCTTTACCCCACATTGACTCCATGGTGGATGCAACTGCGGGTCATGAACTGTTAACTTTTATGGATGCTTCATCTGGATTTCAACAAATCCAAATGGAACCATCCGACCAAGAGGATACAGCCTTCATGACTCCAACTGGTATATATTGCTATATTGCTATGTCGTTCGGATTGAGAAATGCAGGTGCAACGTACCAAAGGCTGGTGAATATGATGTTCAAGGATAAGATCGGACAAACTATGGAGGTTTATATAGATGATATGGTGGTAAAATCCATAAGAGCTGAGGATCACCTAAAGGATTTGGAAGAAGCATTTGATATCCTTGACAAATATAATATGAAGCTTAATCCTTCAAAATGTCATTTTGGTGTTAAAGCAGGTAAATTCTTAGGATACATGGTGACTAAGAGAGGCATTGAAGCTAGCCCGGAACAAATCAAAGCAATAGTAAACATCAAATCTCCGGCCAATGCTAAGGATGTTCAAAGGCTAACAGGCAGGATAGCAGCTTTGAACAGATTTATATCCAAATCCTCGGAGAAGTGCAAAGAATTCTATGATATCCTAAGGAAGAACAAGAAATTTGAGTGGACCGAGAAGCATGAAAATGCTTTGAGAGCCCTCAAAGATTACTTATCCTCAGCCCCATCCTTGATGAAACCAGAGAAAGGCGATGTGTTATCCTTGTATCTTGCAGTATCATCAGAAGCAGTAAGTGCGGTCCTTGTTAAGGATCATGAAGGTACACAACATCCTGTCTATTATGTAAGTAAAAGTTTACTTGATGCCGAATCCAGGTATTCACACCTTGAAAAACTTATTCTTGCATTAATTATGGCATCTACAAAGTTAAGACATTATTTTGAAACTCATATTATCATTGTTAAAACTAATTTCCCAATTAAGAATGTCCTCAGGAAACCAGAGATGTCAGGAAGGATGGCTAAGTGGGCAGTGAAGCTGAGTGCATATGATATAAGATATGAGCCTAGGACAGCCATCAAATCCCAAGCATTAGCTGACTTTGTGGCTGATTTCAGTAGTGATTTACAAGAAGAAGCTGAGTTAGAAGTCCAGCAGCTAGAAGAGGCCAAAGATCCTTGGATACTTCATACTGATGGATCCTCAAATGTCAAAGGCACAGGGCTTGGAATACTACTAAAATCGCCACAGGGGGACATAATACCCCATTCTATAGCTTGTGAGTTCCAAACCACTAACAATGAGGCTGAATATGAAGCCCTAATTGCTGGTTTGCAAATCGCTAAGCATATGGGAATCAGGTATCTTGAGGTACATGTAGATTCTTTGTTAATTACAAACCATTTTAATGGATCATATTCTGTTAAAGGTGAAAAGCTAACCAAGTATTTAGAGATAGTCAAAAGTTTGGCACTCTCTTTTGTTTCCTTTAGTTTGTCACAGGTACCAAGGGAAGAAAATACAGAAGTTGATGCATTGGCTAACTTAGGATCATCCTTGAAGATCCCGGAGGATATCAAGATTCCTATTATCCATATCCTGACCCCGGCTATCGAGGATCACGAGGCTATGGAGATAGGAAATGATTCTGCAGTTATCCCTAGTGAGGATACTCAATCCTATTCAGGATCAGGATCATGGATCTCACCAATTATGAGATACTTACAACATGGAGAGATTCCTACAGGAGAAAACCCTAGGGCTTTCAAATCAAAGGTGTCTCAATTCACAATTATAAATAATATGTTGTATAGACGATCTCTTGCAGGACCATACTTGAGATGCATTGAGGATCCTGAAGTTCAAGAAGTTTTAAAAGACTTCCATGAAGGAGATTGTGGAAACCACACTGGGGGCAGGGCTTTATTCTCAAGGATCCTGAGGACAGGATACTACTGGCCAACCATGAAGAAAGATGCTGTGGAGTATGCCAGAAGATGTGATCCTTGCCAGAGACACAACAATATTCTTCATCAACCAGCCGAATTATTGCATCCTATACCCTCCTCTTGGCCATTTATGAGATGGGGTATGGATATAGTTGGAAAGCTCCCTAAGGCACCTGGTGGGAAAGTATTCATGTTAGCTATGACTGATTACTTCTCCAAGTGGATAGAGGCTGAAGCTTTTGCCCAAGTCAGAGAAAAGGAAGTTATATCCTTCATTAAGAGAAATATTATAACTAGATTTGGAATTCCTTCCGAGATTATATGTGATAATGGTTCCCAATTTATTGGGGGCAGAACCACTAACTTTTGTGACAGCTGGGGGATTAAGATGATAACATCAACACCAGTACACCCACAAGCTAATGGTCAGGCAGAATCATCCAACAAGATCATCATCAACAATTTGAAGAAGAAGCTCGGATCCAAGAAAGGGAAATGGGCAGAAGAACTACCCTACGTGCTCTGGGCTGACAGGACGACCCCTAAGAATGCAACTGGTCAAACACCATTCTCTTTGGTGTTTGGGGCAGAATCGGTGATCCCAACAGAAATGGTGGTTCCAACTGCTAGAACAAGTACTCGTGATCCTGAGGAAAATAATGAAAACTTGGCTCAAGACTTGGATACTATTCAAGAAATCAGGGATATGGCTAGAATAAGGATGGCCAGTTATCAGCAAAGAATGGCTGGTGCTTACAACAAAAATGTCAGGATCAGGAGGTTTCAAGTTGGAGATATGGTGTTAAGGAAAGCATTTCAGAATACCACCAATCCTGCTGATGGAAAATTGGCTCCAAAATGGGAAGGCCCTTATTTGATTGAAGCTGAAGCAGGGAAGGGGGCATATAAATTGCTAACCATGGAAGGTGATTTGCTACCAAGAGCTTGGAATGCTGTCCACTTGAAGAAATATTTCATGTAAGCAGGATCCTTATGGCATAGGTGATCCTCACGATAGGGATATCCTTAAAGGATCCTCAAAGTATCGGTGAACCTTACTCAGGTAATATCCTAATCTTGAACTATTTCATTTCTTTATTTTCTCATATAAGGATAAGGATCATGTATCCTTTATCCATCTCTCACGTGAGTTCAAGTTTTGAAAGTTCAGGTATCTTTAGCACAACGTTGGTTATCCACAGAAGCAATCCGTCTTTTGGGTTTAACCCCAGTTATTTGGGCTTGTCCCCAGATTTCGCCTGTAGCGCACGATGATCCTGGTGTAGTTCAAGGCTTTGGGACCAGTACTCGTTCTAGGGGCTGATAATTCCATTGTCCTGGCTATGCTTAGGATCCTACGTATAATGGTAGACGTACCATACATCCGTTCATAAGGTTTCTAACGTTTTCACGTTAGCTAAGGTTTCTAACGTTTTCACGTTAGCTAAGGTTTTGGCATCTTCATGTCACTAAGTTTGGATAGTCGCCAGTTAGGGCCATACTCCAGTTTACACACGATCCTTGGGCTTGTCCCCAGTTATCCTTGTGCTTGTCCCCAGTTATCCTTGTGCTTGTCCCCAGTTATCCTTGGGCTTGTCCCCAGTTGCTAATTCTTTTATTGGCTTAGTCCCAAGTTATGCTCTATTTCAGGTCCTTGAAGATAGGCAGCTAGGGATCCTTGATCCTTATTTCACTCTAAGGTTTATCTTATAGTTATCCTTATTATGGTTAGGATTCTAACTTGAATCCTCAGGTATGATCCTTAACTCTTTTGATTTTATTCATTATTCTTTTAAAGAACCCTTATACTTGACAACTGAACTTGTATTTCTTAAATCATATCACTTTTTAAAACCTATCGGTTATGGGATATGTGATCCTTGTTCATATCCTAAACTTTTTGGATATCTTTTCTAATTTTTTAAGGCTTGATAAGTATAAACAGAATGAACATTACAACAGTTGGAAAGTAACATATTAAAAAGGATAACAACACATGATAAGCGACAAAAGGTTAAGTTTTTATTTATTAACATAAGGCTAACCCTTTAAAGGTTGTCAAAATTACCTACCCGAGCATCTACCAGCAAAACGTGGCCCGTCCGCTGGGGTAGGTAAAGGGTGTCCATGATAATGAGTTCAAAGGTAGTGCAGGAATATAAAGGCGGCAGGATCACAATAGCTTCATCCCCCAAACAGAGGATCCCTCCACCAATTGCAATCCTGCCTATTGTCCAAAGGATCATACATGATCTTTAAACCTAAGAACTATTGTTTAGAGTTATTACAGACCCACCATTGTTCAAAAACACCAACAATCAAAAAAACTACCAAACCATAAAAAATGGGCTCCGGCCACGTCTAGAAATTTCCATCATCGCCCATTTTTGCAGCTCACACCTTCGCTGCATCATCATCACCACCAGCCGCTGCATCCTCAGCTTTATCCTTCAACCCGCTGCCACTAGCCAAAATCTCCTCAGCCTCCTCTTCATCACCCAATTCAGCCAGCCTTGCCTTCCATTCTTCAATTTCCCAGCTACTTTTGTCAAAGGCAGGATCCTGAGCTTCCAAGGCCATTTGAAGCTTGGTTTTGTACATTGCTATGGCGGCAGAAACTTTAGCATCATCTGTGATCTCCTGCCTTTCATAGTCAAAGTTAACCAGCACCTTAGCCATCTTCTGCTTGGTATCCTGGAGTTCCTTCTGAAGATCAGCAAGTGCAAGATCCTTGAGCACAGCAACCTGCTGGAGGTCGGCAATCTTCTTATCTTGATCCTCAACATGGCCGACGTAATCCTCGATCTCAGCAAATTTCTGCAAAAGAAAAGGATAAAGCAGTTCGAGAGCAAGTGATCCTTAGATCAGCAGGATATACAAGCAGAGACAGTGATCCTTACTTCATTGAAGTACTCGAGGAACTGGTGGCGAATTAAGGGCAGACCCTGCAAATCCTCAGCCTCGGAAGTCTTTCTCTTCTTGATTCCCTTCCCTTTGAGGGGTGCCTTGGGGATTGAGGCTGTCGGGCTAGTAGGGACCTTTCTTTTGGAGGATTTAACAGTGGTGAGATCGGTGACACTGAACCTTGAAGCAGCTTTGGCAGATTTTCCAGCACCTACACAACCAAAACAAGATAAGTATCTTTTCTTAATATACATTTAACTATTTATTTAAATTTTAAACAAGGGTACTTACTTGACATTGTGACAGAGCCTGAGGATACCTCCTGTGAGTCTTGGGTTATTGTCTTAAAAGTTCTAGTTTTAGGGTCGAGTCCCCAGAAAGCAGCAAGTCTTTCCCTGGTTGCGGGTGTTGTGATGAGATGTGAAACAGAGATGGCTGCATGACACAAGACAAAGAAGGGGTTAGTGATCCTATTACAAAAACATGACCATCTGGTGATCCTTCCCAGGATCCTCCGGCCTACCATGGGTGGACCATGTTCTTGGTAAGTGTTCTCCATCTGAAATGGTATCCCTTCTTACAAAGAAGAAGCGACGCTTCCAATCTTTGTCGTTTTTGGTGACTTTGAGAAGAGGATGATCTGCACCGGGTTTTCGTTTGAACAAATAACGGTGGGAACCGAAGGTAGTAAGATCATACAACTCCGCCAGTTCTGACATTCCTAAATCAAGACCCTCCTGCTCAATGATCCTCTCTAGGGTGTATAAAACCCTCCAAATCATCGGCATGGCTTGAATGTAAGATATGCCGGTAAGGGAAAAGAAGGATTGTGTGAACTCCGGGAAAGGATAGGTGTACCCTATAGCAAATGGAGTGACTGGAAAGGCAACCCATGTATCAGAAACGTAGTCGCTCAGAACAGTTGGATCGAAGGGTTTGAAAAAGACATTCGCCGGAAAACGGTGACGGATGTTATCTACTTGTGCGTCGTTAAAGCAACACCTCTCGTTCACTGAGTCTTTGATGATCTTTTGACTCTTCAAAGGGCTATCCTTTTTGTGATCCTTGGCCGGTGAACTTCGGAGCAACATTTTCGAAATGACGGAGATAAAGATAGAGAAACAGAGTAAGAAGGAAGGAAGAGGAGAAAGAATTACCTGGTTGATCGTCGACTGAGAATTTAAAGGGAGTTTCTTTCGAATTTGAATGCATAATGATCCTATCTATATCTCTATTTATAATTATGATTCTGCAGGATTGTCACTTCCGTGACATCATCATCGCAACGGCTAGTTCTATTTTAACGGCTATATATCCGTTAGTTTGTTACGGATAAGATCAAGAAAACATAACTCGCTAATTTTACAATTTCACTCCTTATATTTTGGGGGCAATTGTTAGGGGAGGATTTTCTAACAATTAGTGATCCTTATTTGCTATCCTAACTAGTGATCCTTACTTCTGTGACAGGTGGTTATCCTCAGAAGAGCTTCAGGATCAGGATCATGGATCACTTTAAGGATCCTCGTACTAACGATTGTTTACTTATGTATTGTACTATCTCGCAGGTATAACGAGCTTGACCAAGTCTTGGCGACGTTCCTGGAGAATATTCCTAAACTATTCTGCACGTGCTTGACCAAAAATAGACGTTGTGGAGAACGTGGAGGCTTGGCACGAAAGTCGGATAGTTAGTTTAGGTGGTTATTTCTATTTTAAAAGGGAGTAACGAGCTAGTAGAACACACTTAGCCATTTCTCAGTTATACACACTCGTACAAACGCTCATACAAGCTCTCGTTCAAACACTTAGCAATTTCATACACTTTTCACACATTTCACCGTAGTGATCCTTGTACCTAGCTCGTTACTATCCGAAGTTGTAAACATTTAACCATTTATTTTAGCTTGGTGATCAGTAGTTTCCATCACCCGGGGTTTTTTGTGCCGGAGATCAACTCTTGATCAAGGGCTTTTTCCCCGTATAAATCCTTGTGTTGTTTGTGCATTTTACATTGAAGTGATCCTCATCGCTGTTACATATTAAAAGCATCATTCCCCTAAACAAAGAGTTTGGTTGCAATATCCTCATCAGATTTTCTGACCAAAACAATTATTACTAGATTTGGTATCCCTTCTGAAATTGTTTGTGATAACGGATCCCAATTTATTGGGAATAGAACCACTAACTTTTGTGACAGCTGGGGGATTAAGATGATAACATCAACACCAGTCCACCCACAAGCTAATGGTCAGGCAGAATCATCCAACAAGATCATCATCAACAATTTGAAGAAGAAGCTTGGATCCAAGAAAGGAAAATGGGCAGAAAAACTACCTTATGTGCTTTGGGCTGATAGGACAACTCCCAAAAATGCTACAGGCCAAACTCCATTTTCTTTGGTATTTGGGGCAGAATCAGTTATCCTTACAGAGATGGTGGTTCCAACTGCAAGAACAAGCATTCGTGATCCTGAAGAAAATGCTGAAAACTTGGTTCAAGACTTGGATACTATAGAAGAAATCAGGGATTTGGCAAGGATAAGGATGGCTAGTTATCAACAAAGGATGGCTGGAGCCTACAACAAAAATGTCAGGATCAGGAAATTCCAAGTTGGTGATATGGTATTAAGGAAAGCATTTCAGAATACCACCAATCCTGCTGATGGAAAGTTGGCACCAAAATGGGAAGGCCCTTATTTGATTGAAGCTAAAGCAGGAAAGGGGGCATATCGATTGCTAACAATGGAAGGTGATTTGCTACCAAGAGCTTGGAATGCTGTACATTTGAAGAAATATTTTATGTGACAAGGATCCATGATCCTTACCTGACAAGTATCCTTGAAGGATCCTTACAGAACAGATGATCCTCATCTTGGTAACATTCTAATCTCAAACTATTTCTTTCTTTTATTCTCTTATATAAGGATAAAGGTCCTGCATCCTTTATCCTCCTTTCACTTGATTCTGAGTTTTGAAGGTTCAGGTATCCTTAACTAAGGATTGAGTATCCACAGAAGTATCCAGTCATTTGGGCTTGACCCCAGTTATTTGGGCTTGACCCCAGTTATTTGGGCTTGACCCCAGTATGGGCCTGTCCCCAGTTTCGCCAGTAGCGCACGATGATCCTGGTATAGTTCATGGCAATGGGACCAGTACTCGCTTTAGGGGATGACAATTTCATTGTACTGGCTATATTCATGATCCTACGTATAATGGTAGACGTACCATACATCCGTTCCTAAGGTTTCTAACGTTTTCACGTTAGCTAAGGTTTTGGCATTTTCATGTCACTAAGTTTGGATGGTCGCCAGTGAGGGCCATACTCCAGTTTACACACGATCCTTTGGGCTTGTCCCCAGTTATCCTTTGGGCTTGTCCCCAGTTATCCTTTGGGCTTGTCCCCAGTATATTGGGCTTGTCCCCAGAATTGTTGGGCTTGTCCCCAGTTGCTAACTTGTATCTTATATTGGCTTAGTCCAAACTTGTATCCTGTTTCAGGGTTTTTGGAGATAAGTGACTAAGGATCCTTGATCCTTACCTTCTACTAAGGTTTGTCTTTTGGGTTATCCTGATAATAAGTGTTAAAGGTTAGGATCCTAACTTGGATTCTCAGGTATGATCCTTAACTATTTTGATTTTATTCATTATTCATTTGAGTAACCCTTATCCTTTGACAACTGAATTTATGATCCTTAAAATATGTTACTTTTCAGAACTTGTCGACTATAGGATATCTGATCCTTGATGATATCCTAAACTTTTTGAGGAAATTTTTTAAAATATTTCTTTATTTGATAAAATTTAAACAAAATGAACATCACAACAATTGAAAAGTAAAGTACTAACAAGGATAACAACACGAGAGATAGCCAAAAAGTTAAAGTTATTTTATTCACAAAAGATTAAACCCTTAAAGGTTGTCAAAATTGCCAACCCACATTTCTACCAGCAAAACGTTGCCCGTCCACATGGGTTGGCAAAGGGTGTCCATTGTTCATAGGTCTAAAAAGTGCAGGAATCAAAAGACGGCAGGATCACAATGGCTTCATCCCCCAAACAGAGGATCCCTCCACCATTTATAATCCTACCTATTGTTCACATGATCCATGATCCTTAGCCCTAATTACTATTGTTCAAATACAACCCATCATTGTTCAACAAAAACACCATAACCAAAATAAACTACTACCAAATCCTAAAAAAATGGGCTCCGGCTATGTCTAGAAATGTCCTTCATCGCCCATTCATGCAGCCTACACCTTCGCTGCATCACCATCTCCTCCAGCTCTGGTATCCTTCGCCTGATCCTTGCCACTACCACCAGCCTCGATTGCCAGAACCTCTTCAGCCTCTTCATCATCCTCCAACTCAGCCATCCTAGCCTTCCAACCCTCCATGTCCCAGTTGCTCCTATCAAAAGTAGGATCCTGAGCTTCTTGGGCCATCTGTAGCTTGGTCTTGTACATGGCAATGGCAGCGGAGACCTTAGCATCCTCCGTGATCTCGTGCTTCTCATAATCAGCATTGATCTGAGTTGCAATTATCTGAGTTTTGGCATCATTGAGATCCTTTTCAAGGGAAGCAATCTTGTGATCCTTGAGCACCGCCACCTTTTGGAGGTCAGAGTATTTCTCCTCAAGCTCTTCAACATTCCCAACATAGTCCTCGATCTCAGCAAATTTCTACAAAGAAGACAATGCAAAGATTAGAGTCAAGTGATCCTCAAGTGGGCAGGATAACTGAGCTAAGTTAGTGATCCTTACATCTGCGAAATACTGGAGGAACTGATGGCGGATCAGAGGCAAGCCTTGCAGGTTGTCAGCTTCAGAGGTCTTCCTTTTCTTTCCACCTCTTCCCTTTGAAGTGGTTGCCTTGGGAATTACGACGGAGGGGCTAGCAGCAGACTTTTTCTTTGAGGATCTGACAGTGTCAAGATCAGTGACACTGAATTTGGAGGCAGATTTTGAGGATTTCCCAGCGCCTACACACCCAAAACAGATAAGTATCCTTATCCTATTTCTATTTAACTATTTATTTAAACATTTAACTATACAAAAAACAGGATACTTACTTGACATAGTGACAGAACCTGAGGATACTTCTTGAGAATCCTGGGTGTTTGTTTTGAATGACCTTATTGCAGGATCAAGTCTTCTGAAAGCAACAAGCCTTTCCTTGGTGGCAGGTTATAGTATAAGGTGCGAAACAGAGATAGCTGTACAACAGAAACAAAAGGGTGTTAGTGATCCTTATACAAAAACAAGGTTATCTGTTGATCCTTCTCAGGATCCTCTATCCTACCATGGGTGGTCCACTTCCTTGACAGATCCTTTCCATCAGGGATAGAATCCCTTCTGACAAAGAAGAATCGTCGTTTCTAGTTGGTATCATTCTTAGTGGCTTTGAAGATGGGGTGTTCTTCACCGGGTTTACGCTTGAATAGATATCGGTGGGATCCAAATGTTGTGAGGTCATACATCTCTGCCAACTCCGACATTCCCAGAGCAATTCCTTCTTGCTCAATGATCCTTTCGAGGGAATATAAAACCCTTCAGATAATTGGCATAGCTTGAATGTAGGAGATACCGGTGAGGGAGAAGAGGAAGAGAGATACCTGCTTGATCTTTGAATGTTGATTTAAAGGGAGTTTCTCTTGAATTTAAATGCGAATTGATCCCTATCCATAACTTCAATTTATAATGATGGTTTTGCAGGATAGTCACTGTTAGGGGTGGATTTCTAAATGACCAGTGATCCTTATTTACTATTGGATTTAGTGATCCTCAATTCTCTCTGAAGCAGTGATCCTCAGAAGTGTTGCAGGATCAGGATCATGGATCACTATAAGGATCCCTGTACTAACGATTGTCTACTTTGAATTCGTAAATGTTTTGCAGGAATATCAACTTGAACTTAGTCTTGGCGACATTCCTGGAGAATATTCTCAGTCTATTCCGCACGTGCTTGGTCAGAAATGGACGTTATGGAGTCGTGGAGGACTTGCATGATTTGCGGAATGTTAGTTAGGCTTGATATTTTCTATTTTTAAAGGGGTAGCGAGCTATTTTAGAAACACTTGGCTATTTTTGGCTACACACACACTCATACAACCGCTCTCACCAGCTCTCGACAAAACACTTAGCATTTTTCATACATTTCTACACGATACACTATAGTGATCCTTGTACTTAGCTCGCTATCATCCGAAGTTGTAACAGATTGTTTGTTTAATTTAAGTTGGTGGTCGGTAGTTTCCATCACCCGGGGTTTTTTGTGCCGGAGATCAACTCTTGATCAAGGGATTTTTCCCCGTATAACTCTTCGTGTCATTTGTTCATCATACTTCATAGTGATCCTTATTATTGTTCATCAATTCAAGCATCATACCTCACAACAGAAAGTTTGGTTACATTGTCATTGCTTGATTTTTGACCAAAACAGTTTGGCGCCCACCGTGGGGCAATTGATGCTTCATTCTCAGAAAGATTCGTGTTTTTGTGGTCATTTCGGTTCGCTACAACCAAGCAGATGGCTTCCTCAGTGAAGAATACTTCAAGTTTGATGCCCTCATTCAGTTCTTCACAAGGCGTTCCTCCTTTGCCTCCACCACCTTCTGGACCCCAGAAGAATGCTGAGAATGCTGCGAAGAAACCAACTCCTATTTTCCAAAAACCACCTACTTCTTCTGTTTCAACTAATCCTACTACTAATGATCTTTATACCCTGATTTTGCAGATGAGGAATCATGCACAAGAGCAGGATAAGACCAACGAAAGGATCCTCCGGGAGATCGATGAAATCAAGAAACAGAAGAAATCAGTGGAGGATCACTCCCCTCTAATGCCAAGATCGCTGAACTTCGACACTCCGGCCATAACTTCACAATACTCAGCAGTTCCGGACGTGCAATACTTGGGTGAACTATCAGGAAGGCGTTACGGGACAACAACAATGAGTCAGGCACTTGGCTCTTACTTCCAGCCTTAGGGATCCTCTTCTCAACCATTAGGATCCTCCTCTCAGCATCAGGGATACTTCACAACAGGAGGATATGTGGGATTGCATGCAGTACAAGGATCCTCCCAGGTCCAAGGATCCTCCTAGGTCCAAGGATCCTCCCAGGTCCAAGGATCCTCTCAGGTCCAAGGATCCTCCCAGGTCCTAGGATCCTCTCTGGTCAAAGGATCCTCCCAGGTCCAAGGATCCTCCCAGGTTCTAGGATCCTCTCTGGTCCCAGGATCCTCCCAGGTCCAAGGATCCTCCCAGGTCCTAGGATCCTCTCTGGTCCCAGGATCCTCCCAGGTCCAAGGATCCTCCCAGGTTCTAGGATCCTCTCTGGTCCCAGGATCCTCCCAGATCCAAGGATCCTCCCAGGTCCTAGGATCCTCTCTGGTCCCAGGATCCTTTCAGGTTCAAGGATCCTCGCAATTCCATGGATCCAACCCCCTACAAAATCAAGGATCCTAGAGAAATATGCAACCTCATAACTCAGACGCCTATCAAGGAGACTTCATACCAATGCAGACCATTGCCTCCTCTGGTCCTTCAATCATGCCAGAGTATCGACAAGATGGATTCGCATCCGCAATTCCAAACTCATATCCTGTGGGAGGTAACATTTCTAATAATTTATATAACACTAACCATGGCTTTATGCAGGATACAGGTATCAATCAGGTCATGGCTAGGGAGCTGCAGAAGCTTAAGGATATGATATCCAGTGTACCAGGAGTGGTTAAACCCATTCCTGAGATTGCGGATGGTAGCCATAGGATATCTCGTTTTGCACCACCTTTGTGTGATGCTGAGATACCTAAAAGATTCCAGATACCATCAATGAAGTTGTATGATGGTTCAACGGATCCAGAAGAGCATATAGCTCAGTACAGGGAGAGGATGGAGATCAATCCAATTCCTGAAAGGTTGAAAGAAGCATGTCTATGCAAGGGATTTGGATCCACACTTACAGGATCTGCTCTTAAACGGCTGATAAGTCTTCCCCCTTACTCCATTACTTCATTTGCTAATTTAGTTAACTTGTTCAATAGTCAATTCTCTTGTAGCATAAAGTTTGAACGATTAACTAGTGATCTATATAGGGTAACACAAGGCCAAAATGAATCACTTAGAGATTATATCACTAAGTTTAGTAAAGAATCCTTAGATATTCCCAATTTGGATATAGCTACGGCTGTTGAAGCCTTTAAAATGGGATTGCTTAGGGATTCGTTATTCTATGATGATCTTGTTATGACACCTTGCAGGAATCTTGACGAAGTAAGGACTAGGGCCCTTAGGTTCATTCGCCTAGAGGATGACAAAAGGATCCAGGACAGATTGACAGGATCCTCGAAACAGGATAAGCAAGGATCCTACTTCAGGAACAACAAATCCAAGTCCTATAACAGATCTGATAACCAGAATGTGCACACAGTGGAACAAGATGAGGATGATGAGAATTATCCTCCTATTTCTGAATATTGTTTCTCTGTTGATAACAATGAACTAATCCTTGCAATGCAGAATCTAGGTGAGAAAGCTAGGTGGCCAAGGAAAAGTGATAAACCAGCTGCTACAAAGGATAAATCCAAGTGGTGTGCATATCATGAGGATTTTGGGCATCTCACTGAAGAATGTATTGCACTTAGAAAGGAAATTGGTTATTTGTTGAGCAAGGGGCATTTAAAGGAACTCTTGGGACGAAAGAAGTCAAGAACCCAGGATCCTGAAAGGATCCCGGAAAGGGCTCCTGCTCCTTCGGCAGATGCACAAGTCATAAATTTCATATCCGGTGGATCAGACATCTGTGGTACATCCTTCTCAGCAGCAAAAAGACACGCTAAGGAAACCAAGATGGATAATGGAGACAGGCCCGTCCGGACCTCCGTTGTCACCCAGGATAAAGTCATTACTTTTGATGAGGATGATCGTGTTGACATCCAGGATCCTCATCATGACGGTCTTGTAATTACATTGTTTATTTCTAACCACTTTGTTCGCAGGATCCTTATAGATGGAGGAAGCTCTGTGAACATCATTCAGCTGGATGTTCTCAAGAAAATGAATATCCCAGAGTCTGATATTATCCCAAGATCCTCAGTACTTGTGGGATTCAGTGGGGAAACAAAGAATACATTGGGGGATATCAAACTCCCAATCTATATTGAAGGATTTCATTCTTATCAAAAGTTTTGTGTTATTGATTGCTTATCGTGTTGTAATGTTATCCTTGGCAGGCCATGGATACATGATATGAAGGCAGTTCCATCCACCTATCATCAGTGTGTAAAGCTTCCGAGTCCATGGGGAGTGGTGAAAATTGAGAGTGATCAACAGGAGGCTAAGAATTGCTATGCCTCATCAATGAAACCAGCCTCAAGACCAAGGGAGCAATAGCAATTAAAGTATCCTTCAAGAGATGTCTTGGAGGCAAGAGAACAAGATTTGAAAGAAATCCTCATGGATCCTAATGATCCTGAATCCAAGATCTTCATAGGGTCAGGGATCCTTAGCGATATTGAACAAGAGCTAGTATCCTTTCTCAAAAGAAGGAAGACCACCTTTGCCTGGAAACATGAAGACATGACAGGTATATCTAAGGATATAATTACTCACAAACTTGGCATTGACAGGTCATTCAAGCCAATTCATCAAAAGAGGAGGAAGTTTGCACCTGAAAGAAATGCTATTATCCAGGAAGAGGTAGATAAGCTACTTCGAGCAGGTATGATTAGAGAGGTTAAGTATCCAAGATGGTTAGCCAATGTGGTTGTTGTTCAAAAGAAAAATGGAAAGTAGAGGGTATGTGTCGATTTTACAGATTTAAACAAGGCATGTCCCAAGGATCCTTTCCCATTACCCCACATTGACTCCATGGTGGATGCTACCGCGGGTCATGAGTTGTTAACTTTTATGGATGCTTCATCTGGATTTCAACAAATTCTGATGGAACCATCCGATCAAGAGGATACAGCCTTTATGACCCCAACTGGTATATATTGTTATATTGCTATGCCATTTGGATTAAGAAATGCAGGTGCTACTTACCAAAGGCTTGTCAATATGATGTTCAAGGAACAAATTGGATACACTATGGAAGTCTATATTGATGACATGGTGGTTAAGTCCAAAAGAGCTGAGGATCACCTTAAAGACTTGGAGGAAGCTTTCAATATCCTTGATAAATTTAACATGAAACTAAATCCTTCTAAGTGTCATTTTGGTGTAAAGGCAGGTAAATTCTTAGGATATATGGTAACAAAGAGGGGCATTGAAGCAAGTCCAGAGCAAATTAAGGCTATTATGAATATCAAATCTCCTGCCAATGCTAAGGATGTGCAAAGGTTGACTGGCAGGATCGCAGCCTTGAACAGATTCATATCCAAATCCTCAGAAAAGTGCAAGGAGTTCTATGACATCCTGAGGAAAAACAAGAAATTTGAATGGACTGAGAAGCATGAAAGTGCCCTTAAAGCTCTTAAAGATTACCTATCCTCAGCCCCAGCCTTAATGAAACCAGAAAAGGGAGACGTGTTATCCTTATATTTGGCGGTATCCTCAAAAGCAGTAAGTGCGGTCCTTGTTAAGGATCACCAAGGTACACAACATCCTGTTTATTATGTAAGTAAGAGCTTACTTGATGTTGAATCCAGGTATTCACATTTAGAAAAACTTATCCTTGCATTAATTATGGCATCTACTAAATTAAGACATTATTTTGAGACTCATGCCATTATTGTTAAAACTAATTTCCCAATTAAGAATGTTCTCAGGAAACCTGAAATGTCAGAAAGGATGGCTAAGTGGGCAGTGAAGTTGAGTGCATATGATATAAGATATGAGCCTAGGACAGCCATTAAATCCCACTCATTAGCTGACTTTGTGGCAGATTTCAATAGTGATTTGCAAAAGGAAGCTGAACTAGAAGTCCAACAGCTTGAAGAAACCAAGGATCCTTGGATACTGTTTACTGATGGATCCTCCAATGTAAATGGAACAGGGCTTGGAATACTACTAAAATCGCCACAGGGGGACATAATACCCCACTCCATAGCTTGTGAATTTCAAACAACCAACAATGAGGCTAAGTATGAAGCCTTGATAGCTGGTTTGCAAATTGCAAAGCACATGAGCATCAGGTATCTTGAGGTACATGTAGACTCTTTATTGATCACTAATCACTTTAATGGATCCTATGCTGTTAAAGGTGAAAAGCTAATCAAATATTTGGAGATAGTCAAAGAATTGGCACTCTCTTTTGTATCCTTTAGTTTGACACAGGTACCAAGGGAAGAGAATGCAGAAGCTGATGCATTAGCCAATCTAGGATCATCTTTGAAGATTCCGGAGGATATTGAGATCCCTATTATCCATATCCTGACCCCTGCTATCAAGGATCATGTAGCTATGGAGATAGGAGAAGATTCTGCAATCATCCCTAGTGATGATACCCAATCTCATTCAGGATCATGGATACTCCCAATCATGAGATACATACAACATGGAGAAATTCCTACAGGAGAAAACCCAAGGGCTTTCAAAATTAAGGTATCTCAATTTACAATATTAAATAATATGTTGTATAAACGATCTCTTGCAGGACCATATTTGAGATGCATTGAGGATCCTGAAATTCAAGAAGTCCTAAAGGATTTCCATGAAGGAGATTGTGGAAACCACACTGGGGGCAGGGCAATATTCTCAAGAATCCTAAGGACAGGATACTATTGGCTATTTTTAGCTACACACACACTCATACAACCGCTCTCACCAGCTCTCGACAAAACACTTAGCATTTTTCATACATTTCTACACGATACACTATAGTGATCCTTGTACTTAGCTCGCTATCATCCGAAGTTGTAACAGATTGTTTGTTTAATTTAAGTTGGTGATCGGTAGTTTCCATCACCCGGGGTTTTTATGCCGGAGATCAACTCTTGATCAAGGGCTTTTTCCCCGTATAACTCTTCGTGTCATTTGTTCATCATACTTCATAGTGATCCTTATTATTGTTCATCAATTCAAGCATCATACCTCACAACAGAAAGTTTGGTTACATTGTCATTGCTTGATTTTTGACCAAAACAGTTTGGCGCCCACCGTGGGCCAATTGGTGCTTCATTCTCAGAAAGATTCGTGTTTTTGTGGTCATTTCGATTCGCTACAACCAAGCAGATGGCTTCCTCAGTGAAGAATACTTCAAGTTTGATGCCCCCATTCAATTCTTCACAAGGCGTTCCTCCTTTGCCTCCACCACCTTCTGGATCCCAGAAGAATGCTGAGAATGCTGCGAAGAAACCAACTCCTATTTTCCAAAAACCACCTACTTCTTCTGTTTCAACTAATACTACTACTAATGATCTTTATACCCTGATTTTGCAGATGAGGAATCATGCACAAGAGCAGGATAAGACCAACGAAAGGATCCTCCAGGAGATCGATGAAATCAAGAAACAGAAGAAATCAGTGGAGGATCACTCCCCTCTGATTCCAAGATCGCTGAACTTTGACACTCCGGCCATAACTTCACAATACTCAGCAATTCCGGACGTGCAATACTTGGGTGAACTATCAGGAAGGCGTTACGGGACAACAACAATGAGTCAGGCACTTGGCTCTTACTTCCAGCCTCAGGGATCCTCTTCTCAACCATTAGGATCCTCCTCTCAGCATCAGGGATACTTCACAACAGGAGGATATGTGGGATTGCATGCAGTACAAGGATCCTCCCAGGTCCAAGGATCCTCCCAGGTCCAAGGATCCTCTCAGGTCCAAGGATCCTCCCAGGTCCTAGGATCCTCTCTGGTCCCAGGATCCTCCCAGGTCCAAGGATCCTCCCAGGTTCTAGGATCCTCTCTGGTCCCAGGATCCTCCCAGGTCCAAGGATCCTCCCAGGTTCTAGGATCCTCTCTGGTCCTAGGATCCTCCCAGATCCAAGGATCCTCCCAGGTTCTAGGATTCGCATCCGCAATTCCAAACTCAATGAAACCAGCCTCAAGACCAAGGGAGCAATAGCAATTAAAGTATCCTTCAAGAGATGTCTTGGAGGTAAGAGAACAAGATTTGAAAGAAATCCTCATGGATCCTGATGATCCTGAATCCAAGATCTTCATAGGGTCAAGGATCCTTAGCGATATTGAACAAGAGCTAGTATCCTTTCTCAAAAGAAGGAAGACCACCTTTGCCTGGAAACATGAAGACATGACAGGTATATCTAAGGATATAATTACTCACAAACTTGGCATTGACAGGTCGTTCAAGACAATTCATCAAAAGAGGAGGAAGTTTGCACCTGAAAGAAATGCTATTATCCAGGAAGAGGTAGATAAGCTGCTTCGAGCAGGTGCTACTTACCAAAGGCTCGTCAATGTGGTTGTTGTTCAAAAGAAAAATGGAAAGTGGAGGGTATGTGTCGATTTTACAGATTTAAACAAGGCATGTCCCAAGGATCCTTTCCCATTACCCCACATTGACTCCATGGTGGATGCTACCGCGGGTCATGAGTTGTTAACTTTTATGGATGCTTCATCTGGATTTCAACAAATTCAGATGGAACCATCCGATCAAGAGGATACATCCTTTATGACCCCAACTAGTATATATTGTTATATTGCTATGCCATTTGGATTAAGAAATGCAGGTGCTACTTACCAAAGGCTCGTCAATATGATGTTCAAGGAACAAATTGGATACACTATGGAAGTCTATATTGATGACATGGTGGTTAAGTCCAAAAGAGTTGAGGATCACCTTAAAGACTTGGAGGAAGCTTTCAATATCCTTGATAAATTTAACATGAAACTAAATCCTTCTAAGTGTCATTTTGGTGTAAAGGCAGGTAAATTCTTAGGATATATGGTAACAAAGAGGGGCATTGAAGCGAGTCTAGAGCAAATTAAGGCTATTGTGAATATCAAATCTCCTGCCAATGCTAAGGATGTGCAAAGGTTGACTGGCAGGATCGCAGCCTTGAACAAATTCATGTCCAAATCCTCAGAAAAGTGCAAGGAGTTCTATGACATCCTGAGGAAAAACAAGAAATTTGAATGGACTGAGAAGCATGAAAGTGCCCTTAAAGCTCTTAAAGATTACCTATCTTCAGCCCCAGCCTTAATGAAACCAGAAAAGGGAGATGTGTTATCCTTATATTTGGCGGTATCCTCAAAAGCAGTAAGTGCGGTCCTTGTTAAGGATCACCAAGGTACACAACATCCTGTTTATTATGTAAGTAAGAGCTTACTTGATGTTGAATCCAGGTATTCACATTTAGAAAAACGTATCCTTGCATTAATTATGGCATCTACTAAATTAAGACATTATTTTGAGACTCATGCCATTATTGTTAAAACTAATTTCCCAATTAAGAATGTTCTCAGGAAACCTGAAATGTCAGGAAGGATGGCTAAGTGGGCAGTGAAGTTGAGTGCATATGATATAAGATATGAGCCTAGGACAGCCATTAAATCCCACTCATTAGCTGACTTTGTGGCAGATTTCAATAGTGATTTGCAAAAGGAAGCTGAACTAGAAGTCCAACAGCTTGAAGAAACCAAGGATCCTTGGATACTGTTTACTGATGGATCCTCCAATGTAAATGGAACAGGGCTTGGAATACTACTAAAATCGCCACAGGGGGACATAATACCCCACTCCATAGCTTGTGAATTTCAAACTACCAACAATGAGGCTGAGTATGAAGCCTTGATAGCTGGTTTGCAAATTGCAAAGCACATGAGCATCAGGTATCTTGAGGTACATGTAGACTCTTTATTGATCACTAATCACTTTAATGGATCCTATGCTGTTAAAGGTGAAAAGCTAATCAAATATTTGGAGATAGTCAAAGAATTGGCACTCTCTTTTGTATCCTTTCGTTTGACACAGGTACCAAGGGAAGAGAATGCAGAAGCTGATGCATTAGCCAATCTAGGATCATCTTTGAAGATTCCTGAGGATATTGAGATCCCTATTATCCATATCCTTACCCCTGCTATCAAGGATCATGTAGCTATGGAGATAGGAGAAGATTCTGCAATCATCCCTAGTGATGATACCCAATCTCATTCAGGATCATGGATACTCCCAATCATGAGATACATACAACATGGAGAAATTCCTACAGGAGAAAAGCCAAGGGCTTTCAAAATTAAGGTATCTCAATTTACAATATTAAATAATATGTTGTATAAACGATCTCTTGCAGGACCATATTTGAGATGCATTGAGGATCCTGAAATTCAAGAAGTCCTAAAGGATTTCCATGAAGGAGATTGTGGAAACCACACTGGGGGCAGGGCATTATTCTCAAGGATCCTGAGGACAGGATACTATTGGCCCACTATGAAGAAGGATGCTATGGAGTATGCCAAGAAGTGTGATCCTTGTCAGAGGCATAGTAATATCCTTCACCAACCAGCAGAGTTCTTGTATCCTATATCCTCTTCTTGGCCATTCATGAGATGGGGAATGGATATAGTTGGAAAGCTTCCTAAGGCACCTGGTGGAAAAGTATTCATGCTTGCTATGACTGATTACTTCTCTAAGTGGATAGAGGCTGAAGCCTTTGCTCAAGTCAGAGAAAAGGAAGTTATATCCTTTATTAAAAGAAATATTATTACTAGATTTGGCATCCCTTCTGAAATTATTTGTGATAATGGATCTCAATTTATTGGGAGTAGAACCACTAACTTTTGTGACAGTTGGGGAATTAATATGATAACATCAACACCAGTCCATCCACAAGCTAATGGTCAGGCAGAATCATCCAACAAGATTATCATCAACAATTTGAAGAAGAAGCTTGGATCCAAGAAAGGAAAATGGGCAGAAGAACTACCTTATGTGCTGTGGGCTGATAGAACAACTCCCAAGAATGCAACAGGCCAAACTCCATTTTCTTTGGTATTTGGGGCAGAGTCAGTGATCCTTACAGAAATGGTGGTTCCAACTGCAAGAACAAGCGCTTGTGATCCTGAAGAAAATGCTGAAAACTTGATTCAAGACTTGGATACTATAGAAGAAATCAGGGATTTAGCAAGGATAAGGATGGCCAGTTATCAACAAAGGATGGCTGGAGCTTACAACAAAAATGTCAGGCTCAGGAAATTCCAAGTTGGGGATATGGTATTAAGGAAAGCATTTCAAAACACCACCAATCCTGCTGATGGAAAGCTAGCACCAAAGTGGGAAGGACCCTATTTGATTGAAGCTGAAGCAGGAAAGGGGGCATATCGATTGCTAACAATGGAGGGTGATTTGCTACCTAGAGCTTGGAATGCTGTCCATTTGAAGAAATATTTCATGTGATCATGATCCATGATCCTTACCCGACAAGTATCCTTGAAGGATCCCTACTGACAGATGATCCTCTTTCTGGTAACATTCCAATCTTAAACTATTTCATTCTTTTTGTTCTCTTACAAGGTTAAGGATCCTGCGTCCTTTATCCTCCTTTTACTTGATTTTGAGTTTTGAAGGTTCAGGCATCCTTAACTAAGCGTTGAGTATCCACAGAAGTATCCAGTTATCCTTTGGGCTTGACCCCAGTTATTTGGGCTAGTCCCCAGTTTGGGCCTGTCCCCAGTTTCGCCAGTAGCGCACGATGATCCTGGTATAGTTCATGGCAATGGGACCAGTACCCGCTTTAGGGGCTGACAATTTCGTTGTACTGGCTATATTCAGGATCCTACGTATAATGGTAGACGTACCATACATCCGTTCCTAAGGTTTCTAACGTTTTCACGTTAGCTAAGGTTTTGGCATTTTCATGTCACTAAGTTTGGATAGTCGCCAGTAAGGGCCATACTCCAGTTTACATACGATCCTTTGGGCTTGTCCCTAGTTATCCTTTGGGCTTGTCCCCAGTTATCCTTTGGGCTTGTCCCCAGTTATCCTTTGGGCTTGTCCCCAGTTATCCTTTTGGCTTGTCCCCAGTTATCCTTTGGGCTTGTCCCCAGTATATTGGGCTTGTCCCCAGAATTGTTGGGCTTGTCCCCAGTTACTAACATTCATCTTTTATTGGCTCAGTCCCAAGTAATATCTTATTTCAGGTTTGTGAAGATAAATGACTAAGGATTCTTACTTTCAACTAAGGTTTGCATCTTGGGTTATCCTAATTTTAAGTGGTAAAGGATAGGATCCTAACTTGGATTCTCATGTATGATTCTTAATTGTTTCGATTTTATTCATTATGTGTTTAAGTGACACTTACCCTTTGACAACTGAAGTTATGATCCTTAAATTATTTTTTATGTGATCCTTGATCATATCCTTAACTCTTAAGGGATATTTTTTAAATTTTTCCTTACTTGATGAGTTTAAACGACATGAACATCACAATAGATTGAAAAATAAAATAACAATAAGGATATCAACACAGGATATAGCCAAAAAGTTAAAGTCATTTTATTCACAAAATCTTAAACCCTTTTAAGGTTGTCAAAATTGCCAACCCACGTTTCTACCAGCAAAACGTGGCCCGTCCACATGGGTTGGCAAAGGGTGTCCATTGTTCGTAGGTCTAACAAGTGCAGGAAATTAAAGACGGGAGGATCACAATGGCTTCATCCCCCAAACAGAGGATCCCTCCACCATTTGTAATCCTACCTATTGTTCAAAGGATCATCCATGATCCTCAACCCTAATTACTATTGTTCAAATACAGACTAACCATTGTTTATCAAAACATCATCAAAAAAAAAAACCATAACCAAACTAAAAAATGGGCTCCGGCTACGTCTAGAAATGTCCATCATTGCCCATTGTTGCAGCCTACGCCTTCGCTGCATCACCATCTCCAGCTCCACTAGCTTCACCACCATGATCCTTGCCACTACCACTAGCCTCGATTGCCAGAACCTCATCAGCCTCATCTTCATCCTCCAATTCAGCCAGCCTAGCCTTCCAGCCTTCCACATCCCAGCTGCTCCTATCAAAGGCAGGATCCTGGGCTTCTTGAGCCATTTGTAGCTTGGTCTTGTACATGGCAATGGCAGCGGAGACTTTGGCGTCATCTGTGATCTCCTGCTTTTCATAATCAAAGTTGATCAGAATCTTGGCCGTTTCAGTTTTGGCATTTTGGAGGTCTTTTTGGAGGTCAGCAATCTTGAGATCCTTAAGCAATGCGACTTGTTGGAGGTCAGCAATCTTCTTGTCCTGCTCCTTGACATGCCCAACATAGTCCTCAATCTCAGCAAATTTCTGGAAAGAAGATAGAGAATAGTTCAAGAACAAGTGATCCTCAAATAAGCCGGATACCTAAAGCAGGGACAAGGATCCTTACCTCGTTGAAGTACTCAAGGAACTGATGACGGATCAGGGGCAGACCTTGCAGATCCTCAGCTTCGGAGGCTTTTCTTTTCTTGCCACCCCTTCCTTTAGCGGGTGCCTTGGGGATTAAAGCAGTTGGGCTGGCAGGAAGCTTCTTCTTGGAGGATCGGACGGTGTCAAGCTCAGTGACACTAAATTTGGAAGCGGATCTTGATGATTTTCCAGCGCCTACACATCCAAAACAGATAAGTGTCCTTATTCTATTCATATATAACTACTTATTTAAACATTTGAATTTAAAAAAGAACAGGATACTTACTCGACATGGTGACAGAGCCTGAGGATACCTCTTGTGAATCCTGGGTGATTGTCTTGAATGATCTTGTTTTAGGATCAAGCTTTCTAAAGGCAGCAAGTCTCCCCTTAATGGCAGCTGAAGGAATGATATGCGAGAATGTGATAGCTGTACAAAAAGGAACAAAAGCATATTAGTAATCATTATCAGAATGAGCTTACTTAGTGATCCTTCTAAGGATCCTCCTATCCTACCATGAGTGCTCCATTTCTTCGGCAAATCCTTTCCATCCAGGATAGAATCCCTTCTGACGAAGAAGAACCGTCGTTTCCAGTTGGTATCGTTTTTAGTAGCCTTAAAGATGGGATGTTCTTCTCCGGGTTTACGTTTGAACAAATATCGGTGGGATCCAAACGTTGTGAGATCATACATCTTAGCCAATTCTGACATTCCCAAGTCAATTCCTTCTTGCTCAATGATCTTTTCAAGGGTATACAAGACCCTCCAGATCATTGGCATAGCTTGAATATAGGAGATGCCGGTGAGGGAGAAAAAGGATTGGGTAAAGTCTGGAAAAGGATAGGTGTATCCTATGGTGAAAGGTGTAACTGGGAAAGCTACCCAAGTTTCAGAGACATAATCGCTTAAAACAGTGGGAACAAATGGTTTGAAAACAGTATTTGCCGAAAAACAGTGGCGGATTCTATCTATTTGTGGATCAGAGAAACAACATATTTCTTTCACCGAATCTTCGGGAACCCTTGGCTCTTGAGAGGACTTTCCTTCTTATGATCCTTGGCTGGTGAGAATTTCAGCATCATCTCGATTTGAAGAAGGTAAAGAAAGAAGAACAGAAGAAGAAAATGTAAAGGAAGAAGAGGAAAAGAGTTACCTGCTTGATCGTCAGATGAGAATTTAAAGGGAGTTCTCTTGAATTTGAATGCTAATCGATCCCTATCTCTAACTCCTATTTATAATGATGATTCTGCAGGATAATCACTTCGCTGACGTCATGATCGTAACGGCTAGTCCGCTTATAACGGCTAGTTATACGTTGGTTAAATACGGATAAGATTGACAAAATATAACTCATTTATTTACATATTTACTCCTTATATTTTGGGGGCAATTGTTAGGGGTGGATTTCTAAATGACCAGTGATCCTTATTTACTGTTGGATTTAGTGATCCTCAATTCTCTCTGAAGCAGTGATCCTCAGAAGTGTTGCAGGATCAGGATCATGGATCACTATAAGGATCCCTGTACTAACGTTTGTCTACTTTGAATTCGTAAATGTTTTGCAGGAATATCAACTTGGACTTAGTCTTGGCGACATTCCTGGAGAATATTCTCAGTCTATTCCGCACGTGCTTGGTCAGAAATGGACGTTGTGGAGTCGTGGAGGACTTGCATGATTTGCGGAATGTTAGTTAGGCTTGATATTTTCTATTTTTAAAGGGGTAGCGAGCTATTTTAGAAACACTTGGCTATTTTTGGCTACACACACTCATACAACCGCTCTCACCAGCTCTCGACAAAACACTTAGCATTTTTCATACATTTCTACACGATACACTATAGTGATCCTTGTACTTAGCTCACTATCATCCGAAGTTGTAACAGATTGTTTGTTTAATTTAAGTTGGTGATCGGTAGTTTCCATCACCCGGGGTTTTTTGTGCCGGAGATCAACTCTTGATCAAGGGCTTTTTCCCCGTATAACTCTTCGTGTCATTTGTTCATCATACTTCACAGTGATCCTTATTATTGTTCATCAATTCAAGCATCATACCTCACAACAGAAAGTTTGGTTACATTGTCATTGCTTGATTTTTTACCAAAACAGTCACCTCACTGACGTCATGTTCGTAACGGCTAGTCCGACTCCAACGGCTAGTTATCCGTTGATTTGTTACGGATAAGAACAAAAGTACAACTCGTTATTTTACATTATTACTCCTTATATTTTGGAGGCAATTGTTAGGGGAGGATTTCTCAATGATCAGTGATCCTCAATTACTGTTGGGTTTGGTGATCCTCACTTCTGTTTGAATTAGTGATCCTCAAAAGTATTACAGGATCAGGATCATGGATCATCGTAAGGATCCTTATACTAACGATTGTCTACTTTGAATATGGTATTGTTTTGCAGGAGTACGAGCTTGGACTTGGTCTTGGCGATATTCCTGGAGCATATTCCATGGCTTATTCCGCACGTGCTTAACTGAAGTGGACGTTATGGAGTTCGTGGAGGACTTGCATGAAATGCGGAATGTTTGTTAGCTTAGATATTTTTCCATTTTTAAACGGGGTAGCGAGCTAAATAGAAACACATGGCTATTTTTGGCTACACACACACTCTTACAACCGCTCTCACCAGCTCTCGTTAATTCACTTGGCGATTACACACATTTTTGCACAATACACTATAGTGATCCTTGTAATTAGCTCGCTATCATCCGAAGTTGTAATACATTTCTTGTTTAATCTGAGTTGGTGATCGGTAGTTTCCATCACCCGAGGTTTTTTATGCCGGAGATCATTCATTGATCAAGGGCTTTTTCCTCGTATAAATCTTTGTGTCACTTGTTCATTACATTTCTGAGTGATCCTTATTGTTGTTCATCAAATCGAGCATCATACCTCACAACAGAAAGTTTGGTTGCATTATCATTGCTTGATTTTTGACCAAAACACCCATTACCTAGGATTGATGATCTCTTTGATCAACTTCAGGGGGCTAGATATTTTTCTAAGATAGATTTACGCTCCGGATATCATCAATTGAAGGTACAAGAAGAAGATATACCTAAAACCGCATTCAGAACTAGGTATGGTCACTACGAGTTTACAGTCATGCCCTTTGGATTAACAAATGCTCTGGCAGCATTTATGGACATGATGAATAGAATCTGTAAACCGTACTTGGATAAATTTGTAATTGTCTTCATCGACGATATACTTATTTATTCCAAAAACCAGGAAGAGCATCGTGATCACCTGCATGCACTCTTAACTTTGTTAAGAAAGGAAGAGCTTTACGCCAAATTCTCGAAGTGTGAATTTTGGCTACAGGAGGTGCAATTTTTAGGTCACATGGTGAATCACGAAGGTATTCACGTAGATCCTGCCAAGATAGAAGCGATCACCAAATGGAAGGTCCCGCAATCAGCTACGGAAGTTAGAAGTTTTCTAGGATTAGCTGGGTACTATAGGCGTTTCATTATAGATTTTTCTAAGATAGTTGTGCCATTAACTAAGCTAACCTGTAAAACATTTAAGTTTGAATGGGGACCTAAGCAAGAAGAGGCTTTTAGGATTTTAAAACAAAAGTTAACCAATGCATTACCCGAAGGGACAGAAGATTTTGAAGTTTACTGTGATGCTTCTAAGCTAGGATTAGGATGTGTGTTAATGCAACGCAAAAAGGTAATTGCGTATGCCTCAAGGCAATTAAAGAAGCACGGGGAAAACTATACGACACATGACTTAGAATTAGGGTCAATAATTTTTGCCCTTAAGAATTGGAGACATTATCTGTATGGAAGTAAGTTTACAGTTTATACAGATCATAAAAGCTTAAAGTACATATTTGGGGAAAAAGAATTGAATATGAGACAAAGAAGATGGATGGAAATTCTAAGTGACTACGACTGTGATATTCAATATCACGAAGGGAAAGCAAACGTAGTTGCAGATGCTTTAAGTCGTAAGTATCATGAAAAGCAAAAGCGAGTTCGTGCTCTTAGATTAAGTTTACAATTAGACTTAATGGAACAATTGAAGAATGTTCAAGAAACAACAATTAAGGATGATGCTGAAGGAATGAAAGGAAGAATAAAGGAATTAGAACAAGGAGCTGATGGAATTTGGAGATTCCACAAAAGAAGGATTTGGGTACCTAAGCAAGGAGAATTAAGAAATAAGATTTTAGAGGAAGCCCATAAATCTAGATATACCATGCATCCTGGAAATAATAAAATGTACCAAGATTTAAGAAATAACTTCTGGTGGATAGGAATGAAAAAAGACATAGCTAGATATGTATCTCAGTGTCTAACTTGTTCACAAGTTAAGGCAGAACACCAGAAACCTTCAGGGTTACTTCAACAATTAAAAATGCCTGTTTGGAAATAGGAACTAATAACCATGGATTTTGTTACTAAGTTGCCCAAAACCAGAAAAGGTAATGATGCGATTTAGGTAATTGTGGATCGATTAACCAAATCAGCTCATTTCCTGCCTATGAAGGAAACCTTTAGCATGGAAAGGTTAGCAAAGTTGTATGTAGATGAGGTAGTATCCTTACATGGAGTCCCACTCTCTATCGGATAGAGATAGTCGTTTCACTTCACATTTCTAGACAAGTTTCCAAGAAGCCATGGGGACACGATTAAATTTAAGTACAACTTATCATCCCCAAACAGACGGACAAAGTGAAAGGACAATTCAAACCTTGGAAGACATGCTTAGGGCATGTGTAACAGATTTTGGTGGAAACTGGGATGACCACCTACCCTTAATTGAATTCTCCTATAACAATAGTTATCATGCAAGCATTGAAGCTGCCCCATTCGAAGCACTGTATGGGCGAAAGTGCAGAACTCCAGTTTGTTGGGCAGAAATAGGAGAAAGCCAATTATCAGGGCCTGAAATCATGCAAGAAACCACCGACAAGATCACTCAAATCACAGTAGAAGAAGAAGCAGTTTTAGAAGCATCAACAACCACATTATTACTAACCATGTCTCCCTTATTACCATTGGTTTTAGATTTCATCCAAGAAAGGTAACCAACCAGTTCAAAACATCTATCAACAGTATGTCCAGTTTTGTTACAATGTGAGCATTTAAGATTTGGGTTTGGAGTTCTAACATTTTTCTTTTTAGAATCAAAAGATTGACTGGTTTTAACAGCAAAACCAGCTGGATTACTAGTTACTTTTTCAAAAAAAAATGTTTGAATTTCTGTGAGATTCTTTGCTGGAAATAACAGAGAAGGCATCCTTCACAAAAGGAAGAACTTCCCTAGTTAACAAAGAAGTTCTTACAGACTGGTAAGTACTGTCGAGACCCATTAAGAACTGCATCAGTTTACTCAGATGATTGAAATCATTAAATTGTTTAGATGCATCACAAGTACAAGAAGAAGAGACAAAATTTGATCTAATTGTTTCCACATGCAATTAAGTTTATTATAATACTAAAAAACAGGCATGCCATTTTGAGAGAAAGAATTATTTTTTTGATACAAATTAAAGACCATAGACCCATCAACCTTATCATATGTTTCCTTTAATTCTTCCCACACAACAGATGCTAACTTTGAATAAACATGACCCAAATAATTGCTCAGACCCTGAATTCAAAATCCATGTAAGAACAATAGAATTACAATGATCCCACTCTCTTCCTAACACTTCATCAGTAGTAGACCTAACACAAGAACCATCAATAAATCCAAATTTATTTTTAACTTGTAAAGCCAGATTCATGGCATTAGCCCAAACATTGTAATTATCAGTGTCTTTCAGTTTTATATTAACAATAGTCAAGTTAGCTGAATCACTAGGATGAAGGTATAATGGGTCACCAGCATCTATTTTACTAACAAGAGTGCCACTAGTAGAGGTAATAAGAGAATCGTTATCCTTATTAGTCATGATAAAAACAATCAAGAGAAATAAGCAAAAGTTAATAACACAAACAACGAAACCAATACAGTGAGTCAGATCAGAGGTTCGTCACTCAAAGGTGCATCTGCAAACTATGTCAAGGGAGCCAAACAAAGTAAATCCTAAGAATGCAAGTAACACAGGAAAAACAAATAGTCACAGAAAAGTAACAAAGTGAATTCAACACAAATAACCAGAAACAAGAAACACAGAAAAGCAAATAATCAACTAAGAATGCAATAGAGTGAACCCTCTATGTGTCCTTAAAACAAACCGGTCTTCACTAAACCCGGTATCAATATGCCTAGACACATTGACACCGTGATGCAATAAAAAGTAAAAGGACAAGAAAGAGATAGAAAAATCTCACAGCGGGTGCGTATAACTCCAGCAAATCAGGCTTGTAACCTTCACTTAGGGTTACAAGCAACTGATTAGAAGAAAAAAGACCAAAGTTCTGTTGGTTTGCCCTTTTAAAAAAGACCAACGAGAACCCCTTCAAACCACAAGACACCCAAGAAATTAGGGTTTCAATCGCGCAGACCCCAAGAAGATGAGCACCAGCAGATTTGAAATCGGCAAATCCTATCGGAACTACCAAGACTCTAATAATCAACAGAAACCTTCAAAGAAGTACCCAAAACAGATAGAGACCCTTGAATCGCAGCGGAAGATGAAAAACCCCAAGAGCACAACCTAGTGCTCTAATACCATGTCAAGAACAAGATATCAAGAGAAAAAACTATTTTATAAAACACCAGTCGGCACAGATTGCCGAAAACCAAATTATAAGACAGACGACACAAGATTACCAACTTAATAACAATACTCAGTCTATGCAGATCATCAACAAGATGATCTGCAACAAACGACGATCAAAAACAGATCAAAAACTCTTAAACTAAACCAGGGATGAAACCCTAACATAAATTGTTTTAGAGAGAAAGAGAGAGAAGGAAGTGATGAATGTGAAAGGCTGTGAATGCTGAAAGGTTGTCAATAATGATCCCAAAGTATCCTTTTCCTTTAATAAAGCTGGACAGCTTAAGTCCCACGCAAATATGCATCCCACGTGAATAAAGAGCCCAAGCATCTCTTAGCCCAATAATGAAACCATCCAAAAAGCCCATGAAATAAAACAATAAGACCAGGATTAAAAAGAAGAAATATAAAATATAAGAAACATATTGAATTGAAATATAAAGAAGAATATTAAATAAATTAGATATATATTTCAACACCCCCCCCCCCTCTCAATTAAATATGCAAAACAATTAAACAGAGAACGAATATTGTGAGAACCGTGAGAACGAATGAGAAAACCAATCAAAACTATTTTTTAATACAAATCTCTTATAATTAAAATACATTTTAATACAAATCTCTTATACATATATATATATATATATATATAGAGGCCGGTTATCGTACAAATGCCCTTATCGTACATTACGTACGCTACAATCTCAGCCGTCAGATCATCTTCCCGCATTTTAAAATCGCATGTTGTTTTTTTTTATAACAATTTGGCATGTGATAATTTTTGATGAATTCGCATGTTGTTTTTTTGTACCAATTTCGCATGTGATAATTTTGATGAAATAGCATGTTGTTTTTTTATAACAATTTAGCATGTGATAATTTTTGATGAATTCGCATGTTGTTTTTTGTACCAATTTCGCATGTGATAATTTTGATGAAATAGCATGTTGTTTTTTTGTAACAATTTCGCATGTGGTACAAAAAACAACATGCGAATTCAATGCGTGAAGATGATCGGACGGCTGAGATTGTAGCGTACGTAATGTACGATAAGGAGATTTGTATCCTACCCTTTACCTATATATATATATATATATATAAATTCCGGATCTGAAACCAAAATGGCACTTTTATGTTATAACTAAAAAATTTATTTTAATTTTATGTTATAATTAAAATTTTATTTTAATTATAAGATATTTGTATTAAAAAATTGATTTTGATTGGTTTCCCATTCGTTCTCACGGTTCTCACAATATTTATTTAGCGTTCTCAATATAATCATCCCCAATACACACACATTGGGCCAGTTTTTGGAAGCTGTAGTTATCGAACAAGAATGGAACTAGGGCAAAATCAACGGAGCGATGTCAATGGAAGTGTAGTTGTTCATCTTGGAAAGTGAAACCGATCAATGGAATTGTTAATTCTTATCTTACAAGGTATTCCATGCATTCTAGACCATCGGATATTCCTTTCCCCCATTGTTAGATATTGTTAAGTGTTATTATTTATTAATTTCTTTCCTTTGGTTTTTGATTATATATACGACAATGTTTTAAATACCGGTTCATACCAGCCGATAATACCGGTAATACTGACAGTCGGCCTCGAGCCCGGTACTATATGGGCCGATTAAACTAGCAAACGGTAAATGTTTATGTGCCGATGGTAAATCTGGTAATATCGTTTCAAGCCATTGTAACGGTTTTGTTTATCTACAAACTTGATTTTAAAATTTTTAATGAAACCACGATAATTCCAAGATTTACCTTCCATGTTTCCGCAAAAATGGTTAAAAAAACTAGAAATTATTGATCGCTTCCCATCAAGGATGCCTTTCCATTCCATTGTTGCGTTTTAATTTCAAATCGAGTACTTTTGGATTATTTCTTTAATTATGGTTATGGAAGCATGTATTTTTAGAATATTTTGTGAGTTGAAGTTGTATTATTATGGAATTATATGGTTGACCGGTCAACCTGGCATTTTCGCCTGGGACAACTCGATACTACCGATTGAACCATTTCTGAACCCTAACCGGTACAGTTTAAAATCGGTTTTTAAAACATTGATGTATGGTATGAAATCAAACAAGGAGAGAATCAAACAGGTAGGATGGTTTGGGTAGGAAGCAATATGTGACAACCCGTGATTTACGGCTCTTAATTACGTGCAAAACAAGCATTAGGACAATAATAAACAGTGTTTAAGATGCAAATTAACTTAATTAGGCCTTAAGTATGCCTAGGAATGTCTATCCGACTTTACAGTGCGCGAACGGTAGTTTACGGAGAAACCCATGAAACGTTAAATGACAACGAATTGAAACCGAACAAAATACTGACAACGCCGACAAGTACGAATTTTATACGAATAGTTTATATTTATAAATTTAGTTTTGCGAATTTATTGTGCTTCCGTACATCACAAACCCAAACGTGAATGAGAAACGCGACTGCAGGAACGCACCGACAACGAAACGGAAGCATCGGACACGCGTACCTTTAAAACTGAAATTTTACGATATATTTAGCTTCGTAACTATATTTTAATATCCATAGTCGAAATCAAATCGAAAAACGGATTAAAACGATAAATGACGCAACTTCACGCAAATTTCACCGTAATCGACGATTGAGCGTATAAACAACGACTACCGATCATGTTTTACGTGTTTTGATACAAAAATTATAATTTAGGATGTTACGGAGAGTTCGGGTTTTTGATAACGGGTCTCGTAGGAATTACGGGCCACTTAAACACGAGATTGGGCTTGTGGGCCTTGGGCCCAAGCCCACTTAAAACACAACTACCCTAAGTATAAATGAGAAGGGTAAAACCCTAATCCTCATTGTTCAGCCGTTTCACACACATGTTCCCTCTAAAAAAACTCTCATCTACAAAACCTTATCTACACACACATGAAACAACATGCATACTTCATCTCCCTCATCTCCTAGCTTTGAAACCCTAAATAACACCCACTGAGACTCCTTTTAAGATTATCCACATCAAGGATGTTTGTAGGTGATTCTTGGACTATGTGGAGGGCATTTGTGAGAGGGATGGATTAGTGGGTGTTGTAGAGGATGACATGGAGGGTGTTCATTCTTAAGGATTCTTGGGGAAGAATGGGGGAATGGTGGGTCCTTTCTTTTTTTTATTTGTGGGAAGGATATATATGTTATTGTTGTGGGTAAAAAGTGTTTGTGGGAAGAATAAGTGAAAAGCTGATGTGGCATGCTGATTAGGCTGTTTGTAGAAAGGATAGCCTTTCACTGATGCGGATAGTCTAACTCTTATCTCCCTCTCAATACAACTGCAGACAACACATAACTCTATTCACCCCACCCCCACTCACTCGATCCCCTCTCTCTGTGCAATGAAGGCCGGCAGCCGGTCCGGTAAGACCACCGGCGGTGCGGCGGTGGTTGTTTCCAGCAACCGGCGAGACACCGCCACCTAAACACCTCTGCTCCATCTCTCTGATTTAGAGAACGACCGACACCCTCATTCCCTCGATTACCGGTGACAAAATTCAGAAGAGAGAGAGAGTGTTCAAGAGAGATAGAGGAATGAGGAGAGAGAGACGAAGTAGAGGTAGTTTTGGTTCGATTCGGGTTATATTTTTTAGTATCCCTCGAATATGGTTTGGTTCCTCATGAAATTCTCAGATCAGTATCGTGTTCGGGTCAGCCACGGTTCGGGTGACGTCTCGGGTCAGATGGTAGCTTTGGTTCGATTCGGATTATGTTTTTGAGTGGTTTCGGGTGCGGTCAAACCTGGTCAAAGACGGTCAACGAGTCCAGTCTCGATCTTTGGGTCAAAAGTGGTCAACCATATCGGTTTGCTTCGGAGTTCAAGGAAACGGGTCGACTCGGTCAAACCAAGTCAACTCGGTCAAACCTGGTCAACTCAGCGAGTCAACTCGGTCAACCTAGTTGACTTGGTTAACTCATATAACTTTTTCGGCGTATCGACATGAGAGCTTTGGTAAAGATTTTAACGGCGCGAGTTATATTCTTATTTCTATAGTTTTATTTAAATACGCGAAAGTGAGCTCGAACCGAATAAATTGACGAATTATTAGTTAAAATTACTTGGATTTACTAATTATTTTGTCTATATAAACTGATTATACGTGAATATTGTTGAATAAATTGTTGAATTTTGATAAAATAATGACAACTTGTGTTGTTGGGGGCGTCCAAAAATAGAGGAAACTCTGCCTGTTTTTCGAGAAAATCCGAAAAAACAAAACGCGTTTTATTATATTACAAAGCTATCGGATTCGAATAATCTTTTATAAAAACAATTACAAATATATAATTACTTACAACAATAAATATAGTTATTTTAAACTTCAAAATTCGACAATTCTTTTATAAGATCAATATAACTATTTATATTGTTTCAAACGCCGATAACACGCCTTCGTTTTATAAAAATAACTACAATTTATATATTTGTTTCAAATGTCAAACAACACGACGAATCTTTGATAAAATAAATATAGTTATATATTTATTTCAAATACCAACCAACACGAATTCGTTTTATAAAATAAATATAGTTATATATTTATTTCAAACATCGTACAACACGAATACTTTTATAAAAATAAATATAGTTTATATTTATTTCGAACATCAAATAACTCAGATTTCCGCTATAAAAATAAATATGGTTTATGTATTCATTTTGAATATCAAACAACACGATTTCGTCTTATAAAATAAATATAGTTATATGTTTATTTCAAATATCGTACAACACGAATTCTTTTATTGAAATAGATATAGTTTATCTATTTATTTCAAACACCCAACAACTCGATGATAATTTTATAAAATAAATATAACTTTTTATATTTGTTTCAAACGCCTAAATGACACATAAATATATTTTGACAAACGTATACGAGAAGCGATATATAATACGAGTTCATTGTATATTATTCGTTCCATACATGTACGATTTCTCAGGACGACTAACGTGATTCCATCGCAATATTTATATGTTTTTATATAAATAGGTAAAGGATCCTGTAAAAAGTGCCCAAAGTGTGAGAAGGGTAAGAAATAATGTGGTGATGACAAGTGTCCTATATCTAAATTAATTCAAAAGGGTGAATTAGTAATTTTTTATTTTCTTTCAATTAATTGATTTAAAGATAACTGCCCAAAATAACTTCCACCCTTTATTATAGGAATTTGATTTTAGGAATTAATCTACGAATGTGTGTAGTGTTATATAATTCTGTAGTGCAACAACCATTCAGAACTGCATAGTGTTATATATTTTTTATATAGTGTTATATAGTGTTACTTGGTGTTATATGGTGTTATAATATGGTTTTTGGTGTTATATAATTCTGTAGTGTTATATAACTCTGTAGCGCAACCATCAAAAAACACTATATAACACCATCAATTATTAATTCTGTAGTGCAACCACCATTTAGAACTGTATAGTGTTATATATTTTTTATATAGTATTATATAGTGTTACATGGTGTTATATAGTGTTATATGATGGATGCATAGTGTTATATAGTGTTATATTTTTCTGGTAGCATGCCTATGATGGATATATAGTGTTATATATTGTTATATAGTGTGATATGATAGATGTATAGTGTTATATGATGGATGTATAGTGTTATACGTTTCTTTGCAGCGGTTACATATTTTTCTATTTTTAGAATTTAGGATCAAGATAATTTAGCAATTAAATTTGAATAGCTAGTTTTTAGGAGATTGATGGCGGTTACCATATTTGAAACATTGGAAAAGACACTATTGCCCTTTAATTTTACATAAGGTCCTTCTAATTAAAACACAATTTACATTTTATACCCTATTGATCTCAACCATTAGATCAAATATCCAATGGTTTAAAACACTTCTTACCCTTCTCACATTTTAGACACTTTTTACCATATCCCTACCCTATATAAATATTTATATTATTGTTTGTTTTTATATCTCTTGGAAGCTAAGTACTTCCAAAACTTAGTAACTATTCACGACATTAAACGAGACTTAACAAGCACAACTTGATCGTTTTTATTAAGTTAACAACATATCAACAAATTGTTTGGTTAAAGATTCGGTAAAGCTCTGTGACACGTAGTTTACTTACCGCTTTTGGTTAGAAACTTATTAAGATATTCCGTGTTAGGTATATTATAGAATGCATGCTAGCGAGTCACATCTTTGAAACGACATCACGAAGTCCTATTTGCACAAGGTAATCCAGGTGAGTTCATAACCCCCACTTTTTACTGTTTTACATTTTTATAAATGTTTTCAGGGATGGAAAGACATGCAAGTTTTTGCAAAAGCAAAACAATATTTCGATAAACGAAACTCATATTTCTAAACCATGTTACGAATGGATTTCAAGGAACTCAAATGGTTTACGAACGATTTATACTAAATATACCGATTTTACAAAACAAATGTGTGTTCTCGAAACGTGCATCATTTTTATGACTAGTGACGAGAATGTCCTAATTACAACAACGGGACGGGGTTGGTCTGCGCATGAACAACGAGACAGCCCAATGGGTTTATGTCCCCCTTTTCTTTTGAAATACATGTTAACTAGTGTATGTTAAGCTAGGGAATGAATCCTCGGATCACGTGCGAATAGGCGCTAACTTAGGTACCATTAATCGTTTTAAGGACCAATGAACAAAAGGGGTAGATCTATCGGGTATAGGCGAGCCCCACTCACGGTCTTTGTGCGGCCACTTAGAATGCTTTTGTGTCACAGTCGAGGTTAATCGACACTTAAAATTGTCTACCGGGTTGAGTGCTTCCTATTTCTGCACACATATTAATGTCTTAGCTACATATTAATGATCATTAGGTTCATAGACGCTTACATACCAACTTCTGATACTCATAATTTTCAAATGTTTTAAGATTCATTTGATGAGAACTCACAAATACATGGACTTAGAAACTTTGTTAACGTTTTCAACTTACGTATAAGTAAGAGGACAGGATGGTCCTGATTACAAAGACTCTTTTGGGCTCGGCCCACCCTCTCTCGTGCAATGCACAAAGACTCTCGTGGGCTAGACCCCCAGTTTTCATATAACATGCCGAGAAAATGATTTTACTATATTTTTCTTAACAACTTTTAAACCGGTTATCAAAAAAGATTTATTTTTAAATCATTTCAAAAATAACTATGAACTCGCTCAATTTTATGTTGATTTTTCGCATGTTTCTTTCTCAGGTTACTTTCTCAAATTATGGCACAGTTGGAATAGGAGAACCGTTGGAGATTCGAGTACTTAGTGGGCGTTTGTTTTCTAGTAGTCTTAGTTTATTTGCTTCCGCTGTGCAATGAAGATACCGGTCCAGTAACGCCAAGCTCAGATATTTTGGGGTGTGACACAATAATAGGAGGATATATGGCAAAGTTGAAATAACATAAGGAGGGGCATTTTAGTCAAAACCCATCATCTTAAAAAAACCCAACATCTGCAATTCATTTCTCTTTCCCGTATGCTCAAATTCACCATTTTCAAAACCACAAACTAGCACATCACAACCAACACCACCACCTCCACCACCACCTGCGATCGTCACCATCTTGTCAAAAACCAGATTTGAAACCACCACCACTTGTTGCGTTTTTCAGATCTGAAACCACCATTCCACCATCCATCGCCATCGCTCCATCGTCCACCGCCACTGCAACCAGTTTCTCCATGGTGTATCGGAGTTCTTTCTCTGTCCACCGTCGTTAATCGGAGTTCTTTTGTAAGTTGTGTTTTTTTTTATTTTCATTGTGTTTTTTAATTTTCATTGTGTTTTAGGTTATCAAACCTCAATTGTGTTTTTCACCACATTATGTTTTAATTAAAGTTCTTATTTTCATTTTTTTTTCTTCTGGATGTTAGAACAGGGGCATGACCATGTTAAAAATAGAAACATGACCATGTGAAACCCGTTGTGTTTTAGACATGGAGTGTATGTTTTAGAACCTGGAGTGCAAAATACATGATCATGCTAAGACAGAAGCATGATCACGTTGGAACAAAGGTATGACCATGTTAAAACTCCATTGCGTTTTAGAATGCAGTGCAAAATAGAAACATGATCATGTTGGAACAAAGGCATGACCATATTAAAACTCATTTAGAAAAAGAACATTATCATGCTAAGACAGAAGCATGATCATGTTAAAACTAAGGCATGCCCATGTTAAACCTCCATCGCTTTTTTTCTCTTTTGTTAGTTTAAATTATTTAACATGTAGAGTATGTTTTACAACCATGGAAGTGTGGCGTTGTATGTTTTGAGTCGAAGACACATCCCTCCAAGCAGTGGCGAAGTTTGAGATTTCCGACCGGAGGGGTCGAAAACGTATATACCTAAAAAATTACAAAACCGAGGGTCGAAAACGTATATACCTAAAAAATTCTATACGAAAACTACATATCAGGTACTACGGAGCGAAAAGTTCGAGGGGAAGGGGGGCCTGTCTCCCACAAAGCTACGCCCCTGCCTCCAAGGTAATATGCATTTTTATATTCTAATTTATATTTTTATATTCTTTTTTAATTAAAAAGACAAATATATTGATTAAATTAGACATAAATCATCATCTATTATACCTATTATCTATGGTTTATATGTGTGTGAGAATTAAAGTAATATTTATCAAATTGAATGCTTTATTTTTAACTTATTGTTATTTGATAAATTATAACCCGTGTTGTTTTCTCTTAATTTTAATTTTTACTATTCTTATATAACACTTAAAATCATTATCAACCTTAAATAAAATAATAATGTATCGTGTATTAGTATAACAAGTAAACGGCAAGAAGCCAAGAACAAATAACTAACTAATATAATTCAATTCACCTTAAATTGACAAAACATTTACGTCTTGTCACTCCCCATATTTGAAAAACTAAAGAGGGTAATCGAGCATTCGACATTAGTCCACGATAACCTTAGAAAATGGTTTAATTTGTTTACGATTGTAATGATAGCTCATGATAGTTGGTTGATGATCGTTGACTATGGTTCAAGAGAGGATTCATGAGACTGTAGTTCAAAAGATAAGCCAAATGGTTTATGTAATTGAAGAAAGTGAAACAGACTGGGCTAGTTCTAGGTTAATAGCCGATGTCGAATCATGGCATTGTAAGATAGTCGGCTGTTGTTCGACTCGAATATTGTTTTCTTTTACATCGTTTGACTTTAGTGATGGCTCCAAAGGGTGCAAACGATCTGAGCGGCTCGTGAGTTGTTCGACTTGGAAAGTGAAACCGATCAATGGAATTGTTAGTTCTTCTCTTACAAGGTATTCCATGCATTCTTGACCATCGGATATTCCTTTCCCCCATTGTTATATATTGTTAAGTGTTATTATTTATTAATTTCTTTCCTTTCCTTTTTGAGTATATACTACAATGTTTTAAATACCGGTTCATACCAGCCGACAATACCAGTAATACCCACAGCTGGCCTCAAGACCGATACTATAAGGGCCGATTAAACTAGCAAACGGTAAATGTTATGTGCATGGGCGGACCTACTTTATAGGGTGGGTGGGCGGCCGCACCCCTTGAAAAAAAAAATTAGTGGTATTTTTCGTGAAAAATCCCAACCGCACCCCTTGGAAATTTTCGTCCGCACCCCTTAGAAAAAAATGTTAGGAATTTGTATAAAAAAATTGTGAACACAGATTGAAACCCGATCAAATTATTTAAACAAGTTAGCCCACTAACCCCTTTAATAAAACTTAAATTCAATCCATCAAGCCCAATAACTTAATACCCATTCAAGCCCCATTCCAACTACTAGTTTTGTTAAACAAAATCAGTCCACGTAATTAAAAAAAACCCCAAATCGTTGGTGGTTTTGTTGATTATATGATTGTTGGTTGGTAAATAACAATGCTAGGGCTTGAAATTCAAAATTTTAAATTGAAAATTAAGGAACATGTGCTATGGTTGAACACATGAAGATACTTGTTTATTTTTGTTCTTTTATTTAATGATTAACAGAAATAGAAGTAGAGATGATTTGAATGTTGGTGCTTTTTTGTTTGTTAATGTGATAGAAAGTTAGGAACTAAGGTTTGATTGTTTGAAAATTGAAATGGACCCGACCCGATCTGATTCGACCCGCTATGAAACTTTGTTTGTTTGTGTTTACTTGTTTTACATGACCCGACCCGACCCGATCTGATCCGCTATGAACCGATTTTTTTATATAGCTAGGGGTCTAAAATCTTTAAAAAAAATCCGCACCCCCAGGAAAAAAATCCTGGGTCCGCCACTGGTTATGTGCCGATGGTAAATCCGGTAATAGTGATTTAAGCCGTTGTAACGGTTTTGTTTATCTACAAACTTGATTTTAAAATTTTTAATGAAACCCCGATAATTCCGAGATTTACCTTGCATATTTCGGAAAAAAAGGCTAAAAAACTAGAAATCATTGATCGCTTCCCATCATGAAGTTGTATTATTATGGAATTATATGGTTGACCGGTCAAACCAGCATTTCCGCCCGGGAGAACTCGATACTACCGATTGAACCATTTATGAACCCTAACCGATACAGTTTAAAACTGGTTTTTAAAACATTGATGTACGGTATGAAATCAAACTTTGATCTAAGTACATAAATATTTGAATTATATTATTTATATTCAAGGAGAGAATCAAATAGTTAGTATGATTTGGGTAGGAAGCAATAATAGGAGGACATAAGCCAAAGTTGAAATAACATAAGGAGGGTCATTTTAGTCAAAACTCATCATCTTCAAAAAAAAAACCCAACATCTGCAATTCATTTCTCTTTCATGTATGCTCAAATTTACCATTTTCAAAACCATAAACTACCACATCACAACCAACACCACCACCTCCACCACCATCTGCGATTGCCACCATCTTGTCAAAAACCAGATTTGAAACCACCACCACCTGTTGCGTTTTTCAAATCTGAAACCACCATTCCACCATCCACCGCCATCACTCCATTGTCCACCGCCACTGCAACCAGTTTCTCCATGGTGTATCGGAGTTCTTTCTCCGTCCACCATCGTTAATCGGAGTTCTTTTGTAAGTTGTGTTTTTTATTTTCATTGTGTTTTAGGTTATCAAACATCAATTGTGTTTTTCACCACATTATGTTTTAATTAAAGTTCTTCTTTTCATTTTTGTTCTTCTGGATGTTAGAACAGAGGCATGACCATGTTAAAAATAGAAACATGACCATGTGAAACCCGTTGCGTTTTAGACACGGGGTGTACGTTTTAGAACCTGGAGTGCAAAATACATGATTATGCTAAGACAGAAGCATGATCACGTTGAAACAAAGGCATGACCATGTTAAACCTCCATTGCGTTTTAGAATGTAGTGCAAAATAGAAGCATGATCATGTTGGAACAAAGGCATGACCACATTAAAACCTCTTTAGAAAAAGAACATTATCATGCTAAGACAGAAGCATGATCATGTTAAAACTAAGGCATGGGCATGTTAAACTTCCATTGTTTTTTTCTCTTTTGTTATTTTAAATTAGAGTAAATTGCCATTTTAGTCCATGGGGTTTGGTCCAAATTGTCATTTTAGTCCAAATAGGTTTTTTTTCTCCTCTGGGCCCCTGACTTTTCCATTTTCTTGCCATTTTGATCACATTGCCTAACTCAGTTTAAAAATCTGGTTATAACCAACGGTATTTTTGGCATAAATGTTGTGTAGTGATAACCAGAGGTAGTTTACAACATAATTTATAAACCTCATAATAATTTAATGCCAAAAATACCCCTGATTATAACCTGGTTTTTAGACTAAGTTAGGCAATGTGATCAAAATGACAAGAAAAAGGAAAAGTCAGGGACTCAGAGGTAAAAAAACTATTTTGATTAAAATGGCAATTTAGATAAAAACTCAGGGACTAAAATACTAATTTAGTGTTTAAATTATTTAACATGTAGAGTATGTTTTACAACCATGGAAGTGTGGCGCTGTATGTTTTGAGTCGAAGACATATCCCTCCAAGCAGTGGCGAAGCTTGAGATTTCCGATCGGGGGGTCGAAAACGTATATACCTAAAAAATTCTATACGAAAACTACAATCGAGTACTACGGAGCGAAAAGTTCGGCCCCCTGCCTCCAAGGTAATATGTATTTTTATATTCTAATTTATACTTTTATATTCTTTTTTTAATTAAAAAAACAAATATATTGATTAATAACATATTAATTTGCATCAAGATAAATTAAAATTTGTTACTTGTCAGTGATAAATTAGATAAATTGATTGATTGGTGAGATTTGATTAGGTTCTTATTTCATATTAGTTTATGAGTTGATTAGGTGCTATATAAGTTTCATATGTAAGTTTTTTTAGTAATTTATATCTCAACAAAAAAAAAATGGGAAAAAGGACTGTTTTTTTTTTCACTTAGCGCCTTCAAAATGGTTGGGCTAGCTCTTTTGCTTTATTTTTTTTTTAAATTAGAGATAATTCATCATCTATTATACCTATTATCTATGGTTTATATGTGTGTGTGAGAATTAAAGTAATATTTATCAGATTGAATGCTTTATTTTTAACTTATTGTTATTTGATAAATTATAACGTGTTGTTTTCTCTTAATTTAAATTTTTACTATTCTTATATAACACTTACAATCATTATCAACCTTATATAAAAAATAAAATAATAATGTATGGTGTATTACTATAACACGTAAACGGCAAGAAGCCAAGAGGAAATAACGAACTAATATAATTCAATTCACCTTAAATTGACAAAACATTTACGTCTGTCACTCTCCATATTTGAAAAACTAAAGAGGGTAATCGAGCATTCGACATTAGTCCACGATAACCTTAGAAAATAGTTTAATTTGTTTACGATTGTAATGATAGCTCATGATAGTTGGTTGATGATCGTTGACTATGGTTCAACAGAGGATTCATGAGACTGTAGTTCAAAAGATAAGCCAAATGGTTTATGTAGTTGAAGATAGTGAAACAGACTTGGACTTGTTCTAGGTTAATAGCCGATGTCGAATCATGGCATTGTAAGATAGTCGAGCTGTTGTTGATGGTTCGACTCGAATCTTGTTTTCTTTTACATCATTTGACTTTAGTGATGGCTCCTAAGGGTGCAAACGATCTGAGCGGCTCGTGAGTTGCTCGAGACCGGCTCAAGAAAAAGCTCAAAACGAGCCGAGCTTGGGTTTAAAATAAAGCTCGTTTATTTATCAAGCCCGAGCTCGAGCCTAGCATGTGAAGCTCGTCAGGCTCGCGCTCAGCTTGTTTGCTCCCCAGTGGTGAAGCGTGAGATTTCCGACCAGACGGTCGAAAATGTATATACCTAAAAAAAATTTAAACCAGAGGGTCGAAAACGTGTATACCTAAAAAATTCTATACAAAAACTACATACCGGACACTACTGAGCGAAAGGTTCAACACCCCCCCCCCCCCCCCCCCCTCTTCTATCATGCGCCCCTGTTGTTTCTGATAAACTTGAGGGTAAATGAGGAATTCAATCTCACAATGGGCCAAATGGCCAATAGCTACCTCAAGTCGACAACAAGCATACAAAGATTTTTTTCCTGAACAACTCACTCTCAAAATGGGCCAACGGCTACCTCAAAATTGTTTCGTTTTATTTTGTTTTAATATCATTTATTATTACCTGGATTTTTTTACCCAACCCACCCTCTGAACAACCCAATGGTCAATTCTTTTCATCTTTTTTTGCGAGGAAATTTTAAATTGAGATATTGACTCATCCATTTTCACCCAACCTGTAACCCAACCCGCTCGCTTATATTACTGTAATTACTTTTGAGCCCCTGTGAAATTCCTCAATCTGTCATAGGGCCGAGTAGAAAATGAATATCCTACTTTGGAATTTACATGAATAGAGTTTACACAACGTCCATTCGAATCATGATCTCGGATGGAATTTCTTGTAGTCAGTTGTTAAAACCACAGGGTCGGTTTGATATATAACAGACTTTAGATTATAGATGGGCATTAACACGAGACGGAATCATGGACTCATACCCACATCATCCGAGGCTCGTTGACGCTTTCGCTTTTCCAGTATCTTCTTTAGAGCATGGGAACATCTGAGAATGAATACATGTATATTATTAGTATCTGCAGGTCAATCCTCAAACACAAATTTTAATTAACCATGTAGAGGATTTACCTCCATGGGAGGTGGTCAATGAACATAACAGGTGATACAATTATATCCATGAAGGCTTCCCGATTCGCCACATAAGCTTCATATCCACAGTGTCGAGATGGCGTGGCCCATCGTTTATATAAAGGTGTATGAAAGCTATTATTCTCAGGGATTATATGAATGACCGTACCCGGCAAAAACATTTCTCTAAAGTTTTCAGATGAATCATCTTTCCGTGACGGCATTGCTTGCATAAATTGCGACATGAAACTAGCACGTGAGTTCTCGGGATCAGAAGACTCGTAAAAAGGGTTAGAGAATCTATTTGATGGATCGCGTACATCACGATGATCATCTGAACTATCATACATGTCCATATCATCCCAAAGGTTAAAATCTTCATCTGGTTCTTGGATTCTCACTGCAGTGATTTTCAGGCAATTGATGTTAGTGTCGATATATACAACCACACAATATAATTTGTTAATTTAGTAGTATATAGTTATGTACCGTGCATGGGTTCACCCTCATTATCATGCTTGTTTTCTCTTCTCATTGACGATGAACTTGACCCTGAAGCTGGAGGCTCTTCCTCATGTTTGTTCCACAGATAATTGGTTACTGAAAGAAACCGGCGTGCAAGTTTATGCATTATGGCTGAGTCAGCATCTGCATCATTTGTTAGTGCCAGCATGGCAGCTGTTTGTAACCTCATAATTGAAGCAACCGAAAGGCGTGATGAAAATTCATTATCATACACAATGCTGCAGCAGATATAGACAATAATCAACAACTGGTTGGGGATGTAAATAGCAGACAATTAGCAAGAATAATTAGTTAATTACCTTGTGACAAAACCTGAACATGCGTTTGCTAAGACTGAATCTACACATGGAAGCGGTCCATAACTATATACATGTAATCGAGGATATCGTCCGTATAACTATTCATAAGAATAAAAAATTAGATGATCGCATGTCTAGGGACGAAATCGTAATTTACTCTAAATGAAGATATAAGACCATACCTTCAATCCTAGCATCGCAGCAATAGCCCCTCCAAGGGAATGTCCCACAACACGAAGGTTGTACCCTTCACACTCGCATCCCGCTCCCAGTAACGAAGTAAGCAATCTACCTTCCTGGAATTCTGATTCACCATTCGAATTGTAAGAATCCAATTTGTGAAGAAATCAGTGGTATCTCATAAAGGAATCAGAATCTTTTAGATGAGAAATTGTTAATATTTTGAGTAAAATGCTATTTTCGTCCCTGAGGTTTGGCCAGTTTTGCGACTTCCGTCCAAAGGTCTGTTGTTCCGCATCTGGATCCAAAAGGTTTGAAATGTTGCCATTTTCATCCGGCTCGTTAATTCCATCCTTTTCTCTGTTAAGGCAAGGGATATATTCATTTTTTTTGTTAACTTAAAGGGCAATTCGGTCTTTTCACTTTATGTACAAGCATTTAGCATAATGTACACTAATTTTAACGTTATTTTACTAATTTCGTGAAAATAATGTTAAAAGAGGGGGATGGTTAATCATGCATCAGGTGGTGGCGTTGATAGCCGAAAGACAAGGGAGTACATGCACTAATTGGCCTTTGTCTTAAGTGCCGAGTGTTATGTGCCTAATGTCCAAGGCTTGATAGAAAACTACCATCGAACCGGGGGGTCTCACTGGAAACAGCCTCTCTATTCCTACGGGGTAGAGGTAAGGTTGTCTACATCTTACCCTCCTCAGACCCTACCTTAGCTTTGCTATTGGTGGGATTTACTGAGTATGATGATGATGATGATGATGATGATTTAGCATAATGTACAAGTATTCAAAAAAGACGAAAATACCCTTAGGTTAATAAAAAAAGACGAAATACCCCTGACTTAACGGAGAAAATGGATGGAGTTAACGAGCCGGATGAAAATGGCAACATTTCAAACATTTTAAATCCAGATGCTGAAAAACAAACCTTTGGACGGAAGTCGCAAAACTAGCCAAAGCTCTAAGACGAAAATGGCATTTTATTCTAATATTTTTTGTGAAAGTACGCTCTATGTTATTATTTTTCCCGTGATTAAGATCATTGCATACCTTTGTTTTCGGAATTTCCATCAATTTGTTCATACAAATCACGTGCAGACTCCACTATACCAGAGTGTCCATAATGTGTAGAACCTGGCGGAATAAGATTATCACTGTGACAAGGATGAGGAGGAAGAAGGATTCTGGTCACGAAAATGTTACAGTGTCATAAGCCACTCTATATGCAAGAAAAAACTATGTTACTCATAAATACTACATGGAACCTTCAAGGAGTGGCACAGTGGCAAGCACCTGATCTCTAGCAGAGGTCTCGGCTTCCAACCCGGCTTCCACTGGTTTCCCGCCTTAACCCCCTTGAAGGCCACCTGACCAGTGTAATGTCACGGGCCAAATGTTCGAAGGTCGTTTTGCTATGGGATGTACTTGAACACTTGGATCTACAGGCCAGTCCGGGACTATATCAGGGACGGCCTCAGTGGATTAAGGTGTACGTGCCACTGGTTAATAGGTATTGGTGAGCCAGTGATTTTTTCCTTAACAGGTACTCATGGTTTATACTACTCCATGGAAGGAGAGGATATCATTGATATGGTTGTGAGAATCTTAATATATGACTGATTGAAAGATATGATTTGTTGAGGTATGCAAGTTGTAAAAAAAAAAGATAACTTTTGGAAGTATGCATACTGAGAAAATGAAAGAGAGAGAACTTACTATATCAAACCATCTATATCTTGTGTAGCAAGCAAGCATTCCCTACTTAAACCATCAGTCAAAAGATCTTCAGGAGTTTCAGTTCCCCGCACACAAATTACAACAGATTTTATATCATGGAGAACCACGACAAAGTATGCGGCTTCACACCTTGTCTGAAAACCAACAAATGTGAACCAGTCAAAATAGAATCCTGAAATATAATAATAATAGTATATATAGGGGAGGGTTAAAATGAGAATGCATATATTTCGTGAGAACTTGGTCCAAAACTATTGAAAATTAAAAAAAAAAAATACCCTTATCATTATTATTTGAATACAATATTAGAAAACAAATTTACACGTTTAAATTTACATGTATTCGTAAATACAACAACTTTACACGTGTAAGTTTGCCATTTACACATGTGTAACTGTGTTGTATTTACACGTGTAAAAAAATTATTAAGAGTAATTTTGAGAGGAGAGAAGAATTACATAAAGGGTAAATTCTTTTTTAATGTTGTATTTTAATTATAATGAGATTAGAATTAAAAAAAATGATTTTGATTGGTTTTTTCATTCGTTCTATCTTGAGAACTCTAAATATTGTGAGAACCGTGAGAACTCATGAAAAAACCAATCAAAATCAATTAATTTTCGTACTACCATTATCATTATTATTAAATTACAGCATTAAAAAAAGAATTAACTCTCCAATGAATTCATCTCTCCTCTTAATATATTTTCTACACGTGTAAATAAAAAAATTTATTTACGAATGCATGTAAATTTAGACATGTAAATTCATTTTTTAATACGTTATTTTGATAATAATGATAAGTGTAAATAAGTTTCTTATTTTGAATGGTTTCTGACCTAGTTCTCGCGAAATATATGAGTTCTCAACCTCACCCTATATATACACATTATAACCACACATTTTTTTATATATCTATATTTACAAGGACCTGACAGACACGGCCTTGTCGAAGTGAATCGGCAGGCAAATTTACATATTTCAGAAAAGCTCTTGCATGACCTCTCCACCAATTGTCACCTTTGAGTTTGGGAAGCCTGCAGAAAAAGCCATTTGTATATATTTCCATTAAGATGATAAGGGAAATAACAAAACAAATAAATTGCACAAAAAAGTAGTTAATGTGGGTCGACCTCTTCCTAGCCCAAGGGGTCATAACCCCTTGCCTATACAACCATGCACAAAGAAACAGAATAGGATTCCTTCCAACATCAAGTAAAGGACCCTGCACTAACAAATAGTTAGTGTTAAGAATTTATAATAATTATAGATATAAAAAGATCTTAGTTCTGAGAGGACCGTATATGCAGCTTCAGCAAAACGATGAAAATCAACAGCTCCTTGAATCAATTCTTCAGGCGCCTCATTAGTTTCCTCTTGAACTTTTGGCATTAGGCTTTCCCTTCTCAACAAAGCTAGGCCTGATTAAAGCAAATGGAGCATTATTTTTTGCGTTAAATGACAATATGTACAGTGCGTAAACACCCATCTTCTACTTAGATTTTAGGGATTTATGGACAATAACGTCTCTCGACGGATAAAGTTCAACTATTTGACTTTGAGCGTAAAGTAAGGAATTTGACAAATTATAGTGTCGGAAAAGGATATATATTACAACAACTCTAATGATTTTTTTATTATGATCCAATAAAATAGGAAGTCTACTATACGAAATTCAACTTTTTCTTGATGTTCGAATCTAAAACAGGCAAACATGTACGTGATAAATGAACAACTCGTGACTGTTGCATAGTTGTCAATAGCGACTATAGAGACCGCTATAGCGCGCTATGTAGCGAGGAGACCAAGTGTCGCGATCTGGGTCATAGCGACCAATAGCGTGAATAGCGACAGTTTTTTTTAATGTAAATAGCAATTAGATATAGCTATAAAATAGCTGGATCTATAGGTTTTTATTAAATATACATGTAAAATAGCATATATACCAAGGTATTTTGATATAATATACTTATAAAAATTTTCAAAATTCTTTTTCTAGTGTATCACTATTTATAAATTAGCGGTCGCTATTCGCTATGTAGCATATAGGTCCCTTGTCGCTATTCACTATTAACAACTATGGACTGTTGTATGCAACATTTTAAAAAGGTGGCCCCTTGACAAACGCTAGGGCTGCAAATGAACCGAACGTTCAGCGTACAATTCATGAATCGTTCAGCAGGAAGTTCTTTCGTGTTCGTTCGTTTAATAAATGAACAAACACGAAAGAAATTTTGTTCATTAAACATGAACTGAGGCCGCGTTCCTTCATTTATGTTCGTGAACGTTCGGTAACATATTCGTTTATATTCGTTTGTGTTCGATAGTTCGTTAGTTTTTCTTATTTTTATATTTTATCTAAATAATTCAAAATTCTGACTAATAAAATATTTAATAAGTATCAATGTAGTATATATTATGTTCATGAACGCTTGTTCATTTGTTTTCATTTGTGTTCATGAACATTAGTTTGTGTTTATGAACGTTCGTTCGCGTTTGTTACTTAAAATTAACAAACGAACATGAACATGCTCATTTCTTAACGAACGAACAGTCGAACACGAACATGTTCATTTCTTAACGAACGAACACGAACATAAAATCTCGTTCGGTAAGTGTTTATGAACAGTTCGTGAACACATATTTCTTTAACAAACGAACATTCGTTCGGTTCGTTTGCATCCCTAATAAACGTCTATCACTTTATGTGAGGAAGGAAATACCAAGGTGTTGCTATTTTTGAGAAACAAATGACCATTTAACAACAAATTTACAAGTATTGAACCTGATGTAGCATGGTAATTTCAACAAATGGGAATCATGGAATTCTTATGAGAATGTATATTATGAAAAAGTAGAAAATGGGAATCATGGAATTCTTATGAGAATGTATATTATGAAAAAGTAGAACAAATAATTTCAGCATGTTTATCAAATGGAACAAGACAGACCTGCCAAGAGTTCTAGATGTCCTTTCCCAGATGCACGGTAAGAAACAAGGTCACCGAGTAACTGTGCAACTGAAAACACTTCATCTTCCTCCATTACAGTCCTACATTTTGAAATAAAAAGAATTAAAAATACGCAATACATTTAAAACTTGTAGGCCAAGCAACAGTGAGGAATCATACAAGTATTTGAAACGTCCCAGACAGCACAATGCCTCACGCAAGCCATGATCAAATACCTCTCGATAATGGCGTTTCCATGCTTTGTTTTCATTTGTGTAGAAAGACCTCCATCTTAACACATCAGATCCTGAAAAACATTGTATCAGAGTGACAACACACACCATGATGATAAATACCCCCACCATATAACGCAGCCATGTGGTGTTAGTTGAAAGAAGCCCTGCAAAAACAATAATTATAGTAAGCCCTGCTTTTATCTATTGATAAAGAACTAGTACATAGACCCGTGCGCATTGCGGCACGAGTACATTGCAAACATCGAACATATTACTACAAACGCTACGTGACCCGCAGCCAATGCGCAACAATCAAAAGGGGATTGTTATAGCTTTAAAAATAGAAACCACACAAAACGCAGAGTAACTCGAATTTATACCATCGAATGAATATGTGTTACATTTAACGACGCTCGGTTTGGTACGTAACGAAAACGTATTATACTTTCACTGACTCGTTTCCCATAAAAAGTTTTCGTCTAAACTTGGTTTTAAAAAGCGCGAAGCGCACAAAAGCGACGAGGTCTAAAACCGAGGCGCAGAGCGCAAAAGCGGTGGGCTTTTCGTACGCGAGGCGCAAGGCGATTATAATTTTTTTTATATATTGTATAGGTTTCTAGGATCATTTACCTGATATTTAGACACAAATAAGCTGTATATATGTTTTAATATTGAAATTACATACATGTACAGCCTGAAAAAGCATGATTTACAAACAATCTGCTGCAGAAAATGGGTCATGTACATGAGGCACACGCCTCAGAGTGGATTTTTCAGCAAAAAAGCGCGCCTCAGCTGCGCTTTCTGTACAACCTGCGCCTCAGACTACATAAGGCGCTGAGATTTGCGCCTCAGTGCACCTCGCGCCTCAGGCGCGCGTTTTTAAACCAAGCGTCTAAAAGTAGATTAACTCATATTTATACAGACACGTACATAAAAATCCGCACGTAAAAGTTAGTTTTTTTAAGTAAAGGAACGAAAGGGGTAAAGTCGAAACTTTTGAAACTCGAGGAGGTTAACGACAAATTAGTTCTTAGTGAACGAAAATCATTAAAGAAAATAATATGTTAAAAACATATATTATATATGTTGGAATATTAGAAACCTGGGGGATTAAACCTTGATGTTTGCAAAGCCAAGGGACTAAAATTGCAATTTGGTGAAACTTTGGGTTAAAAACGCAAAACGAAAAGCAAAGGGAGTAAAAATGCAAACTTTGAAAGTATAGTGGATGCCGATAAAATGGAGCAGGGGATAAAAATGCCATTTCGCGAAGTTGGGGGTGCATTTGTCATTTTGTATGGAAAAGAGGCAAAGATGCCATTTTGCCAAGTGGAAGGGTTGGTTTGTCAATTTTTGAAAAATGGGGAGTCGGTGGCGTAAAAGCCACTGACTTTTGTTCTTAAGATTCTCAGAACAATATAATCATATTCATAATACAGTTTCATCTGATAGAACATTCTACACTCGTTAAAGTTTAACTTCATGAAGCATTTGAGCTTTGTTCTTTTATATAACTCATTTAACTTCAAACAAGAGAACAACTGAACAGGTCTAGAGAAGTAGAGAAATTAAAGGTCTCTCAAGTGTACCTAATATACACTCATTTGGAGTTCGCTCTTCGAGAACAAGTTTTGAAATATCGATCAGAAGATAACTCGCTGCAAGAAACTGCAACACTGTAATTACAAATGCAATCCGGGTCCATCGTATCCACTTCTTGTACCTAATCTGTTAGATAATAACAGAACTATAAATTCAGCGACATTTGTACATGTGTCAATCCAAAAAAAATGCATACAGAAATGACGTCAGGTATATAGGTAGCCACAGTTTGCTAATGTATAAGCTTATAAGGTCATTCTATTTCTACTTAAAACATTTTTTTATAAACTTCCCACACACACGAACGTATAGATGTATACCAACAATGTCTGAAGAATATGATCCCCAATGGCACAGAGAAAATTTCAAGTGCAATCTAGAGCTATTTAAGTGAACAGCTTAACTTACAATAATAACTAGGTTAAAAATGCTATACACATATATACAGAAAAAATACGAATCACCCAAATCACCTGACCATAAAAAGAAACAAAAAGTCCAACAAGTGAGAACCTAAATGGAGCTAAAAGACCAAATTTATGGACCCATCCACAACATGAAAACAATAAATAGCACGCACAAAAATTAATATAAACTTAACTATATAACAGGACACAAAACTAGTAAGTCGGTAATGACAACACCATAGTTATCAAAGGCACTAGGCGCACTCAAGACGCATAGGCCTTGCCTGGGGGCTGGGGCCTAGGCTCAAGACGCAAAAAAAAGCGAGGGCCTAAGAAAAAAAAGCGCAGTTAAATGAAAAAAATAAAAAAAATATGTTACGTATTAGAATAATACTATTCTGAAAAATAAAATAAACGAAAGCCATTATATAACATTAAATATCCTCTAAATAGTACCAAAAGTTCTAAAACAGTGAAGGTTCAAATGTAATTCCAAAACTTGAAAGTTCTAAAGTTCTCAACTGGATCAGAAATCTGGATGAAACTGCTTCAATCGGTATTGTGGAAGCTTATATTGAGAAGACGATCAATAATTTTGCATTAAATAATAATAATAATAATAATAATAATAATAAAAAGAATAAATCCGTATTTGGTGTGCCTGGACTGGAGAGCTGAAGGGAGCGCCTAGGAGCTAGAAGCGCAATTTATGGGCCTCTCCTAGAAAATGCGACTAGGCGCATGAAGCGAGGGCTTTTAATAAAAATGGACAACGCCAATGCTTGAAGATGAGTGATTGGTTTTCAGCAAGCTTAACCTTAGATCACAATCAAATGCCAGCCTTAAGGTGATTGTGCATCAAAAGCCCAACTATCAATTAACTCATTAACTAAACCCTAACAATGCCTCAGAGTCCCACAACCACAACAACCACCGCCTCCGATAAGCCACCTAAACACAAACCTCATGTCTCTAAAACATATCTCATTCTGTCATTGTTCTATAAACTTCATACTTTCTTTCTCCAGGAGCATTAAAAGAATCATTACTCACTATCTATTTATACTATATTAGAGTTAAGGGGTTGTTTGGCAACTTCTGAATGGTTAAGTGCTGAACCAGTAAGAGGTCTGAACCAGTAAGTGCTGAACCAGTAAGAGGTCTGAACCATTAAGAGCCAATATAATGCTTAACCGTTCAGAGGCAAATGTCTGACCAATTCAGATTATGGGTCTTAACCATTCAGACTCAGTATAATACTTAACCATTCAGAGGCAAATGTCTGAACCATTCAGACATCTGCTCGCGAAACAAACAGTCTAAACCATTCAGTGTTGAACCAGTAAGAGGTCTGAACCATTAAGAGCCTCGTTAAGAGCTAAACAAACAACCCCTTAATTACACCATTAGTCCCTGTGGTTTACAAGAAGTAACAAGGTCAGGTACTAATAGTTTAAAGTCACACTCTCTGAGGTATCAACTTCCAATTTTGTAACAACCTAGAACACCAAGACTAACATGTGTTAGTTTTTTTAGTTAGGTTTCTATGAAATGACATAAACACACTTTATAACTTCAAGGACCACTTAAGTAGTTCTTAGATATAATCCAAACTAAAATTAAAATTGCATATATCCTCACCTTTATTAAACAATTAAATATTGACAATATTGCCTTGTTTCTCTGCAGTTTTTAAACAACCATAACTTTTTCAAAATTTAGAAAAAAAAAAATTACACAACAGAAATGAACGTTTTATTCTCTTTAATTTGAATATTGCAATTAACATGTTAGACCGTGGGGTATGGTGGGGCTTGGGTTGGGGCTTGGGTTGGGCATTTGGTGACACGTGTAAAGGGAGCCAGCCCCACTGCCAGGTACGTGTCCGCGGGGTATGGCGGGGCGTGGGTTGGGCTTGGGTTGGGTGCACCGCGTGGCATAAATGTTTTAAAAAAAAAATACAAAAAAATTATAAAAAAACCTACAACTTCATTAAAATTTTAAAAATTACATAATCCTAAAAATTACATAACTTCTAAAAATTACAAAATAAAAAAACCTAAAGCGTTAAAAAAATTTCAAAAAGTTCGATCTTGTCGAACGCCTTCTTTTCCACGCTTCGAAACTCTATGTTTGCCACCGCCACCCGGTCCTCGTGGCTTAACTCGCCACCGGGAACCGCTTCGTAGTAAGCCTTGAAACACTCGAGCTTGGGCCGTAGGTCGCGCCATTTATGTTGGCACGCGTTGAGGTTGTGGCGGTCGTTACCGACGTTTTGTCGGTAGGCCGCGAATGCTTCCGCCCAATATTTTGTTTGGCCCGGTGGCCGCCCCTTCATAGCGTCGACGACGCTAGTTACGAGTGTCATTTCTTCTTGACGGGTCCAGGATGCCATAGTGGTGTTCGGTTCGTGGGATGGGGGGGACCAACGGGGTAGCGGGTTCAAGACAGTGGGTGTATTGGGTGGGGTTTTGGTTCGTGGGATGGGGGACCGGTGGGTTGGGGTTCCAATATATAGGACTTTGGGGACCCGGGTGGCGGTTATAGAAGATGGGGGGATGGGGGGACCATTTGAATTTCAAAATTTTAAACACCACGTGGCGGGTGACCCAATGAGAACATGCCAGCTCGCTTCGCCATTCCGCCCCACGCCCGGCTTGAAACCCAAGCCCCAAGGGGCCACGCCAAAACCCAAGCCCACCCGGGGTGGTCAGTGGTCACTTGGGCGTTTTACCCCAACCCACGCCCAAACCCCCGCCCCATACCCCACGGCCTTACGTGATGACCAAATGACCAATGGTATTAATCAAACTCAAAAAACATGCACAATAAGTTTAATCCATAATTCGCTAATAAAACCGAATTCATATCATAAAACTACAATAAATAAATAAATAAATAAATAAATAAGTAATTAAACAAATGAATATACCCGCTGGTGACGTCGAATTAGGGTTCCAGCAGCTCGTGTTTCGGTAGGGGTACTAATAATCGTCAAAGCGGTGGCTCGTTGGGCGATTGCAATGGGAATCATGGTGGAGATTCTCAAACAGGAAACAAAGAGAATGACAATAAGTGGAAAAACGTCTGCAAATGCACAATCTGGATATGCTGCGATGATTAAAATGAGGCTGATGATCATCAAGAACAGATTTGAAAGCCCTAGAAATAGCGCACTCCATCGTACTTGCTTCATGTGAAAACTGGAGATCATTGTGATGCCTGTAGATTATGATGAATTATGATGAATCGCATCGATATGATCAGCAAATTGGGGGGGATTTTGGAAACGGTTGTGTATAAGGATGTATGTATGTATCTTTGTTGAATTTGATTGTTTAAAATCATTTTTGGTAAATCAATTAAGGAGTTAAATGTCATTTTAATTCTTTAATTCTTGTGATTTCGGTCATTTTGTCAGTTTAGTCTAAATGATTCATTTTTTACATGTAGGTCCAAAAAGGTTTCACCGTTGTTATTTTAGTCCATTGGGTTAATTTCATCATTTTTTTCTATTAACGAAAAGAGCAATTTGGTCATTTTATATGTAATTCTGTTAACTAGAAGGGCAACTCAGCCATATCAAATAACCGAATTGCCCTTCTCGTTAACAAAAAAAATAAATGAAGTTAACTCAGTTGACTAAAATGGCAATAGTGAAATATTTTTGGACCAATAGGCGAGAAATGAAACACTTGGATTAAGCTGGCAAAATGGTCAATTCACATAGATTAAAATGGCATTTAACTCTTAATTAAGGGTAATAAACTGTTAAGTTTAGGCTATTTAGAGATTTTTGTGTCACGTGTAGCTTTGTAATAAAATGTTAACCAAACCAAAAACTAAAAAGCAATCATTTTTTTCTACTAACCTTAAAGCCATGCATTTGAGGGGTGGAAGAATTTTTAAAAAGCATTCTCTCTTTCACCAAGGTGGAATATTACACGTCCAGTGAAAAAAAATATATAACCAAAATAAACATATGAATATGATCACACTTGCTTACTTTGTGCATTCACACATTTCTTAATGTTTATGGTACTTTTGGAGTGAAGCTTACTTTATTGACCATGTGTCTCTTAAAATCTTTTAAGGCTATGGGGACCAGAGCCGGCTCAAGCTTTTTGAAGGCCCAAAGTGGATGATAAAAATTGGGGCCCTTTTCATAAAAAAAAAAAGATTAATATGTTTTAATCCTAAATTGTGATGGTAAAAAAAACCCTGTAATCTGCTGTATATGTCTCTATTCTTTTACAGTAGAAAACTACCTATAGTTGTTATAAACTATATGAGGGCCTAGCCTTTTAGTATTTTTTTTAAACTACATGGGGTTTTCTCAAGTGGGCATGAAAGCAACATATTAAAAAACAAACAAAATGAATTAAATGGGATTTGATCCCGTGTCAGCGGACTACCAGACAGATGCTTTACCACTAATCTACAGGAATGTCATGTTTTAAAAAAGCCAGAATATGCTTAATATATGGATTATAAAAAATTATATACTGATTTTTTTAAATGGAGGCCCCAAAATTTTGGAGGCCCTAGGCCCAAGCCTAACTTGAACATAGTACTGGGCCGGCCCTGTGGGGACCGTCCTCATCCCCGTATTGGTTCGGCGCCGGTTACAGCCCATCCCACCCCCTCCCGTCGAGCTCCGTCCCCGTCTTCAACGTCGAGGAATGGACGTTCAGGACGATCCTCCAATGGTGGGTCCCCCTTCAATTGTTACCGTTAAACCCCCAAATCCAACATCAAACCCTTCTCCCAAATCCAAAATCAAACCGGTGGGGTTGCAGCTTAAATGGTTGTCTCGGTGGCACCGATTGACTAAGTTGATGATGGTGATGGAGAAGGGTGGTAGTGGTTGAGAAGATGGTGGTGGAGCCGACGGCAGCAGCGGCCGCCGGAGCTCCGGCTCATGACCCGTAGCAGCGGCAGCAAGCATTCAACAGAAACCCTCGGTCAGCATATGTTATCTTTGATAATTTATATTTTGTGATTCTTGGCTAGAGATAGTTAATTGTTAAATGAAAGCTGATGGTTCTTCCTTTTGGCCGATTGTTGTTATAAACTCTTTGTGAGTGTGATTAAGAACGAAAATTGGGGTTTTTTGTGATGGTTGATCAAATGCAAAGCATCAATCTTGTTGTTGGTTTAGGGTTCTGTTTGTAATTGTATTGTTGTTATGATTATGATTTTGCATTGTTGAAGTAGTGTTAAGTTGGTTTAAAATTGTATGGATCAAGGATTTTATATGTTATGTACTGCTACAGTTTTACTATATGGATATTTGCAGATTTCATTAAAATATCATATAATCAAGTCATATGTTTCTTGGGTAGACGACGAGTTTATTCCGAGGTTCACTTGAGAAACGAGCGAATTTTATATTGAACTTCATGGATGTTGATAAGGTTACATTTTGGATTCCATTTTCTTTGGTAATCAAACCCCGTTAATACTAAAAGACGGGTAAAGTACCGTTGGTAGTAAAAATTTACCCGGTAAATATTAGGATCTAAATAAATAAACCTAATATTAAATAAAAGTTGAACAAATCCTTTAAGGAAAACAAAGTATATGAAAGGCCCGAGTTAACGGGACTTAGAATAAAACGGGTTATGACTTCCCGAACCCATTAAATTTAACTAGGAATAATTGACCTAGTTAGAAATATGTGACTAAGTTATAAATAGTGAATTATAGATTCAATTGATAAAAATAAAAACATGAGGGACTAATGTTGTCAAGTGGGAAACTAATATTCATTAAAACAAATAATAACACACAACACACACACTGAGAGTGTGTGTGTGTGTGTGCGTGTAATCGCCCAAGAGCAAGAAGAAAAAGGGTGTAACCCTAGTTCATCAAGATTCAACAAATTGAAAGGCAATTTAGAGCCAAATCGTGTGGATTAACACAAATTCGTGATCACCAAGCTTAGGGGATCATAAGGTATGTTAAATTTTTATGTTTAGTGAAGTTGAGATTCTTAATGAATTTATGATAAACGAAATTATTGCTTGCATGTTTGATGTAAGAGTGAAATTAGGATAAATCCATGTCTAGGAACAAACCCTAGTAAGGATTTGATGAATTAATGATGAAAAATTGTGAAATAGATTATTACCCATTTATGAGCTAAGTGGGTTTTGTTGATTTGACGAAATTGATGTTTTTGTTGATTTGACGAAATTGATGTTGTATTCGTGTTTATAAACATCATACTAACTCATATGAATGAACTACTTGAACAAATTAGGGATTTTGTTAAGAGTTCATAAGTGATTAGAAGTGGGTCTTGACATAAGAGTTAAAGCCATGATTATGATGGTCAAAGTGTGTATATACTTATAATAACTGAAATTACATGTTGATTTATTATTACTTGAGGTATGAATTGGATGACATGTTAGCTAATTTGGCGTCTCAAAAGATGATGCTCACTAAGTGTTGATAATGTGCCTAATTGAGTCTTGTGAACTTGATAGTGCAATCATATGTGTTAATTGGTTATTTGACTTTTAAAAAGTCAAACCGACCATTAATAAGATCGAATGATAATTTTGATAGAAAATACGTAAGGTGGAATAGTCGTGATTGACCATGACTAAACTAACCATCCTACGAATTATGATGATAGTTTGACTCTTGACAAGCTAGATGGAGGCTTGGGAGGAAGCGGGTCAAACGGAGCAAGTACGAGAAGGAAACGTTGCTTGGATGCGAGGTAAGTTAAACTTACACCCCTTTTTAATTACTATACACTTACTAGCGAAAATTGATTGTGAATAATGTTAAGTAATTGAAATACGATGTTCCGGCATGATACAATGCAAGTCGGAATGAATGAAAATGTAAGAAATCATGAATTACGGTAAAAGGGGTAAAAAGGTAAATTGGTCATGTAATGACGAACAAATAAAAACGGTTTTGAGTTAAGCGAGTTTAAAGGAAAACCCGGATAGGTTTAAAGGGATGAAATGGTAACTAAATTGTCACACCCCGAAATATCAGAGCATTGGCGTGACTGGACTGGTATCTTCATTGCACAGCGGAAGCAAATAATCTAAGTCTTTTAGAAATTGAACGCCACTAAGTACTCGACTCCAGATGGTTCTCCTATTCCAACCGTGCCATGATTTTTTTATAAGCAACCTGAGAAAGAAACATGCGAAAAATCAACATAAAGTTGAGCGAGTTCATAGTTTGTTTGTAAAAGATTTGAAATAAATCTTTTGAATAACCGGTTTTTGAAGTATTGTTGTGAAAACGAATTTAAAATCATTTTCATATATAAATCACGTTTTCATGTGTACCTCACGTACTCATGTATAATTCAAGTTTTTCTTGAGTACCCCACGTACTCAAGTATAGTTCCCGTTTTCTTGAGTACCCCACATACTTCAAGTATAATTCAAAATTTTGTATGGTATGAATTTTATGTAAATAAAGTATTCCTGTAAGTATCAGGACTTTTAATGGGTTGCAAAGCCATTAACATGTGACACGACATAGGAAGTCACCAAACCATAGGCATTTTTCTATAGTCGATTCACGACTGAGACACAAAAACACTACTTGGTTCTAGTTGTCACCAAGAGCGGGGCTGCCCTGACACCCGTTAGATCTAACCTTTTGTTCTGCGGTCTAAGTATGTACACGATTAATGGTGCTTATGGTACCCTATTCGTGACACTATTTCTCGTATCATTCCTCAAACGCATCATACTTGGTACTAGTGATCACCAAGAGTGCTCCTTGTTTATGTATTCGTCATGTCAAGTATCAATTTTTCAGTTCTTTTATTCTTTATGTCAACTATCAATTCTCATGTGTTTGTATACTCTTGTATTTATATTTTCTCGTAGTTTAGAAAGCTAGAATTCGTGTGTAAACGCTTGTTTGAAAAACTGGTATAAAACATAAGCTTTTCGTAAACCATTTGTGTCAGATAAATCTTGCTTGTAAAATGGTTTATAAATATGTAATTCTTGTATGCTTTGCAAAAAGTGCATGTCTTTCCACCCCGAAAACATTTATAAAAATGTAAAACCATAAAAGGTGGGTTATGAACTCACCTGAATATTCCTGTGCAAAGCTAGCTAATTACGACTTCGCGATGTCGTTTCCAAGACGTGACTCGCTATCGTGCATTCTACAATATTCCTAACACGAAATATCTAATAAGTTTCTAAATAACGCAGTAACTAACTACGTGTAATCGAGCTCTACCGAATCGTTGACCGAATGATATGACGGTAAATTGTTAACTTAACGAAAATGATTAAGTTATATTCGTTTAGCTTTGTTTTGTGAAGTCGTATGTTGATATATAGGAATATTCGTATGAAAGTAATATATAATAAACTTGTATTATATATCGCGTCTTGTGTATATTTGCCAAAAATATACGTATATGCCGTTTCGGCGTTTGTAATAAATATAAAAAGTTATATTTATTTTGCGAAAGTATCATCGAGTTGTTTGAAGTTTGAAATAAATATAAAACTATATTTATTTTTATAAGGGAATTCGTGTGGTATAAATATAAAAACTATATTTATTTTTATAAAACGAATTCGTCGAATTTCCGAAGTTCAAAACAACTATGTTTGTCGTTGTAAATATTTTCCGAATCGTTGTTTTCGTAAGTTGTAAGTTGTTGTCGAAGGAAACTTTATATTTGTATCTCGTAAAAGTCGCTTTATAACAATAGTTGTCGTTTTACAATAAAACGTGTCTAGATTTTCTCGAAAAACGGGCAAAGTTTCCTCTGTTTTTGGACGATCCCGACATCTCAGTGTCGCTATATTTTCAAAATTCAACAATAGTCAATATCAATATACTCAATATATATGATTTCGTCAAATGTATAACGATGCAAAGTATATTTAAATAGATCGGTTCGAGCTCGATTTCGCGTATAAAAATCAATAATTAAATATAATTAGAAATTCGGCGTCGATTAGGCTTTACCGAACTGGCGTTGACTTCTGTTGACCGCCTGTTGACTGGTGTTAACCCGAGTTGACTCGGGTTTGACCGAGTTGACTCGCTTGACTGAGTTGACTCGCTGACTGAGTCCACCGAACTGAGCCGCTGACTGAACTGCGTGACCCGAACCGTTGATCAAAACACGAAACCCGAGATGTCACCCGAATAAAACTCACTTGAGAAACCCGAACCCAAAGCCATATCAGAATCTGAACCATCCACAAACTCGTGAAACTGGTGATGAACTAAACCACAACACCGTCCGTTATCTTCAACTATGGAATCCGCCGCCGCGGCTCCGTTGCCGTCGGCAGATCATTGTCGGGAAACATGAACCATCATCATCATCAATATCAATTTTCAGAAATAACAGATGAAAAAGATAGGTTTTTACCGGATAATTCGTCGGATAATGACAAGGACCACCGGACCGAGACTCGGACAGTCGGACCGAGACGCCAATCGCCGGACCGTCACCTCTGCTCCGTCTCTCTGATGTTGCAGAACCTCCTCCGCCGCCGCCTCTTCTGCCGCCGTCGTGAGCGGCAGTGCCGCTCTTAACTCCGGCGCTCTCTCTCTCTCTATCTATCTCTCTCGCTTGCCTTGATTTCTCGATCCAAACACCGCTCACCACCACCCGAGGGTGGTGGTCGGCTCTATAACTGACCGGGGGGGGGGTTTCGTCGGACACATCATCGCCGGCCGGTTAACCGGCTCCGGTGGCCGGTCAGACATCGAGAACAGGAGGGTGAGAGTGTGGGTGGGTGAGATGTTGGGGGTAATTGGTTTTGTGCATTTGTTGTATATGTAAGATCAGGAGAGATGAGAGGCAAGTTATGAGGGGATAATGGGAATAGATGCAAAGAATGATGGGCAGTGGTGTATGACCGAGAGGAGGGATTTATGCTCATTTGTGTGGGCAATGACCAATGTAGTTTCCTTATGTCTTGTATGTATAGATCTTCATATGGATTTTGTGTTTCATCTTTTTGAGACAATAATCTTATGGAGATTTTATAAGTATTTTGTAGAGATTTGCTAATATTTTGTATAGATCTTATAAGATCTAATGTATTATGTGTAGGCTTTGGCTTGTGGGTTTTGGGCTTGGGCTTGGGCCCAGGGCCCACAAGCCCATCTCATGTGTAAGTGGCCCGAAATTCCTACGAGACCCGATATCGTAACCCAAGCTCCATAAGCATATTATATTCGTGTATCATCCATATTTGTCGGTGTCGTCAGTATTTCGTACGGTTTCAGTCCGTTGTCATTTGATGTTTCGCAGATTCCACGCGAATCCTTATACGCGTACTGTATAGATGAACAAACGTTTCTGGGCACTCCAAGGGCCTGGTTAAGTTAATTAGCGCTGTAAACACTAATTATTATCGCGTAATCACCTGTTAATCACGTAATTAAAGGCGTAAATTACCGGTTGTCACATAAATACCATCTCATACGGATAAATGGTCAATCAGGCTAAATGGGTCAAATGGTGTTGTTAACACCATTTGACAATTGCTTGTTGAGTTTTGTAATCACAGGAAACAACATAAACATGCGTTGCTTTAACTAGAAAGATTTTAAAGCAAAAAGTTATGTAAACAGGTCAATACCTTGACCCGAGCCAGGTACACATAAATAAGCTTTTAGTTAAACATACAATTTTTGGTCAAATATTTAACGAATGTCCTTCGTCGTAAAGTGAGGGACTAAAGTGGACCAAAACGCCCTTGAAGGATATATTGGGTAAACGACCCATAGGGGTTGTTTAGAAACTTGCATTAAGATTATGGAATCATTAGATATGAATAAAAGTTATAGGAACACACATTCATGGGTCAAATGCACAAAAATGCTCATTTGCGTAAAATGACCAACCGATGGGTAAATTTGGGATAATAGGTTAGTTATGCTAAATCCACCATAAAAATAGTTGTGGTGGAACATAAGCAGATGTTTAGATGTGGCCTCTTACAAAGTATGAAAAGAAAAGAGCTAGTTTTAGACCAAAATGCATAAAAGATCCCCTGAACGGGTCAAAAAGAATTACGCGCGTAACTTGGGTGTTTGCCGCGTAATTCACAAAACTTATGAATCCAAGATAGTTATTTTGAGTTAAAGACCTTGGTTTATGATATACGATTAACTAGAAACACGTTTGGAGGTCTTAAATACAAACGGGTCAACATGTGGATTTTGAATAATAAACCGAATGCTTAGAAATCCCGGATTTTATTAGTTTGAAGGTCGGATTTAAACTCCACGAGATGGAAAAGCAAATTACGATCATGTAGGAAGAAACGGGAGATTAAACGGATACGCGGATTGAAAGATACGAAAGTTTTCGTGTCAAAAACGGCAAAAATGGAAGGGTCTGATACAGGGGCTACCGTAACTTACGGTGCCCACCGTAAGTTACGGTGGGGGCTGAAATCGTTACGCCAGATACCTACTGCCTTACGATGGGGGCATTTTGATACAGGGGCCACCGTAACTTACGGTGCCCACCGTAAGTTACGGTGGAGGCCAGTTTCAAGTCCTTGTTTCTGGGATCAAGAGGTTAATGTTGGGATTTCCTGATTTCTTGTTTAATTCGATTATTCGACCCAATTTCCTTGTGGTATTAGTTATTTAATTATCAAAACTGACTTTTAAGTTGGTTTTGATCATAGGTGAATGTCGAGAGCCCCGGATGAAAATCAAGCGTCAAGCAAGAAACGAACACGCGTTAAATGAAGCTTCCGCAAGTTGTTTCGTCGTTATTCTAAAACGACGAATTAAATCACATTATGTTGTATCACTTTAAATTGTAAAAGTTTTTAATAAACCCGTATTTTCATTGTAATTGTGATCGTGATTACATAATTATGGACTTAAATTATACGAAAAACGTAAAATAATATCAAGGGTGTTACAATAGCTCAAGGCGGTTTGTTGTCATATATATGTTGGTCTATGTTGACAATATCAATATATCATAATCACTTGAAACCACCCTATCAAATTTTCACATATCATCACTAACTTCTATATAAAGATTTCCTTGAAGGGTTTGGGTCCTTTGCCTTATCTATTGGGTGTGCACATATCGTCTTCACTAGCATCATATCTACCTATTTTATAACATGTGGGGGGCTTTACTAAGCAGAACCTTGTCTCACACATACCTTGCTTACTTGTTAATAAGGTTTGTTAGTTCATAGATTAGCCTAAAGATGCCACTTTTCTGCAACTTTTCTTGTTAAAAGTTTAAGAATATTAAAATAAATTGTTTAACGAGGGAGTAAAGTTGAGTCAACATAAATTTGAGCCGAAGTTCATAAAAAATACAAGTCGAGCTAGCTCCGCTAGTAATCTTTAATTCATCCTAGAAGTTGAGCTCATATTCAGCCAACTTATGTCTTTGATAAAGAAGATGGTACCTCCAACAAACTTCATTATAAAGTATTAGAGAATTTAAAGTTCACTTTCGGCCTCCTCGAAGTATATTCTAAGGGAAAGAAACACTAAAGCTAATCAAAACAATTGACTAGATCCTTATCAAAGTCTCAAATAACAAAGTATAAAACTATTTATATACAAGGATTAAAAATATATTTTAATGAGTTACTTTGAACTCGAACTTGATTCAAATGTTTATACAAGCCAATCAGTTCGAGCTGAATCACGAATACGTTACGTGCTAAGAGTTTATCAAATGATCCTATGTTAAACTACAATTTTCTTAAGATTGCCACGGTATTAAACTTAAACTGGAGTTGCCAAAAAAACATCAAAGATGATATTTAATGAACTCGAACCTAGAAGTAGAAATTGTTCACATATGGTCCATGAACCAAATTCGTAGTCAACTCTAATTAATATTGTATTTATTTTATTTTAGTATTATGGTACCAAAATTACAAAATAAGGTCCAGTTGGATTTCCATAACGGCCCATAAAATGTTGTCGCATTCATGTGTTTGTGGGCCCACACGGTCAGGCCTATTTCACGTGCTCACTCTGACAGCTACAGTACAAATACTCCCTGGAGCTCCAACACAGAAAAGTTTAAAAAATATGATTACATGCAAATATACATATAATTTGTTCCAAATAAATAATTTACTTAAAACATAATATTTTAATTTTAATAAAAAATAAAGTATTATACGTATAATCTAGGATAAATTAGAAGTTTTGTCCTTTATCTTTAGGGTACTTTACAGGCGGTGTTCTTTTTTTCAAATGTTGACAGACGGTGTCCTTTATTAGGTATTTTGTTACAAGTTTTGTCCTTTCCACCCAACCTGGTTAAAAAACCCAGTTAATTGTTGGGTGTAAAGGACTAAACTTGCAACAAAATACCTAGGTAAAGGACTAAAATTGCAACAAAATACCTAGTAAAGGACACCGCCTGTCAACAATTAACTGGGTTTTTTAACCAGGTTGGGTGGAAAGGACAAAACTTGTAACAAAATACCTAATAAAGGACACCGCCTGTCAACATTTGAAAAAAAGGACACCGCCTGTAAAGTACCCTAAAAATAAAGGACAAAACTTGTAATTTATCCTATAATCTATTCTTAACCCGATAAAAAATATATTATATTACACGTGATAGCCTAAATGGATAGTATTAAAGGTTTTAAAGTTAAATGAGAAGATGATTAGGGAATAATATTCGTATCGGGAATAAGTCGTTGAATAATTTTCACTTTCTATAATTAAATTAGCAAAACAAAGATAAAAATGTTTAGTTAACATCATCTCAATCTAGTAGTGACATGGGCGATCATTCCTATCACTACATGTACAAAAATCAGATTTTAGGTTGATTTACATAACCCCATGGATCAACCTAAACACAAATTCACAAACATTTTAATGTTAAATGGGTTATTAGCCTGTTTAAATATATTAACAATTGTAACTTTTTATACTTTGAATTTTAAATTTTCGTTAGTGTTGGTTTACATATTGGAATAGATTCTAAATGTAACTGGGATGTAGATTTCATTTCTTACGTTATTCGACTCAACAAAAGAAACAGTTGGAATTGAATCTAAATTAGCGGTTCACCTCTTCTTTCTGAATACAAGGCAGTCTTGTCATCATCATCATCATCATACTCAATATGTCCCACCAATAGCAAAGCTAAGGTAGGGTCTGAGGAGGGTGAGATGTAGACAGCCTTACCTCTACCCCGTAGGAAAAGAGAGGCTGCTTCCAATGAGACCCCCGGCTCGATAGTAGTTTTGCATCAAGCCTTGCCTTGGACATAAGGCACATTACACTCAGCAATTGAGACAAACGCCGATTAGTGCATGTACCCCTTGTCTTTCGGCTATCAACGCCACCACATGATGCATGATTAACCATCCCCCTCTTTTAACGTTATTTTCACGATATTAGTAAAATAACGTTAAAATTAGTGCACTTTCACTTTTGCCCCCCGAGCGCCCAAACATATATACATTATATGAGCATACCGCAAGCGGGGCGGCAGTCTTGTCATTTTACATATTTTCTATTCCAATTATATTGATAGTTATACCAACCAAACATATTATGAGATTTTAAAGGAATCCATTTAAAATCTAGTTCCAATTCCATATCCAATTTCAATTACTTGAACACTACCTGACTATCCATTTCCCGATGTTAAAGTTAATTTTCCCATTTAACATTTCTGCAACTTTACTTTCTAGATACAGTTATATCATTTTACATTCTATTGTTTTGTTTGAACGACTAACAAACCAAATTTTATTACTGTACCCACCAGTAAGGAACTGGCACATTACATCACGAGAATTACACTAAAAACAATCGACAAAATAAAGACAAACAAGTCACAAACTAGCCCAAACCATCTAGCTTGAACCGCTTCCATTCTTTCCACGAAATAACACCCATTTTTGACCGATTCTTACCCAAAGAAAACTCATCGCTTTCGTTTCCTCAGTTACCTTTGAAACCGAAGGAATTTTGAAGTTAAAAACTGCTTCATTTCTTGTCCTCCAGGTGCTCCAAGACTGTAACGCCCCACGTTTTGTAACTTTCTTTATTTAGCAAGTCATTTGTACTTTCCTTTTATGGAAACTTGTAATCCTTTGTATCTGTACTTCATTTCATACGTTGTAATATGAGACTTGAATCATAATGGAAAATGTTATCTTTTATACTTCATACATGCTTGATGCTTATTTATGTGCAAATTCATACAAATTCATACTTGGTGTTTATTCATACTTCATACATGCTTGATGCTTATTTATGTGCAAATTCATACAAATTCACACTTGTTTTACATACAAAATACGTTGTCACACTTTTATTCATGCACGACACTTGTACACTTCCTAAAACGCTTAAATCACACTTAACGCCCTTAATTCATAACATATATAAAAGTATAGGGGCTGAAATTGGCACAAATCAAACTTTTGGGCCGACATATGGACGTCACGCCCTGCGACAGAACCCGCCCTCGTCCGTCGCGGCTTGCCACGAGTCCCTTCGTACGAAATGGGCCACTTCGTAAGTGGGAGCTCATCCGTAAGCCGAAAGCCCATTCTTACCTTTTAAGCACACTTCACCCTATGTAACAACCGTGTTTCGAAAGTCAAAGTCAAAGTCAACATTAAAGTCAAAGGAAGAAAAGATTGCTAATTGCGATCTGTCACTCCTTGGTCAACTCCTGTTTTGACTTCTTTGACTTGTAGATAATCTATTTATGTTCTCGTTAGTTGTATTATGTGGAGTACTTGTTAATAATCGAGGTTTAATCGCATATTAATCGCATGTTTAATCGATTTATCGCTTATCGCTATCGCACCCGCAAATCGAATTATGTGTTCTAGATATTGTTTTATGTGTGTGTGCTATTTATGTGTTACTTGTGCATGTTATGTTTATGTTGAGTTGTTAATCGCAATTCTATCGCATCGCAATCGAATCGAGAACGCTAGACGCAAGTTATTTATAGTGATTATATGTTAGATATAGTAGTTGGGATTAAAAGTAATCTAATGAGAATTTCTATCGCATCGCTCTCTCGAATCGCATCGCAACACTCAACGCCCGAATTGGAACGACTAAACTCATCGCGCCGGACTCATGGATCGAATGGCCAACCGACCGAGTGGCCATCCGATCGGATTGCCACCCGATCGGACTGCCACTCGATCGACCAGCCTTTTTCCTCACTTTCCTTTTTAGGAAACCCTATAAATACCCCTACATGTCACATCACTTGATGTGACAGCTCTCTACTCGACCCTGCCGCACTCAAGCTCTATTTCTCTTGATTTCTCCCAATTCTTGTAAGTTTCCAACCTAAATCTTGTACTTTCTTGATCCACACACACTTCTTCATCATTCTATCTTTTAAATCTTAACTTTTAACCGTGAAATCACTAGATTTGAGGTGTTCTAGGATGACGTCATCATGGTGTTTTTATGAACTTCATGTTTTGGCTTCAATCCACCAAGAACAACTTAGATCTGAACGATTTACAAAGATCTTGCATAGATCTGAACATATTCATGGTGAAAAGGATTGAAAGACGGATTTCCAACTTTCTTTCAACTCCTTTACACTCAATTCACTCAAACCCGATAGAATCGGAACTCGTCCTGATCTTCTACCCATTCTTGGTGATGTATTAGTTCCAGATCTGAATTCTATCCGAGAGATATAGATTTCGGGTTTGAACATGAACTACCGACTCGAACCACGAACCGGTCGGACTAGGGTGATTCCTGTTTGGTCGGGTCACTTGGGCCGAGATAAGAATTCTGTTGTTCAAACAAGTCATCAAAACGTCTCGTTCTAAATCACAAAACTTCAAACGAAATCAAGTGAGAAGACGATCTGACCGCTGGGACGGATTGCCGTCCAATCAGATTGCCATCCGATCAACCGGCCATCCGATCGGGTTGCACCTGGTTCCACACTTAAACTTTTATTCAAACATTTCAAGGATCTGAACGTTGAACGGATTACCACCCGATCGGATTGCCATCCAATCGAGTGACCGTCCGATCGTGTGACGTTTGGGACTTGCAAAACTTAAACAATTTTCAACATGTTCAGTACGTATGGATTGCCACCCGATCGAATAGCCATCTGATCGAGTGACCGTCCTGCTGTGAACTTGTTCTCAAACTGAGAAGACTCGCCAATCGGATTGCTGTCCGATCGAACGACCGTTCGATCGACCGACCTGAAAGGTAGAGATACTTCTCTATTTTTAAAATGCTACAACGAAAACTTCAAAGTACAAACCATCATACACAAACACATCCTCACCAAACGAGGTGTCAATCCAATCGAATGGCCATCCGATCGGATGACCTTCCGAACGGATTGCCACCTGATCGACTGGCCATCCGATCAGATTGCCATCATGTCGGATTACCATCCGATCCTTGGTACCCCTACACCATTTTACGCACCAACTTTCGCTTATGCTATCGTTAACTGTTTAGGCTAATTCCGCTCTAGCGCTACCTTCAATCCATTAACTCTATCGCTGTGAGTATACTCGAACCCTTTTTGCTTTATGCACTTTGGGTGTTACATACGTTACATATTCTAAATCACATCAAACACACTACGCAATACTTTAACGCTAACCGCTACCGCATGTTATACTTGACTCGATAAATGCTTGTTTGTTATGTTTACACATTGATTGCTGTCTACCTGCCTTAGCAACGATAGTACTATAGTTTGGACTCAGCACCTGTTCACTCAGGGGTTGTTAAGGACTATTAATCACATGATTCGCAGTGGTGAATATATGTTACGAACTACCTTGCGCAGTCAACCCACAGTTATTGGTATTGATAGGATCATGTCGATAACTTACGAGCTTCACATCACACGTTGTACGTGCTGGTTATGCGTAAACGATTTCGAACTCTATTATGCTATTATCAAACTTGTATGCTCACCTTTACACTATGTATATTAACTTTTACTTTAACGTTTGTGGCAGGTTCTTAAGATGCTAGGATGCCTTGTTTGCTATGTGATGAAATCGAGGCTAGGAAAAAGTCTAGAAACAAACAAACAAACTATCTTATTTGAAATCTGAGTTGTCGGATCAGTACTTGTTTATGAGACAATTATTTGTAATAACTATTTTATTTAGATATGTTATGGTATGGGACATGACGTTTTAAATATCTAGTAATCAATAGTTGTTATGGATACTCATGGACAATCTGTTTCGCTCAGTGCCGCGCCCCGATGTTTCCGCCATCGGTTGGGGTGTGACAGATTGGTATTAGAGCCATAACTATAGGGAATTAGGCAAGACTCGACCTAGTCTGGGTTAATGTCTTAGAACGACCTAGTCTATAGTCTAAGTACCAACGGACCGACTTGTGCATACCTAGTAGGGGTTTTGTACGAGCTTATTCGCTATTTCTCGCTCGGACTCGCTGTACACTACACACTTGCGTGAACATCGCATACTACAGTTTTGCGCAAGATCAGCCTTTCCTAAGGTTGATTACACACACAAAAGAATGATCTGGTTAAGATTAGGTATGAAAACCGCAAACTCTCGACCAAGATTACTCGTTCGAACTGCTATTTTTACTATAAATAGGAACGTAGTCGCTAAGTCAGGGGTGAAACCCGAACCTTGACGACTCGTTCTACTCTCTAATGTGGTTTTACAAAGCTCTCACCAAAGTCTCGACGAACTCCAACAACTTGAAGTCACACCATAGCTAGCAGGATGCGTGCCAATCGCTCGAATCGAAGCGAGAGCACAGTCCAGAAAGCCAAAGTGTGCACTTAAAGTCCTTGTGAACAGTCAAATCGCTTTGGGTAGTCGACGTCTATCTAGCCGAAGACAATCTATTCTCGATTTCTATGTGTTTCGATTCTGAGCCCGCAACTGCTGACTCTGATATTTGTCAATTTTATGTGGAATTTATGTGAATACATGTTTCGATTTCGGTGATCTATTCACTTTTCGCTCTTCACTCTCGATCAACACGCACAACTCACACCACACATCTATCTCGGTATGACAACAAATCGCTGGTCATTATTCGCAATCGCTGCTCGATAACTCGCAATCGCTATAATTAATCGCTATACACGCTGTGAAGGATAGGGAATACGTGCAACATATAGTTAGGTTTCCGTATTCTGACTGCCTCATGTGCTTCTGTGCCTTACGTGCTTATGTGTTTCCGTGCTCTACGTGATTTTGTGCTTATGTGTTTATGTGCCTATGTGATTCTGTGTTTATGTGGATACATGTTCCTGGATTTTATGGTGAATCGCTAGACTATACTAGGAATAATCTAAATTTGTGTTGAGTCCTGTGGCGATGTCTGTTGCAAACAATGTCATCATCTGGATCTCGCGCTAGTCAAGCTGCTCGCCGAAAGCAAGCAGATAAACGCCTCGCCACTATGGTTGCTAAGCAAATGGCAAAAGTTGTTTCTCAAATCGTCAGTGAACTGTACGAGAATGTGAGCAAATCTTCTAAAGAGTCCAGGACTGAAACCCCTAAGTCTGCTTTTAGCTTCAAGCAGTTCAAAGCTTGCGGACCGAAAGAATTTACTGGCGAAGATGGTCCTACGGCCTTATTCCAATGGTTTGATTTGATGGAGGTCACCCTACGCCAGAGTGGCTGTCCTGACGATCTCCACACTCTGAATGCTACCGGCGTCTTCCAATCCCGAGCGCTAGATTGGTGGACGGCCGAGAGAAACAAACGCAGAAACAATGCAGCTTATGGTTTGACGTGGGATGAGTTGAAGGATGTCATGTTGGAAGAGTTCTGCCTCCCCACGAGCGCCAAAAGTTGGAGGACGAATTCTGGCATATCAAGCAGAAGGATGGTGACAATGTTGCTTTAACTGCTCGCTTCAAGCAACTTAGCATAATCTGTCCTGATCAAGTCAAGACTCCTGATGTAGCGATCAAGAAGTATATTCGAGCTCTGCCAGATTGTGTCGCAGATTTTGTGTAAGCTTCAAAACCAGCAACAATCGAGGAAACTTACCTGCTTGCCGCTGAAATAAACGACAAGCGAGTTAAGTCTGGCTACTGGGATAAAACCGCCAAGAATCTACATCAAGCTACCATCGCACCAGCCGCTGAAACCGCCGCCACTCCTCAGTCTTAAAAAGCCTCTCGTTGCAAGAGGAAGAACAACAGCAACTCCAGCAATAAGAACTGTGCTGTAACCACTCCTAGCTGTACCAGCTCAGCAGCAAACCCAACACCGCCAGGTCGCGGTACCCGTAACCCAAGCACCGCCGGCAAAGCGTGCTTATACTGGTCCTCACCCTGCCTGCCCGACTTGCACCTATCACCACCCAGTGGGAATCGCCTGCAGATTTTGTGTACATTGCACCATGTATGACCATTTCACCGCCAACTGCCGTACATGTCCTCGTCAAGCTCCAACTCCAGCTACTGCTCATCAAGCTCTGCTCCCTGCCCCTCAAGGCCAACAAGCAGCTCCGGCACCCGCGGTCAATGCAAGAGTCTTCTTTACGTGTGGTGATCCCAACCACTTCGCAAACATGTGCCCCAATCGGGTTGTGAAGCAAGAGCAACCACAGCAGCAGCCCCAGCAGCAGCAGCAGCCTCAGCAACAACAGCAACAAGCCGCTCATGCTCGAACTTTCAACATTAATGTGCGCCAGGCTCAAGCTGACAACAACGTGGTCAATGGTACGTTCCTTGTGAATGGTATTTATGCTTCGTGTTTGTTTGATACTGGAGCCGATAACTGTTTTGTATCGTTTGAGTTCGAAAAGCTTCTTAATTGTAAGCGCGCCCATCTCCCCTTGACGTTTGATGTTGAAGTTGCCACCGGAAGAACCGTCGCCGTCAACTTAGTTCTTCATGATTGTACTCTAGAACTCAACAATCACATCTTTCCTATCGACCTTATTCCGATGCAACTCGGTAGTTTTGATGTCATAATAGGCATGGACTTTCTTCGCGAAAACCATGCCGAAGTTATTTGCTTCGATAAGATGATTCGATTCTCGCTCGCTAATGGTGATCAATTGTGTGTGTATGGTGAAACTCTCTCGAAAGACCTCAAGCTTATGTCATGTATCCAAGCTAGCAAGTATCTCCGCAAGGAATACAGAGCTTTCTTGGCTAACATTGTAGTAGCGGAGAAGGAACAGAAAGACTGAAGTGAAAGACGTTCCTGTTGTTTGTGAATTCCCTAACGTTTTTCCGGAAGAACTTCCGGGGTTGCCTCCGAGTCATGATATCAACTTTCGCATCGACCTCATTCCTGGAGCAAATCCTGTTGCCAGAGCTCCTTATCGACTTGCTCCGTCCGAAATGTGCGAACTCTCGAGTCAGCTCCATGAATTGCTTGACAAAGGATTTATTCGCCCTAGCACCTCTCCTTGGGGTGCACCAGTCCTCTTCGTAAAAAAGAAGGACGGGTCGTTCTGGATGTGCATCGACTATCGAGAACTGAATAAGCTAACGATCAAGAATCGTTACCCTCTGCCTCGCATCGATGATTTGTTTGACAAGTTACAAAGTGCTACGTGTTTTTCCAAGACCGATCTACGCTCAGGCTACCACCAGTTACACATACAAGAGGAGGATATTCCCAAAGCCGCTTTTCACACTCGATACGGCCACTACGAGTTCGTTGTTATGCCTTTTGGTTTAACCAACGCACCCGCAGTTTTTATGGATCTGATGAATCGCGTGTGTAAACCTTTTCTTGACCGCTTCATCATCGTGTTCATCGATGATATCCTGATCTATTCCAAGTCGAAAGCCGAACAGGTGCAACAACTACATTTGGTTCTCGAGCTACTCCGGGGGAATCGACTCTATGCCAAGTTCTCCAAGTGTGAATTCTGGCTGGAGGAGGTTCAATTCCTTGGTCACATTGTCAATAGTTAAGGTATTTACGTCGACCCCGTGAAGATCGAAGCTGTCAAGAGTTGGGTCACACCCAAGAACCCGTCTGAAGTCTGGTCTTTTCTCGGACTAGCGGGCTATTATCGTCGATTTATCGAAGGATTCTCTAAATTCGTCTTGCCGCTTACTTCTCTCACTCATAAAGACAGATCCTTTGTTTGGGGAACTGAGCAGGAGTCTACCTTTCAAACCATCAAGTACATGCTTTATAATGCTCCTGTCCTTGCTTTACCCGACGGAAACGATGACTTTATCGTCTATTGTGATGCCTCGAACCTTGGCCTTGGTTGTGTTCTCATGCAATGAGACAAGGTTATTGCTTACGCATCTCACCAGCTCAAGATCTATGAGAAGAACTATACAACCCACGACCTCGAGCTAGGCGCAGTTGTTTTTGCGTTAAAGATCTGGCGACACTACCTTTATGGTACCAAGTGTACGATCTTCACCGATCATAGGAGCCTACAGCATATCTTTGACCAGAAAGAACTAAATATGCATCAACGCCGATGGGTAGAACTTCTCAACGATTACGACTGTGAGATTCGTTACCATCCTGGCAAAGCAAATGTCGTTGCCGACACTCTCAGCAGACGGAGTTATTTGCATAGCTCCCGTAATGTTCAAGCCCAATATGATCTTGAAACTCTCATCCGTGAAGCTCAACATGCCTGCTTTAATGAACGCACTTTGAAGAAGGAAAGGATTCTCAACGATGGAGCCCAGCTAGTGAATAAGTCGAATGGGATATTCCATTATCTGGACTGAATTTGGATCCCTAAACGGACCAACTTACGACAGATTTTGATGGACGAAGCCCATAAATCCCGATATTCTATTCATCCCGGTGCCGACAAGATGTACCAGGACCTGCGCTACAAGTACTGGTGGCCGGGCATGAAGAGAGATATCGCCCTCTATGTTTCGAAGTGCCTGACTTGCTCGAAAGTCAAGGCTGAGCACCAAAGACCCTCTGGCTTACTCGTTCAACCCGAGATCCCTGTGTGGAAGTGGGAGAGTATAGCTATGGACTTCATAATGAAACTTCCACGCACACCCATAGGTCACGACAACATCTGGGTTGTCGTTGACCGTTTGACTAAATCTGCTCACTTTCTACCGATACGGGAAGACTACAAGGTAGAAAAATTAGACCGAATCTACACCAAAGAGACCATTTGTCGACATGGGACACCTCGCGACATCATTTCTGACTGTGATGCTCGGTTTACCTCGCGTCTTTGGGAGACATTTCAATCTGCCCTCTGTACTACGCTTAATCTAAGTACCGCATTCCATCCCCAAACTGATGGTCAGACTGAAAGAACGATTCTTACCCTTGAAGACATGCTCCATTCGTGTGTCATAGATTTTGGTGGTAATTAGGACGCATACACACCTTTAGTCGAATTCTCGTACAATAACAGTTATCATTCTAGCATTCAAATGGCACCATTTGAGGCATTGTATGGAAGAAGATGTCGATCGCCTATTGTATGGCACGAGATCGGGCACTCGCAATTAACCGGTCCTGAGCTATTGCAAGAAACGACTGACAAAATCCTCCAAATTCGAGACAATCTATTGAAAGCTCGGAGTCATCAGAAAAGTTACGCCGATAGAAGATGCAAGCCCCTTGAATTTGACGTTGGCGACCATGTACTCCTGAAGGTATCACCTTGGAAGGGTGTGGTCAGATTCAGCAAGAGAGGAAAGCTCGAGCCTCGATATGTGGGACCCTTTAAGATTCTGGAAAGGATCGGTAAAGTGGCTTACAGACTCGAACTACCGGAGGAACTTAACAACGTCCACCTGACTTTCCATGTTTCGAACCTTAGAAAGTGCCTGGCTGAGCATGATTTACATGTACCACTCTAGGATCTTCAAGTAAATGAAACATTACACTTCGTGGAAAAGCCTGTCGAAATCATAACCAAGCAGCTCAGGAGCTCACGCATTCCCATTGTGAAAGTTCGCTGGGAAGGCAAACGAGGCGCAGAGTTCACTTGGGAAATCGAAAGCGACATGAAGGCAAAGTACCCGCAGTAGTTTGTTACGGCTCCAGCCTAATTTCGGGACGAAATTCCCTTAAGTAGGGGAGGCTGTAACACCCCGTGTTTCGAAAGTCAAAGTCAAAGTTAAGATTAAAGTCAAAGGAATAAAAGATTGCTAATTGCGATCTGTCAGTCCTTGGTCAACTCCTGTTTTGACTTCTTTGACTTGTAGATAATCTATTTATGTTATCGCGTTAGTTGTATTATGTGGAGTACTTGTTAATAATTGAGGTTTAATCGCATATTAATCGCATGTTTAATCGATTTATCGCTTATCGCTATCGCACCCGCAAATCGAATTATGTGTTCTGGATATTGTTTTACGTGTGTGTGCTAATTATGTGTTACTTGTGCATGTTATGTTTATGTTGAGGTGTTAATCGTAATCGCAATTCTATCGTATCGCAATCGAATCGAGAACGCTAGACGTAAGTTATTTATTGTAGGTCCCGTGAGCCATGCGGATCGTAACAGAATCGTCTATCCAACCTAGAGTGCGGAATCCTCTAGATTAGATTTCACAGAAAATGAGTAGAACACCGAAATCACTTTAAACCCGATCTTTATTGATTATCTTCAAAACGATTACAATCAATCAAGATCCTAATTCGTCCAAGCCTTTGTCTTTCACGAATTCCCTTAAGAGTGATTAGATGATTAGAAGATCAACCTAAACCCTAATGCTAAGCTTTGTTTATATAGGACAAAGCTTTGCACATGGGCTAGGTCATGGGCTAGGCCCATTTCGCCTACCATCCCCCTATGTGGGTTTGGTTTGGCCCAATCACTCTTAATTAACTATTACAAAGCTAAACCCGCTAACTGTTTATCGTTTTACTAATTACAAGATATCCAAAGACCAAATCTAAGCTGTTGTCACAAATATGCACCAACAAACTCCCCCTTGACAATAGCTCGCAAAGGTAACTTCAGTCTTCAGAATCTCACAGTCTTTTGGTCTTTGGATAGCTTCAGCTTTAACAGCTTCTGTCAGTAACAGACTCCCCCTAAGCTGATGCATCCAATCACCAAATCTTCAAAACTTTAGCGTTAGAGTAAACTCCAGTTCAGCTTTTGTATAGCTCTCTGCAATTCTTCAACTTTGTCTGCAATGTAGAAAGGAGGTTCTACCATGCATCCAATCAAACTCTCATCTTCACAGCAACTCTTCAGCAACACAGCAACTTCTCAGCAACACACTGCTTCAATCTGTTTACTATAAAACAAACATCTCGAGAAACCATAAGAATTTTCAACATAAGTTAAACAAATTATTATTATTCAAGAGATTTGTTAAACTGCATAACAGATTAAGCATTTTCCAATTTAACACCAACACGCACAAACTTTAAACAAACACTCCATAACCTGCATCATTTCAAAATTTTGAACCCACTTATTAACACTGTCTCCCCCTATCGGTAACATTTTCTCCAAGAATAACAGTTTCCCGTACATTAAGAATTTTTAACAGAAAAAAACACTATTTTTGTATTTTTGTATTTTCTGAAAGCAAATAAATACGAAAAGCAATAAACACTCTGTTTTTGTGAGAATCACCGGTAAGAAGATCATATCAGCACAATCAAACTGTTTCACACCATTAGATAATTCTTTATTTAATTTTTCGTGAAAAGCAGTTCAAGACGATTACCAGTATGTTTGTCCACTTAAACAAATGCATGAACATTTCAAGTACCATTACCGTATGATACGTTAAGGTAATTTTATATCTGATATACTAGTGTGTCCCACTTCAGGATATACCCCCGCGATCAAGGTATGCACAAAGATTCATCGTAGCAGGTGAGTATACTGATGTCATCCTATAAGATATCCAGACAGTGCCTAGGTCTGCATATAATCTGTTTTATCATGTTTTGATTGCTTAACAATGAACACCCAAATAAATACTAATCAAATCCTGGAAATATAAACAACACACTCTATCATGCAAGTATCTTCCCTACCACATATTTCACAAGTCCAATCCAGATTTCTGAAATCTTAACTGGGAATAGGTTGAGAAGAGAACAGAATAGATCTTTAGTAGAGATGGTATAATATACAGATCAAGTGAGTTTTTCTCAGTTTGATATAGGTTTCTTGGGTTTCTTTTGGGCACTTGAGGGCCTCTTTCGGGTGTATTAGATCTATAGCGCGACAACGTACAGCTAGGTCAGCATGTATCTGGATGCAGCAGAAGCTGTCGTTGCCTAGCACCTCCAGGTCAGCATATATCTGGATGCAGCAGAGGAGGTACACGATTTTTTCAGAGAAGATTTCAGAATCAGATCAAAATTGTGTGTATCGGGACAACATACAGACATTCAAATAGAAATGAGCTAATTCCAAGTGACTTTCTTTCCTGGGGTCATGTACAATTTTCGTTCTAAACAGAAGAACAGCCAAGATATCCCCAGATGAAATAACAGTATAAAGACCCAAAACTTCAGATTTTGGCAATCTATCAACGCAAGATTTAAGGTCATTAAACCATACACCACTGATGTGTTCCCCACTCATACTCAGTGCATTTAGGTTTATATCACATTGGTAAGTTGATTATTTCATGCTTTTGCCTACTGGTATATCATATGATGAAGCTACTATCACACTTAAGCAATTTGATTCAGTTCGAGTGTGACAGTCTAACTTGCTGATGTACTATCATTTCTTTTTTTTCACACAGTGAAAACTCATTTTTGATTTTCTATTTTTTAAGTTTTTGATTTTTCAATGTTTTTGTATTTTTTTTTATTTTTAAGAAAAACAGTAAACTATTTACAAAATTCTTATGAAAAACCAGTTATTCAGGATTCCTCATCCCGTTGAGTTCGACTAAGTGTTCAAAGCGAGCTCGATCAAAAGCTTTTGTGTAAAGATCAGCAAGGTTATCTTCTGTGTCGACTCGGTGCAATTCAATTAGTCGTTTTTCAGCACAATCCCGTATAAAGTGATGACGTATGTCAATATGTTTAGTTCTACTGTGCTTTACGGGATTGTTTGTGATTGAAATAGTGGCATTATTATCTATCATAATAGGAGTACGAGTGAAATCCAAACCGTAATCGCGCATCTGCTGTTGAATCCAGAGGACCTGAGAGCAACAGCTACCCGCAGCAATATATTCAGCTTCACACGTAGATGTAGATACACAGGATTGCTTCTTGCATTGCCAAGACACGATCCTGCCTCCTAAGAACTGACAACCACCTGTTGTAGACTTTCTGTTTGATTTGCATCCTCCAAAGTCCGAATCAGTGTAAGCAACAAACCTCAAATCACTATCAGCTGGATACCACAACCCAAGTTTAGGTTTCCCCTTCAAGTAACGAAGAATACGCTTCACTGCTTTCATGTGTGACTCTTTTGGATTCGCTTGATATCTGGCACACAAGCATACGGCAAACATTATGTCAGGTCTAGAAGCAGTCAAGTACATTAGAGAAGCAATCATCGCCCTGTATTGAGTAGGATCAACATCTTCAGTGCTTTCATGATCTGGGCCAAGATTGTGATTTTCGCAAATGGGTGTGTTGAAAGTAGAGCAATCATTCATTTTGAACCGATCCAAAATGTCATACACATACTTCGTTTGATGAATAAACATCCCATCCTCCTTCTGTTCAACTTGTAATCCCAGAAAGTAGGACAGCTCACCCATAGCGCTCATTTCAAACTTGCTCTTCATCACCTGTTCAAACTCTTTACACATGTTCACATCAGATGACCCAAAGATGATGTCATCCACGTACACCTGTACCAGCAGAAAATCTTCCTTTTTCCTCTTTATGAACAGTGTACTGTCTATCTGACCCCTTTCAAAACCATTCTTGAGCAGATGTGTAGACAGTGTCTCGTACCACGCCCTGGGAGCTTGATGTAACCCATACAAAGCCTTATCAAGTTTGTACACTCGATCTGGATAGTCTGGATCAACGAACCCATCTGGTTGTGAGACATACACCACTTCTTGGACTTTACCGTAAAGAAATGCACTCTTCACGTCTAGTTGGTAAACTTTAAAGCCCTTGAATGAAGCGAAAGCTAGAAACAACCGAATTGCCTCCAACCTTGCCACTGGTGCAAACACCTCATTGTAATCTATCCCTTCTTGCTGATTAAAACCTTTGACAACCAACCGAGCCTTGTTGCGTGTTACAATCCCTCTTTCATCCTTCTTGCACCTAAATACCCATTTAGTGCCAATTTCTCTTTCACCTTTAGGAAGGTCCACCAACTCCCAAACCTTCAACTTCGCAAACTGGGCCAATTCTTCTTGCATAGCTTCAACCCATGAATTGTCTTTAAGAGCCATATGAATGTTCTTAGGCTCCTCTTGGGAAATAAAGCAACTATACAAGCACTCGTTCACTATCCCAGTCTTCTCAATCGAAACGAATAACCCAGAATTTGCTGCTATGCTTCTTCTCGTTTGAACATCTATAGTAGGATCTCCCAGTATCATATCAACCGGATGATCTCTATTTGCTCGTGTAGAAGCAACTGCATCAACTTCAAGATTATCACCCAGGTTTGATCCAACCTCCCCCTGAATATTCTGATTTGCAAACGGATTAACAAACTCCTCCCCCTGAATGGGTTCAGAGCCACTATCGCTTGAATCAGGATTAGCATCACCTTGGGAAGTTTTCGGAGCATCTGACATATCAACATTCGATCTAGGCATAAACTCGCCTTTATCGTCTTCACCAATCACTGTTTGAATCAGCTGAGAATCATCTGCATCAGAAACCTCAGGAATATTAAATGATTTAAACACACTTTCATAATCATATAATATAGCAGGACCACTCGTTGATTGTTGAGGTTTGTAGGAAGTAATTTCCACATTAAAAACAACCTCAATTTTACCAGTTTTGAGATTAAAAACCCTTTTATTCGGTGTGCCAGGCATGTAACCTAGAAAGTAGCCTTCGTCAGCCACCTCACCGAATTTTTGTTTATCTTTGTTTCGCACAATGGTGCAGGGTAATCCAAATGGTTCAAAGCCTGTTAAGTTTGGTTTTTCGTTAAACATAAGTTCATGACAAGTTTTGTTAAAATGTTTAACGGTTAAAACTTTGTTTAGGACGTAGCAAGCTGTATTCACAGCTTCTCCCCAGAAAAGAACTGGTAGCTTTGAATCTGAAAGCATAGTCCTAGCGGCTTCAATCAACATCCTGTTTTTCCTCTCAGCGACTCCATTCTGTTGAGGAGTATAAGGAGCAGAATATTGATGTTCTATTCCTTTTCGAAGACAGTAGAGATCCAGAACCCGATTCTTGAACTCCGTGCCATTATCACTCCTTATCCTCTTAATCCTTGCATCATGGACGTTTTCCAATTTCGTAAAAAGATCTATCAGCATCTCTGCTGTCTCATCTTTTGTACCTAAAAAGAAAACCCATGAATAACGTGAGTAATCATCAGTGACAACCAGACAGTAGTACTTTCCACCTATGCTCCTCACGTTCACTGGACCGAATAAATCCATGTGAAGTAATTCATAAGGGGCATTAATGGAATTTACTGTTTTAGACTTATGAGGTTTCTTGTGTTGTTTTCCCTTTTGGCATGGAAGACATTTATCTTCCACTTGAAACCTCAGCAATGGAACCCCTTTCACTAGCTCATTCTTTATGATATAATTCATTTTGCGGTAGTGAATGTGGGCCATGCGTCTGTGCCACAACATAGATTCAGCTTCAGATGCTTTTGACAGTAAACACGCCACCGCAGCAGTTGGATCCTTGGCACCCATGTCCATGACATAAGTATCATTTTTCCTTGGTGCACGCATTACTATCCAATCATCCGGAATGACCAAACCCGGTTTCAACACCAATGCCTCCTTATTTGTAAAATGGACCGAGTGACCCTTGTCGCAGACTTGTGACGCGCTCATCAGATTGTGTTTGAGCTGCTCAACATAGTTCACTTTGTCCAAAGTGATCTTCCCATTCGTCACTTTTCCTCGTCCAGTAATCCTACCACCTTTAGCACCAGCAAAATTAACATGTCCACCATCATAATCTTCAAATTCAGAAAACAACCTCGCATCCCCCGTCATGTGCCTAGAGCAGCCACTATCAACATACCATAAGTTGATAATCCTCCTTAGCAGCTCCTGCACACACCAACCAAAAGATTAGTTAGATTGGGGGACCCAAGCCTTAATGGTCTTGGGTCTTCCAGATTCATCAACTACAGGAACATCCATCCAGTATCCATCACTCCTAGCTGGAGTCTTGGATCTTGGGCCTGTTGATGGAAATGGGGCATGATTTCCATAAGGTCTCTGGTCCTGAGGGTACCTATTTGTGTTTGGACTATGTGACCTTTGAAAATTTTGATTTTGATTCCAAGAACCTTGATTGTAATTTCTAAAGCCATTGTTATAAAAAGTTCGACCACCATTATTTTGGTATCGATTTTGATATTGACCTTGACTTCTGAAATTATTTGAATTTTGATTTTTCATTCTTGGTGAGTTACTTCTAGGTCTTTCATATCTGCCTGATGTAGATTCAGGCTAAAATCTTGGTTGATTTCTTTGAAAACGAGGAACTTGTGGAGTTCCTTTTTCAGCCTTATCTACACCACCAGCAACACCCGGTTGTTGCTTTGGAGCAGATTTCTTTGGAGAATTTGAGACTTTCTCCTCATTATCACCTTGCTTCTCAGGTGATTTCCCTCTTTGTTTCTCACTAACTTGTGCTTCAACCTTTTTGTTAGGACAGCAGCTAGCTACATGTCCCTTTGTGTGACATTTGAAGCACGATCTCTATTTCGAAGACCTCTCAGCTGAAGCCTTTGAACTAGATTCTGGTGTTGATGATGATGCGTTAGAAGGATTTGGTTCAGTTTGCTTAGTTTCAAGATTTTCTATGTTCTTATTTTTTGCAAACTTTAAATTTGATTCGTTTTCAATAACAGCTGTTTCGTTTTTCATGTCACTTCCTTGAACAAAATTAACCTTTTTAACAAAAGTTGGATTTTTATTCGTAGGATTTGAGTTTTTCTTTTTCAAAACAGGTTTGCTGTTATTTTCCTTCTTAGCATCATTATCTTCAGACACATCACCTTGACTAGATGTGAAACTACTTGGTGATGTTGACAGAAAGTCTGTGAACTCATCTTCATCAGGTAAGAAAGAATAGTCATGACTAAGAGGAGGTGGGACGTCATTGAAGCCCTTGAATCCCACACTGGTCTTGTCATTACTCTTCTTTAACCCACCCATCATGTGTTTTATAACAAAAGTAGAATCCCTGAATTGACCTAATTTCTTTTCAAGTTCAACAATTTTGAGTTGTGCATCTGACAACTCTTTGCATTTTTCAGAAATCTCTTTTGTTTTCTCAGCCATCATGTCATGAGCTAAGTCTATGACTTGAAGTTTTTCGTTTAGTTTGCTGGTTAAAACTTCAATTTCAGCCTCATAGCCTTTTATCTTTTTCAAATATGATGACTCGTTTCTTTTAGCAAAGAAATTTGATTCTTTTACGTTAGATATTTCGCTCACCAGACTTTTGTTTTGAGTTGACAACCTGTCAACTACACCCTGTAATTCACGACACTTTAAACAAACAGAAGTAGCAGAGTTACTTACCTCTCCTGTCGATTTGTCTGAGTTGGCCATAAGAGCAGCAATTTGAGCTTCCATTCTTTTGATGATCTCATCTTTAGCTTCGTCTTCCCTTTCATGCTCGGACTTTGGCTTTTCTTTTTCAGCATCAGTTGTCTGATCAGCCTTCTTTTCCTCAGCTTCATTTTCCTTCTTAACCTCAGCATCCACGTTAACTTCAGCATCATCAACGGGGACAATCTCAGCCATGAATGCTTGAGTGACATTTTCATCATTTTCCAAATGAATACTCCAGTCATATGAACCTTCTCGAGCAGTAGAGATCAATGCTCTTGAGTTAGAGTTGTTGGAAGCATTCCTGTTGTTTGAATTCTGACTCGACGTCTCTTGCTTTTGTTTTTGACATTCTCTAGCGAAATGTCCATAACTTTGACAGTTAAAGCACCTTACTTTGGTCTTGTCAAAACCAACAGTTTTCCCTACAAACTTCCTTCCAGTTCTGTTCATGAACCTCTTCACACGTCTGGTAATCATGGCCATTTGCCATTTCAAATCCATATCTTCAAGATCATCAGGGTCAATCTGATCGTAATCTTCATCTAAAATGGCAGGATCAGATATCTTCCCCTGAATGTAGTTTTCATAAGAAGCAACAAACGAAGCAAGTAGAGCAAGATGTTCTTCAGCAGACTTCACACTCATTGGCATAGATTTTGAACTGCTACTTTGCTTAGCAGTTGACGTTCTCTTAGCTCCAGTTGATCCTCCCGATGCAGCCACAAAACACACATCACCATCTTCATTCACTATGACCTGCTCATTTTCACGCGAGAGAAAAGCAGTGGCAGAGTCGCTAGAAGCATCGTGAGATGAAGAAGATGTAAGCCCATTGTAAATCCCTGGATCTTGAACCTGATCATATCCAGTGTCCTTCTTCTTCATGCTGAGCTCATAAGCTCTTAGCTTTCCAACCACTTCTTCCAGCTCTTTTGTTTCATAATCAGCTTCTCCCTTTATCATGAGAGTGTAAATATCCCATTTAGCAGGTAGGGCATCAAGCAGCTTGTCATTTTTCTCTATGTCAGTATAGCAATCTATATCATAATTGTCCAATTCTGACATCAGATGGTAGTATCGAGTGATGACGTCCTCAAGTGACTCATTTTTCATGTATTTGAACACAGCAAACTGCTTCTTCAATAGATCAACTTTGTTCTTCTTTACATCAGGATTTCCCTCATATCTCTTCTCTAGTGCATCCCACATTTCCTTTGAAGTAGTGTACTTCTTAAAGGTATGTTTGATGCCATCAGGTAAAGACATTTTAATGGCAGCCAAGGCTCTCTTTTCAGCCTCATACATTTTCTTTTGTTCTGCCTCCATATCAACATAAGCAGTTATACGTTGTCTTCCCTTAAACTCATGAGTTGGGTTCACATACCCATCATATATACATATCCACATACGAGTGTCCTGGTACTCAACAAAGGATTGAAACCTATCCTTCCATGTCAAGTAGTTCTCCACCTTCATCATCTTAGGTGGTTTGTTCTTTGTGCCTACCTCATGTTCCATCCTTAAGAGTTCGTTCAATTTAGACATGTTTGACATTTTAACTTAAGCAGACTGGTAAAACCGTACAATTTTAGTCCGAAATCTGTTTTTACCAAGTTATACCGTTAGATTCGTCTCGAGATTACGATTCCAATGATATATAATGTCGAAAACCGTTTTCAGGATTTTCCAGAGTTTTTTTTTTTACCCTAAAAATCCAACGATTCCAACGGTGCGAACGGTTTCCTGTAACGAGTTACGGATAATTTTCTAAACACGAAACAATGAAATTTTTCTTACGCGAGCGAAGAAAAATTCCACCCTTTCCGAAATGGTTAGAAAAGGTCCGAAATGGTTAATGGTTATCCGTAATGGTCCGAAATGGTTATGTTTATCCGAAATGAACACCCTTTTGTCCGAAATGCACTACTCCAGTCCGAAATGAAGTCAAACTGGTCCGAAATGGACTACTCTGATCCGTAATGAGATAATTTGATCCGAAATCGAGTCCGGAATGCTTGTTCTTTGTCCGAAATCAACTCAATCTATTCCGAAATCAAGTCAATTTATCCGAAATACAAGTTAGGAGATCCGGAATGCTCCGAAATCACTTGTTTCTGGTCCGAAATGATGCTGTTTATCCGTAATGACTGATTTCCTGTCCGAAATCAATCCTAAATGCAGCAAATCTGGTCCGAAATGCTGGTATTTGATCCGAAATGCAAGCCTGTGAATCCGTAATGCTTGTTTCTGGTCCGAAATTGATGCTGTTTAATCCGAAATCAGCAGCAAACCCTAGAACAGCCGTCAAAACACGTCCAAAAACGCCGATTTTCTGCAGAAACGATTCTGAACCGAGCAAAACAAGAGCCAAACGCTTTGATACCAATTGTAGGTCCCGTGAGCCGTGCGGATCGTAACAGAATCGTCTATCCAACCTAGAGTGCGGAATCCTCTAGATTAGATTTCACAGAAAATGAGTAGAACACCGAAATCACTTTAAACCCGATCTTTATTGATTATCTTCAAAACGATTACAATCAATCAAGATCCTAATTCGTCCAAGCCTTTGTCTTTCACGAATTCCCTTAAGAGTGATTAGATGATTAGAAGATTAACCTAAACCCTAATGCTAAGCTTTGTTTATATAGGACAAAGCTTTGCACATGGGCTAGGTCATGGGCTAGGCCCATTTCGCCTACCATCCCCCTATGTGGGTTTGGTTTGGCCCAATCACTCTTAATTAACTATTACAAAGCTAAACCCGCTAACTGTTTATCGTTTTACTAATTACAAGATATCCAAAGACCAAATCTAAGCTGTTGTCACAAATATGCACCAACATTTATAGTGATTGTATGCTAGTATAGTAGTTGGGATTAAAAGTAATCTAATGAGAATTTCTATCGCATCGCTCTCTCGAAACGCATCGCAACGCTTAACGCCCATATCGGAACGACTAAACTCATCGTGCCGGACTCATGGATCGAGTGGCCAACCGACCGAGTGGCCATCCGATCGGATTGCCATCCGATCGGGTTGCCACCCGATCGGACTGCCACCCGATCGACCAGTCTTTTTCCTCACTTTCCTTTTTAGGAAACCCTATAAATACCCCCACATGTCGCATCACTTGATGTGACAGCTCTCTACTCGACCTAGCCGCACTCAAGCTCTATTTCTCTCGATTTCTCCCAATTCTTGTAAGTTTCCAACCTAAATCCTGTACTTTCTTGATCCACACACACTTCTTCATCATTCTATCTTTTAAATCTTAACTTTTAACCATGAAATCACTAGATTTGAGGTGTTCTAGGATGATGTCATCATGGTGTTTTTATGAACATCATGTTTTGGCTTCAATCCACCAAGAACAACTTAGATCTGAACGATTTCCACATGAATAAACAAAGATCTTGCATAGATCTGAATATATTCATGGTGAAAAGGATTGAAAGAAGGATTTCCAACTTTCTTTCAACTCCTTTACACTCAATGCACTCAAACCCGATAAAATCGGAACTCGTCCTGATCTTCTACCCATTCTTGGTGATGTATTAGTTCCAGATCTGAATTCTATCTGAGAGATATAGATTTCGGGTTTGAACATGAACTACCGACTCGAACCACGAACCGGCTGGACTAGGGTGATTCCTGTTCGGTCGGGCCACTTGGGCTGAGATAAGAGTTCTGTTGTTCAAACAAGTCATCAAAACGTCTTATTCTAAATCACAAAACTTCAAACGAAATCAAGCGACAAGACGATCTGACCGCTGGGACGGATTGCCGTCCGATCGGATTGCCTTCCGATCGACCAGCCATCCGATCGGGTTGCACCTGGTTTCACACTTAAACTTTTATTCAAACATTTCAAGGATCTGAACATTGAACGGATTACCACCCAATTGGATTGCCATCCGATCGAGTGACCGTCCGATCGTGTGACGTTTGGGACTTGGATACTTAAAATTTTTTCAACATGTTCAGTACGTACGGATTGCCACCCGATCGGATAGCCATCCGATCGAGTGACCGTCCTGCTGTGAACTTATTCTCAAACTGAGAAGACTCACCAATCGGATTGCTGTCCGATCGAACGACCGACCTGAAAGGTAGAGATACTTCTCTATTTTTAAAATGCTACTACGAAAACTTCAAAGTACAAACCATCATACACAAACACATCCTCACCAAACGAGGTGTCAATCCAATCGAATGGCCATCCGATAGGATGACCATCCGAACGGATTACCACCCGATCGACTGGCCATCTGATCAGATTGCCATCCGATCGGATTACTATCCGATCCTTGGTACCCCTACACCATTTTATGCGCCAACTTTCGCTTATGCTATCGTTAACTGTTCAGGGTAATTCCGCTCTAGCGCTCCCTTCAATCCATTAACTCTATCGCTGTGAGTATACTCGAACCCTTTTTGCTTTATGTACTTTTGGGTGTTACATACGTTACATATTCTAAATCACATCAAACACACTATGCAATACTTTAACGCTAACCGCTACCGCATGTTATACGTGACTCGATGAATGCTTGTTTGTTATGTTTACACATAGATTGATGTCTATCTGCCTTAGCAACGATAGTACTATAGTTTGGACTCAGCACCTGGTCACTCAGGGGTTGTTAAGGACTATTAATCACATGATTCGCAGTGGTGAATATGTGTTACGAACTACCTTGCACAGTCAACCCGCAGTCATTGGTATTGATAGGATCATGTCGATAACTTACGTGCTTCACATCACACGTTGTACGTGCTGGTTATGCATAAACGATTTCAAACTCTATTATGCTATTATCAAACTTGTATGCTCACCTTTACACTATGTGTATTGACTTTTACTTTAACGTATTGTGGCAGGTGCTTAAGATGCTAGGATGCCTTGTTTGCTGTGTGATGAAATCGAGGCTAGGAAAGAGTCCAGAAACAAACAAACAAACTATCTTATTTGAAATCTGAGTTGTCGGATCAGTACTTGTTTATGAGATAATTATTTGTAATAACTTTTTTATTTTGATATGTTATGGTATGGGACATGATGTTTTAAATATCTGGTAATCAATAGTTGTTATGGATACTCATGGACAATCTGTTTCGCTCAGTGCCGTGCCCCGATGTTTCCGCCATCGGTTGGGGTGTGACACCCTAAAACCCTAATTTTCAATTATAAATACAACCCTCCTCCTTTACTTCCAAACTTCCACTCCCACTTCACTCTCTCTAATTGCTGCTAATCAAGGAGCTCACTTCCAACATTTCAAAAGTGGGTGAGAACTAGATTTTTCCATCTTCTTCTACCTTTCTTATTTTTTTACAAACTTTTTCTTTTGAAAATGGATTAAGCACGAATCTACTGGTACATCAGCCTTGCCTTGGCAGCTGATACAAACTCTCAATTGGATTGAGGACCAACATAATGTGGAAATAATCTATCAAAAACCATATTACAAGACTTCCGAATCTAAGAGAACCAAAACCGAGTCCCTCTGAGTTCACAAGCTGAGGAAGTAGTTGTGGATTCATGTTAGAACTGATTTCAGTTAATTAGAGGGTCAGTTCAAGCAAAACCGAGTTGTTTTCTCACAAGAACAACAGCTTCATACGAACCCACAAGCCCCTTCGTACGAACGGGCAAGCCCCTTCGTACGAACCCGGCTTCTGCCTTCGTACGAACCCACTATTCATAACAACTTCCGACCATTTTCAACATCAACTATTGCTATACTTGATGTGGTTAATTCTAGACATAACTAGTAATATTTGTATTCTGTAATTTCACTTCTATAAACATGACCAACCGACCAAGTCTACTGATTTGTGCTTTGGTGTTGAATAATGAGGTGAAATAACCTCCATGCATGACTTTCTATGATACTTCAGACTACTAACATACGTATAACATCAGTAACAGACTAAAATAGAACCATCGAACGTAACTAACAGATAGTTAAACGTTCAAAATAGAAGGACAGTCCCTTCGTACGAACCGACTACTTCCTTCGTACGAACCGACTACCCCCTTTGTATGAACCGGCTACTTCCTTCGTATGAACCGGCCACTGCCTTCGTATGAACGGGCTACTGCCTTCGTACAAACCCACTATTAAACGAACTGTTCAAAATTTCATTTCGTATTCTGATTCGGCGTTACTCATCGCTGTTAGTCCGAATATACTCCGTTACCTACTGTTAATTTCTAAATACATTCCGTCTTTTACTTTCCGTAACATTAAATCTCCAACTCCAACTCACACCTACGTTTGCCCTATAGGGTAACCTAGGTGTCTCTGCGCTACATCCATTAACTCCTACCTACGCTCACAGGATTCTCCGAAGAATTAACGCAAAACTGTGAGTATACTTGAACCCCCCCTTTTTTGTTTACCACCTTTTTTAGGGTGTAACATGTTAAACTATCAAACTTACACTTATACTTTGAACTAAACTGCATAAACAATCTTTATACATGCATGCATACGTGGTACTTGATACTTTAATCTGGGTTTGAACGTTTTGTGTTAAACTTATCATTAACTTCGTACGTGCCTAACCTTAACATGTATAGCGCTATAGGATTAATGCACCGCCTATGAAAGTTGGGTTATGTTAAGAGCTTATTGCATTTAAACTCTGGTTTGACTAGTTTGTACACATGCTAGTTTATTTTGGATCTTGTCAAACTTGCTTGCCATGTAGATTGTTTTAAACTTACTTATTATGCTATGTATCAAAACCTGTATACTCGCCAATGCATTTTGTGTTGAACTATACTTTTAACATGTTACAGGTTGATGCTGATGAGATTGAATCGAAGTAGTGTTGATGCTTTAGATACACACATAGACGTCTTAGGTCTTAAAATTGTTGTATCCATTTTGTAATATGTTTTGTTGTATTCATTTTGTTGTATTCGAACATGTTGTATTTTGAAATTCAATGTATGGTAACATGACAAGTTTATGCAATGAAATCAGTTTATCTTAATCATATTGTCACTTTAGTGTTATGTTGCAATGAGAAATCTCGTCTTTTCGTCTCACTCTGATGTTTCCGCCATCGGTTGGGGTGTGACAGATTGGTATCAGAGCAATAACTATAGACAATTAGGTAGAATTGCCATGATTCAACCTAGTCTATAGTAGGTACAATACTTTTGACCATTCTTGTTACTTGCTTAACATGTTATTCTTCCAATTTGCTCCCTTCTCTTCTTTTTGGTCTAAATACTTACAATATGTCTTTCCTAAGACATTTACACAATACACACGAAGACTTGAAGACACTCGTGATACAAACGAGATGAGTTCACCAAAATAGGCGTGAAACCCACAATTTGGTGAACGACTCTCATCCCGCTTATTCTATTTTGCACGAAATTACACCATTAAGTTAGGAGTGAAATCCATATCTTAATGGTAAATTTCCAATTCAAACTCTAGTGTACCCTCATTAAAGTGTCAAAATTGGTACCAACCACATTTAGGGTACGAAATCGTCAAGTTAGGGGTGAAACCCGCATCTTGTCGATTAAGTCCCATTCTTTGATTTTCGATCCCGCCAAAGTTTCGATTGTTTCAATTGATTAGGGACGTGTAGTAACTGGAAGGGTAAGGTACCGTTAATCGCTTCTTGACGAGAGTATCTTACCTATAGGCCAAAACATGCTTCCCTAATTCGAAAGGGCTTTCGATTCACTTTGGAATAGTCAACGTTTCTAAAACCGAAACAATCCAATGTTTTATGAGCCTCTCTTTTATGTTATCTCAATTTACATGTGATTTTACACTTGTTACCTCATTCATTTCAAAACCAATACATGATACGCACGTCTCTTGCAATAAAAAACACTAATAATGCTCGTGAACAAACTAAATTTATACTCTTTACGTGATTATACTTGTGAATACATGTTAAATACACACTTTGTGTGAAATATACGTGATACGTGAACACTTACATGCTTGTACGTGTAAAACTTTATTTTAAAATATGATCAAGTCTCATTCTTTCTTTCTCTTTCGAACCTTTAGATGGCCTCCCCAAACGTTGACTCGTCCAAGAAGAGCAAGAAGCCACGCTGAGGCTCGAAGAGAAACTCCAATGACACCGACTCCATCTCCAAGCAAGAGCTAGTGGGTTTTATCGCTGAACAAATGGCCGAGCAAATGGCCCAAGTCATACCCGATATCGTAAGCAAGATCCACCCCTCCAACGAACAAGGTTCCGTTGACTTAAAGGTGGACCCACCTAAGGCACCATTTTTATTTAAACAATTTATGGCCTGTAAACCTCTAGAGTTTACTAGAAAGGATGGTGCCACCGCCTTATTAACCTGGTTTGACTTACTGGAGCTTACGTTCTTCCAAAGTGGTTGTCCCGACAACCTGTGCACCCTGAACACTACAGGGGTGTTCCATTAGAGAGCTCTCGAGTGGTGGACCTCTGAGCGAAATACGAGAGGAAATAATGCAGCCCATGCCATACCCTGGTTTGAACTGAAGAAACTTATGAGGGAAGAGTTCTGTCCTCCCCAGGAACTTAGGAAACTAGAACATGAGTTCTGGAATCTTATGCAAGTCAGAGATGACAACGATGGTCTCACCGCTCGTTTCAAGCAACTCAGCATCCTTTGCCCTGGTCAAGTCGATACCATCGAAAAGACCATTACCAAATACATCCACTGCCTTCCTACCTCTTTCATGAACCTCGTAGAGTCCGCTTCACCAAAGACTATCGAGGATACCTACCGTTTGGCCGCTCGCCTTAACAACAACTGTGTCATTCGTAGGAATACTGAACAGACTCCCTCAAATAGCGCACACCAAGCCATCACCGATACCACCCCTGTTGAACCATCCTCCTCCACCAAGAAAAACAAGACCAAGAAGCAGAAGGCTTCTAGTCAGAATTATGCGGTTGTTACTCCCCCAAACCCTAAACCTTTATAATATGTCCGTGCTGCACCCAATACCGAACCTCCACGAAGAGCTTACACTAGGACTCAGCCCAAGTGTACAGTATCACCATCCCGTCAATGCTCCATGCCAATTTTGCACCAATTGCAGTCGATATGGACATTTTGCTCTCCAATTTCATAAACCCGCCATTAACCAAACCCAAGTTGTGGTAACCCAGAACCCTGCACCAAATCAAGCCCAGTCACAGGCTGCACCTGTTCGTGCCTGTTTCAAATGTGGTGACCTCAATCATCTTGCCAACGCATGCAACTAGCACGCCAACAACAACAATTAGCAACAATAGCAACCATAACAACAACAGCAAGCTCGAGGTAGAGCGTTTGTCATCACTGCCGCTCAGGCGCATAATGCAAACAATGTTATAAATGGTACGTTTCTCGTTAACAATGCTTATGCTTTGTGTCTATTTGATACTGGCGCAGATAAAAGTTTTGAATGTATTGAATTCGAACCTATGCTTAAGTGTAAACGCTCTAGGTTGCCAAGATCCTTCGCTGTCGAAGTCGCAAATGGTAAATCTGTCACTGTCAATTTCATCCTTTCTAAGTGTTCTTTGAACCTTAACGATCATATGTTTCCAATCGATCTTATACCTATGCAAATGGGTAGCTTTGACATCATAGTAGGCATGGATTGGCTTAGGCGAGTTCGAGCTGAAGTTGTTTGTTTTAACAATTTTATTCGTCTTCCTCTTCCTAATGGTGATTCTCTACACGTCTATGGCGAGAAACCTTCTAAAGGTCTCAAGCTTATGTCATGTACTCAAGCGAACAAGTGCTTGCGCAAGGGTACCTTCACCTTTCTGGCCCACGTTATGGAATAGAAGGATAAGGGCTCGATCATGAGTGATGTTCCTATTGTTTGTTAGTTTCCTAACATTTTTCCAATGATCTCCCTGGTCCGCCTCCTGCTTGTTCTGTCGATTTTCGTATCGATTTAGTGCCTGGCGCTACGCCTGTCGCTAAGTCTCCTTACCGCTTAGCACCCATGGAGATGCAAGAGCTTTCGAGCCAACTTCAAGAGCTTCTTGATAAACGATTGATACGCCCTAGTACTTCCCCTTTGGGCACTCCCCTCTTATTCGTCAAAAAGAAAGATGGATCATTTCGAATGTGTATTGACTATCGTGAGCTCAACAAGCTTACTATCAAAAACCGATATCCTCTTCCTCGTATTGATGATTTCTTCGATCAATTACAAGGCGTAACTTGCTTCTCCAAGATTGATCTCCGTTCTGGTTATCATTAACTCTGAGTCCTCGAAGAAGATATACCCAAAACCGCTTTTCAAACGTGTTATGGTCACTATGAGTTCGTTCGTAGTCATGCCCTTTGGTTTGACCAATACACCTGCAGTCTTCATGGATTTGATGAACCGCGTGTGTAAAGCGTACTTAGACCATTTTGTGATCGTCTTCATCAATGATATTCTCATCTATTCCAAGATACAAGAAGAGCACAAGCGACACTTGCGTCTTATCCTTCAGCATCTACGCGCTAAACGGCTTTATGCCAAATTCTCCAAGTGTGAATTTTGGATAAAAGAAGTTCAATTCATTGGTCACACTGTTAACGAACTTGATATTCACGTTGACCCTGCAAAAATCAAAGCTGTGAAGATCTGGGTCGCTCCTAAATCCCCGTCTGAAATTCATTCGTTCCTTAGTTTAGCTAGTTATTATCGTCGTTCCATTTTGAACTTCTCAAAGATCACCATTCCTCTTACCCCCTTGACTAAAAAAGAGAAACCTTTTGTTTGGGGTCCTGAACAAGAGGAGTCTTTCCAAACGCTCAAGGACATGCTTTGCAATGCTCCTATCCTCGAACTTCCTGATGCTAACAGTGACTTTATCGTCTATTGCGATGCTTCAAACCTTGGTCTTGGTTGTGTCCTGATGCAACGAGACAAGGTTATCGCATATGCATCGAGGCAACTCAAAATACATGAGAAAAACTACACCACGCATGTGACATTTTTGCTCTGTAAACAATGTACGATGTAAAAAAATATCAATTATCAATAAAACGATGTGTTTTGGTCTCAATATTTGTGTATTTGTGTTTGACGATTTCACGTTTTGATTCTAGTTCGATTTCAAGCTTTTCATCACTTTTTGGAAACTTATACGCAAACTGATGCGTAAACGTAATCAGTTTAATGCGACAAACACTCCGGAATAGTGACATAAGCTTAACATACCGTAAATAACTTTTACATAACTTAGAAATAAGTTTTGAAGGGCTTGGTGTGCCAAAAACAAGTTTATTCGATCATAGGGACTATTTGCGACAAACTGCGAAAGTCTGTCGATTCGTATAGCAACGAACATTCTGGAATAAGATTATAAGCTAAACATACCCTAAATATCCTTTACATAGCTTAGAAATAAGCTTTGAGGGGTTCAGTATGCGAAAATGCGCTTATTTGATCAATAGGGACTAAAAGCGTCAAAAAGTACATAAGTTTGCATTTACGCGCATATCTTACGTTCTGAACATATCCAGAGATCCAAAAATTTTTTTAATCATTAAAATATTTTATTTTAGTTATTGGAATGCAAAAATACCATTCATCGCGTAAGTTGGACCGTTTTTCGCGTCCGTTCGAGATTCATCGTAATTAAACGAATAACGTGGTCGTACGGCCAAACGAACCGACATCTGAGACGTTTTCAAGCATATTTCATGTTCCCTATGCTTTAACATCATTGTAGAGCCTTGAAATGGGGTTAACGGGGGTTAAATGCATCAAAAACCAAGTTTTATGCATGCAGGGACTGTTTTTGAAAATTTCTGAAAGTTGGTCGCAGGGCGCGTAAGCCTATGCTTACTCTTACACGGGGCGGGACAGCCACATCTGGCAGATTCAACGTATTCAGTAAAACAGCCTGTTCTTATTGTTTTTAACCATGGTTTTTGCATACCTTGGGCTTGTTTAAGTGTTCCCCAAGCCCCTAAATCAGTGTGTAACATTTGTAGGGCCAAGATCATGCTTGGTCCATTCAAAAACACATGTAGTGATCTTAAAGGTTCATGATTTTCTATAAATACCCACCTCATTTGCTCCATTCTTTGCTCATTTAAGTTTCTTTCACTCAATCTCTGATTTGAAGCTATCCCACTTGGTTGAAGGCTTCATACTTCAGTTTTCTTTGATCTCTTTCCAAGCTTGGACCCTTTGTAAGTGATCTTTCATGCTTGGTTATGTATTCAAGCAAGAAAGTCAAACAGTGTTTGACTTTCTGCTTTGACCATGAATTGATCAAGACAAAGTTCATTTGAACTTTGTAACGTGAGCGTAATCACGATGGTTATAGTCCCTTGTGACTATACCTACTGATTACCACGTTGATTAGTCGAAGTGACGAGTCAAAGTTTCGGTCAAAATGCACGATTATGTGCATTTTGCGACGAAACTATTTTCGGGTGTCAAAACACTTTGTTTTGATATCAAATCAGTTTTCTAACTTAGTTAAACATGTTTTAACATGTTTAACTAGTCACTTTTAGTATAGTGCTTGTTTAGGGTCGTAAGTCAAGCGGTCTTGACAACCGCTTAGACTTTCGAACCCGACCCGTTTGGTCGATCATTAGGATCTGACCAAACATATTTTGTGACCATAGTTGTATAGGGAATGACCTTCCGAGGTTATACCTTATGGTCACTTAGTTTAATTTGTTGTATGATAGGTAGTTTATATGCCTTAGGAAAATGACCAAAATGCCCTTTTCATGAATAATTTGAATTTAAGCATATGCAAATTAATTTTTGACACTTAAACTGATTATGCAACATATTTAAACATGTTAAGGCATATAATACTTGTCATAGGACTAGTTAGGCGTCTCAAACGCGCATTCGCGCGAATGACGCGGTAAAGTAGCATAGACTACCTTAACGGGTCATAACGGGTCGTAGTCACTTAAGATAGGTTCCGAATCAGAATGTAGGCTTTGTTAAACCATATCACATGAGTTTCAATACTCATTTGGTTTACGATACCTCATTCTGCCCGATCTCCTGATTTAGGTGTCGATTTATTAACATAGCGATCCGATTACTAGGTGCCACTTGATTTCCTTGGTTTGCCCAAGCTTTGTTAAGTTCATTTAATTGAGGATACCTTGAAATCTCAAGTGAGTACATAGTTCTCCTATTTTACTGCTTTCAATTGTTTTGGGGTGATTCAAATGTGTTAAACGATTTCGTTGTTTTCAAAAATGAATACTATGGTTTATATTAAACACAAAGATTTCGATAATGTGAATGAACTTGTTGGGACGTTATTACATAACGAATGACATTCATTAGCTTTGACCGAGCCGACCAGTAGTATGTTATGGTACCATAGGATCTGACAAATCCCATTATCGGACTATCTCCATGGTTATGTATGGGGGTAATGTGGGTAACGACAGAACCTGATGATTGTTAACTTACCCTTTGGTGGTTTGTTAATACGAGTTGAACGATGGACGAGTCACGAAGGTTTGAATGTGTTCATCGAGACGACCAAAAGTTAGTCACAATTAAAACACGAACAATTTGAACGATTTGAACGATTGGACGATTTGAACGATTGGAATGATTGAAACAATTGAATAGTTTGAACGATTTAAACGATTTAAACAAGTTAAACGAATTAAACGAACGATTGACAATACGAACGAATAGAACGATTTTTGGACGATTGGTTTTTGGTATGTGATTAGATAACGGGATGGGTGTAATGTGATAATGTCATGGTAGATACGCCGCTGGTACTTCTTATATATAAGTGCGTTTATCATATCACATTCCGTGGCGTTATTTAGTTCACTTGAACGAACGATTTTAAACGATGACACGCAACGATGTTTACTATATGATATAAACCATACGAGTCTTATTTCATGAACGATTTACAATTTGGTTCACAAAAGCAAACGTTTTAGTTAAGATTCATGGCAACGAGGTTTTATAAACTATAACCAACTTGTTTTGAGTTAGTTAATCAAATAGCAATACAAAACACTTTTCAAAACAAGCCTTTCAATTATCGACTCTTGTAGTCGTACGAGGTATTGCAACAAGAATACAAGCCATGAATCTGACACACTCACAAAATCTATGTGCTCGCCGGCATTTTTATGCTGACTTTATTTTCACATATGTTTCAGGTGGGGTTTGATGATGTTGATGATGACTAGGATGCATGCTCACATAGGATTGGACGATGCCTTAGTGACTTAATAACGATGATAGACAATATGTTAAACTTGTTTGTTCTATTCCAAGACAATGTTAAACACTTAATATTTAAATAAAATGAAACTTTAATCCATGTGTTGTGAAATAATAATTCTGTTATGACACTCCCCGACGTTTCCGCCGCGGTTTCGTTGTTTTGACGCGGTCAGGGAGTGACAGAAGAGTCGGGGTGAGCAAAAGGAAAAACTTGACTCGACCTAAGAACCGATCAAACATAAAATACAGAACCGATTCACTACCCTAAATATAAGGTCTGTTCTGGTCCATAGCTCCAAGTCGGGTTTCACCATGAAAATAACCGAGAACCGACCAGACCCGACCCTATTTTATATGAAAAATTGGACCCGATCTAAATACCTAGGTACTTGGGTTTGGGTCGGGTTAGGTATATTTTCGGTTCGGTTCTCGGTTATTTTTGGTCCGGACCCAAACTTGCTCACCCCTACAGAAGAGTTGGTATCAGAGCTCATGGTTATAGGGAATTAGGTTATTAGTAATGCTTTGACCTAGACTATAACCTTTCTAGGACCCTAACGCAAGTAAACTTGCGTTTAGATTCTAAAACAATACCGTCGCCTATCTTTAGGTGACAACCATAACGAGAATATAAATAACAAATCCATTTTGAAAATCAATCATCTATTTTTAAATGATTTGTTATAAGGTTTTGAACCTTCAAAGTTTTCAAAAATCTCGTCAAAGTTTGGGTCTTATAATGTGAACACGTGCAATCTGGAAGGGTGGGTGCTTGTATCTCGAGTTTTCTGTCTAAGGTTAGAGTGTTCGTACAAATCCACATAATCGGACCAGTCACTCTTACCTGGGAACTCTTGGGGTGAGTGTCCACTTATAGGCTAAAGCATGTCTTCGCGATACATTATATTGACCCATTTACTTTGATTAGTCACTGTGTATCGTTTGTTTATTCGAGGTAACGAATGAATGATCGCCTTACCTATGTTTTGTCGATGTTTTCAATACCTCTTTTGTTTGTCCAATTGTCAATCTCACTCGTTTTTCATGTTTCCTTGTTCTTTTTAGAATATGCCACCTAGACGTGATCAAACACAGGACGCTGCACTTGCAGCCCTTGTCGCTCAGCAGATCGCTGTTGTGATTCCGAACCTCATAACTCAGATTAATCAAGCGAATAACAACAGCAACAATAACAATGCCTAGTGCAGTTTCAAAACGTTTAATTCGGCTAAACCACTGAAGTTTTTTGGGTCTCAAGGAGCAACTGCGCTCCTACAATGGTTCGAGAGTCTGGAAAGCACGTTTAGACATGTTCAATATCCGAATGAGCGAAAGGTCGAGTTCGCATCTAGTGTTTTCGAGAAACGTGCTCTAACATGGTGGAATGGTGTGATGAGAGATAGGGGTGCCGATGTGGCTTTGGCACAAACTTGGGAAGAGCTTCGGGTTCTCATGATGAGGGAGTTCTGCCCCTGACACGAAATAAGGGCTTTAGAAAGGGAGTTTGATGATTTGAAGCAAGATGGGGGGAATATCGTGCTTATACGGATCGTTATGAGGAACTGAGCTTACTGTGTCCTACTATGGTTACCCCGTTGGAGAAAGCAATCGGGAGGTATATTGATGGTTTGCCTGACTCTGTGTAAGACATAGTTACTATTAGTAACCCGACCACTGTTCGTCAGGCTATCAAATTGACTGCAACCCTGATTGAGTCTCAGGTCAGGAAGGGTAAACTTACCCGCAAGGGTGACAAGAAACAGTCAACCGACACCACTCAAGACAAGGGAAAGGGCAAGAAAAAGGGTGAGTCATCAAGGAGGTCAAGGAAGTGTAAGGCTTCTTAGAATTTTGCTGTTACTGCACAACCCAATCTGAACGCTCAGAACCCACCAGCATAGCCTCCTGCAAAGAAGCCGTATGCTGGTACTGCACCGTACTGTAATCGATGCAATGGTCATCATGTGGCTTAGCAAGCATGTAAACAGTGCACATTATGTGGTAAAGTTGGCCACACGGCCAATATTTATCGGGCTGTCCCGAACCAAGCTGCACAGAATCCAGCATAAGCTCTAGTTCAAGGAAATGCTGCTAGACCTCCATTCCCGCCTGGTTCATGTTTTAACTGCGGAGAAATGGGTCACTTCTGGAAAAACTGTCCGAGGCTTGCGAACGCGAATGCCAATGCTAATCCTGATCGTGAACGAGCATACAATCTGAATGCTAGCGAGGCTCGTGCTGATAATGAAGTTGTTAATGGTACGTTCCTTGTTAACCATCAACCTGCATCTGTTCTTTTCGATTCTGGTGCCGATAGAAGTTTTGTGTCGTTAACTTTTGAGCCTTTACTTGCGATACCTAGAACTAAACTAAGGAATCCCTTATCTATCGAAGTTGCTATTGGTAAACCTCTTGTACTCGATTCTGTCATTCGTGATTGTCAATTGAACCTCGATAACCATCTTTTTCCTATTGACCTCAAACCGACGCAACTTGGAAGTTTCGATATTATCGTAGGGATTGATTGGTTAACTAAACATCATGCTGAGGTGGTTTGTTTTGATAAGATTGTTCGTATTCCTCTTTCATCTGGTAAAGTTCTAGAAGTTTGTGGCGAGAAACACTCGGGTGGTTTGAAACTCATGTCGTGTACAAAATCCCAAAGATACCTACGAAAAGGATATGTGGCCTTTCTGGCACATGTCATAGAGGAGAAAGGCAAGAGCAAAAGTATTCAAGATATTCCGATTGTTCGAGATTATCCAGAGGTGTTTCCCGATGAACTGCCTGGTTTACCTCCAGTTCGTCAAGTCTAGTTTCATATTGATCTTGTACCTAATGCCAACCCGATTGCTAAAGTGCCTTATCGTCTTGCACCGTCTGAGATGCAAGAGCTCTCTAAACAGCTTCAAGAGTTATCTGACAAAGGATTCATCCGTCCGAGTTATTCACCTTTGGGTGCTCTAGTCCTTTTTGTGAAAAAGAAAGATGAGTCTTTCCGTATGTGTATCGATTATCATAAGCTCAATAAGCTCACCATCAATAATCGATATCCCCTACCACGAATAGATGATCTCTTTGATCAGCTGCAAGGTGCTACATGTTTTTCCAAGATCGATTTGCGTTCTAGGTATCATCAGCTTCATGTACTCGAAGAAGATATTCCCAAAACTGCTTTCCGCACGAGATATGGTCACTACGAGTTCACGGTCATGCCTTTTGGATTGACGAATGCCCCAGCTATTTTCATGGATTTAATAAATAGGGTTTGTAAACCTTATTTAGACAAGTTCATCATTATTTTCATTGACGATATTCTTATTTATTCGAAGTCTCGAGCCGATCACAAACAACACCTTCGTCTGACAATGGAACTCCTGAAGAAGGAGCAACTCTTTTCCAAGTTCTCCAAGTGTGAATTCTGGCTTAAGGAAGTTCAATTTTTGGGTCATATTGTCAACGAGCAGGGTATTCATGTGGATCCATCCAAAATTGCTGCTATTAAGGATTGGAACACACCTACTACACCCACAGAAGTTCGCTCTTTTCTTGGTCTTGCTGGTTACTATCGACGATTTATTGCGAACTTCTCAAAGGTCGTGGTTCCTCTTATTGCTTTGACTCAGAAGAATAAGCCTTTTGAGTGGGAACGCAAACAAGAGGAAGCTTTCTAAACACTAAAACGAAAACTCTGTGATGCTCCTGTCTTATCTTTACCTGATGGAAACAATATTTTTGTTGTCTATTGTGACGCATCGAACCTAGGCCTTGGTTGTGTTCTCATGCAACAATGTAAAGTCATAGCTTATGCATCGGGACAATTGAAAATACACGAGAAGAACTACACGACTCATGATCTTGAGTTAGGCGCTATGGGTTTTGCTCTCAAAATCTGGAGACACTATCTTTATGGCACGAAGTGTGTGGTTTTCACAGACCACAAAAGTCTCCAACACATTTTCAATCAGAAGGAGCTTAATATGAGACAACGACGTTGGGTAGAGCTATTGAACGATTACGATTGCGAAATTCGCTACCATCCTGGTAAGACGAATGTCGTAGTTGATGTATTAAGTCGAAAGGAACGAGTCAAGTTACACTGTGTTCGAACTCAATCTGATATTCAAACTCGCATCTCTCAAGCTCAACGTACGTGTGTTACACAAGACTTGATGGGTAAGGAATTACCACGTCAACTAGAGCTTAAACTCGAAACAAAAAACAATGAATTATTCTATTTCAAGGATCGTTTGTGGGTTCCGAAACAAGACAATCTTCGCACTTTAGTGATGGATGAATCTCATAAGTCTCGTTATTCTATCCATCCTGGTGCTGACAAGATGTACAAGGATCTTCGTACTCAGTACTGGTGTCCTGGTATGAAGAAGGATGTTGCCTTGTATGTATCGAAATGCCTAACTTGTCTCAAAGTCAAGGCTGAACACCAACGACCATCTGGTTTGCTTGTACAACCAGAGATACCGGTATGGAAGTGGGAGAACATTGTGATGGATCTCATCACTAAGTTACCGCGCACATCTAGAGGTCATGATGCCATTTGGGTAATCATTGATCGTCTTACGAAATTAGCACACTTTTTACCGATTCGCGAGGATCTATCTGCTGATAAACTCACCAAGATCTATGTTGATGAGATTGTATCTCGACATGGTGTTCCTTTGGACATCATATCCGACCATGATGCTCGATTCTCATCTCACTTTTGGAAGACCATGCAGTCTGCTATGGGAACCCAACTAAATCTAAGCATTGCTTATCATCCCCAAACGGATGGACAATCTGAGAAGACGATACAAACATTGGAGGATATGCTTAGAGCATGTGTGATAGACTTTGGTGGTAATTGGGATTCTCATCTACCGTTGATTGAGTTCTCTTACAACAACAGTTATCATGCTAGCATCAATATGGCATCATTCGAAGCTTTATACGGTCGAAAATGTCGTTCACCTGTCTGTTGGAATGAGGTCGGTGAAGCTCAGCTTACTGGACCTGAACTCATTCTGGAAACAAAGGACAAAGTCAAGAAAATTCACGATAATCTTCTGACAGCTAGAAGCCGTCAAAAGAGTTATGCGGATATGCGACGCAAGCCCTTGGAATTTTAAGTCAGAGACCATGTCTTACTCAAGGTATCCCCTTGGAAGGGAGTGGTGAGATTTGGAAAGAAAGGAAAACTTGCACCATGATACGTTGGACCATTTAAGATTGTTGAAAGAATCCGAAAGGTTGCCTATCGACTTGAGCTACCTCCTGAACTTGGGAATATTCACCCAACATTCCACGTGTCCAATTTACGAAAGTGTTTAGCCGATATGGATCTTCACATTCCACTCGACGAAATTCAAGTTGATGACACAGTGCACTTTGTCGAGAAACCTATGGAGATAATGGACCGTGAAGTCAAGCGACAGAAGAACAAGCGAATACGATTAGTCAAGGTTCGTTGGGAGTCCAAGCATGGCCCAGAATTTACTTGGGAATGTGAGGACCTAATGAAGGCGAAATATCCACATTTGTTTTCATAAGTTTCCTCTAGTTAAAATTTCGTGACAAAATTTCCTAAAGTAGGGGAGACTGTGACATTTGTGCTCTGTAAACAATGTACGATGTAAAACAATATCAATTATCAATAAACGATGTGTTTTGGTTTCAATATTTGTGTATTTATGTTTGACGATTTCATGTTTTGATTCTAGTTTGATTTCAAGCTTTTAATCACTTTCTGGAAGTTATACGCAAACTGATGCATAAAAGTAATCAGTTTAACACGACAAACACTCCGAAACAGCGACATAAGCTTAACATACCTTAAATAACCTTTACATAACTTACAAATAAGTTTTGAAGGGTTTGGGGTGCCAAAAACAAGTTTATTCGATCACAGGGACTATTTGCGACAAACTGCGAAAGTCTTCTGATTTGTATTGCAACGAACATGCTGGAACAATATCATAAGCTAAACATACCCTAAATATCCTTTACATATCTTAGAAATAGGCTTTGAAGGGTTCGGTATGCGAAAATGCGCTTATTTGATCAATAGGGACTAAAAGCGTTAAAAAGTGCATAAGTTTGCATTTACGCGCATATCTTACGTTCTGAACATATCCAGACATCCAGAAGTTTTTGTAATTAAATATTTTATTTTAGTGATTGGAATGCAAAAATACCATTCATCGCGTAATTTGGATCGTTTTTCGCGTCCGTTTGAGTTTCGTCGTAATTAACCGAATAACGTGACCGTACCGCCAAACAAACCGACACCGAGATGTTTTCAAGCATATTTCATGTTCCCTATGCTTTAACATCATCGTAGAGCCTTGAAATGGGGTTAACGGGGGTTAAATGCATCAAAAACCAAGTTTTATGCATGCAGGGACTGTTTTTGACAATTTCTGAAAGTTGGTCGTGGGGCGCGTAAGCCTATGCTTACTCTTATGCGGGGTGCGACAGCCACATCTGGCAGATTCAATGTATTTAGCAAAACAGCCTGTTCTCATTGTTTTTAACCATGGTTTTTGCATACCTTGGGCTTTGTAAGTGTTCCCCAAGCCCCCAAATTAGTGTGTAACATATGTAGGGCCAAGATCATGCTTTGATCCATTCAAAAACACATCTAATGATCTTAAAGGCTCATGATTTCCTATAAATACCCACCTCATTTGCTCCATTCTTTGCTCATTCAAGTTTCATTCACTCAATCTCTGATTTGAAGCTATCCCACTTGGTTGAATGCTTCATACTTCAGTTTTCTTTAATCTCTTTCCAAGCTTGGTCCCTTTGTAAGTGATCTTTCATGCTTGGTTATGTATTCAAGCAAGTTTGACTTTCTGCTTTGACCATGAATTGATCATGACAAAGTTCGTTAGAACTTTGCAACGTGAGCGTAATCACGATGGTTATAGTCCCTTGTGACTATACCAACTGATTACCACGTTGATTAGTCGAAGTGACGAGTCAAAGTTTCGGTCAAAATGCACGATTATGTGCATTTTGTGACGAAACTATTTTCGGGTATGAAAACACTTTGTTTTGATATCAAATCAGTTTTCTAACTTAGTTAAACATGTTTTAACATGTTTAACTCGTCAGTTTTAGTATAGTGCTTGTTTAGGGTCATAAGTCAAGCGGTCTTGACAACCGCTTAGACTTTCGAACCTGACCCGTTTGGTCGATCGTTAGGATCCGACCAAAGATATTTTGTGACCATAGTTGTATAGGGAATGACCTTCCGAGGTTATACCTTATGGTCACTTAGTTTAATTAGTTGTATGATAGGTAGTTTATACGCCTTAGGAAAATAACCAAAATGCCCTTTTCATGCATAATTTGAATTTAAGCATATGTAACTTAATTTTTGACACTTAAACTGATTATACAACATATTTAAACATGTTAGGGCATATAATACTTATCTTAGGACTAGTTAGGCGTCTCGAACGCGCATTCGCGTGAATGACGCGTTAAAGCAGCATAAACTACCTTAACGGGTCATAACGGGTCGTAAGCACTTAGGATAGGTTCCGAATTAGAATGTAGGCTTTGTTAAACCATATCATATGAGTTTCAATACTCATTTGGTTTACGAGACCTCATTCTACCTGTTGGAACCTGAAGGTTTATACAATGGAGGGTTACAAAGTTTAGGGGTTGATTTGTTTTGTTTATTAGAATTTTGGGTCGATATGTACTAGTTGGGTCTTGGTATTGGTTTTGAGTAGGCCTTAGGGGTTTCGGCCCATGTGACTAGTATTTTAGCAAACCCCAACCTAATGGTTGAGGTTGATCAGTGGTTTTGATTGCTAGAGGCCAGCCGAAACCAAGTGGAAGTCTTGTATCTGTCACCGTCAATCGTTGAATGCAAGATTTTTTCTGGTTTGTGTTTATTACTTTGTGTTTACCAGTGTTTGTTTTACAGGAATTCAGTTTGTATTGGTGTATTTCTTATTTTGGAATTCACATCTTCAAACTGTTCTTCGCATATTTTACATAATTGGTGCTGATTTTGGTTTGTGTGATTTCTGATAAGGTGTTTGCTGATTTCTCGAAGTTGTTGGTGATAAAAAATTCAAGGATTTCGATATTTTTGAATTTTGGAAAAGTTTTGAAAATCAGGGATTACGAGTCAACAGTTTTATCTCACATTTGTTTTGCAGGTCTCGACTAGTAACCTCATTATCTCGAGTTGTCATCTTTTAGATCTCGACTCGCAACAAGCCGTGGTCTCGAGTAGTCATCATCAAGGTCTCGACTTTCAACAAGCCGTGGTCTCGAGTAGTCTTCATCAAGGTCTCGACTCGCTACAAGCTGTGGTCTCGAGTTATAACCTTTAACTCGAAACCTTTGTCTCGACTCGCAACCTTCTGTCTCGACTCTAATCGACAAGCTGCAACGTGATTTTGGACTTTGGAATTTGAACCTTGAACTTTGGACTTAACAATCGATTAATTAATTAACAATTAATTAAACATGTCTACAAATAATGTTGACCTGGCTGCCATTAACAAACAGCAAGAACTGGATTCAAAAGTTGGGACCACTACACGTATTCCAAGGTTAACTGATGGAAATGACTTCCCTGAGTGGAAGTGGCGTTTTGAACAGAATAATAAAGAAGCCTCTTAGCCAGTATACTGAAGAAGATTTCATAATAGTCAAAGAAGACGATAAAGCACTTTCCTATCTGACCATGGGTTTGGGTCCAGACATTGCTATCGGTTTTCGTACTTGCAAATCAACCAAAGAATTGTGGGAATCTTTGATAGATGTATATGAAGGTAATGAGGACATGAAGGAGATTCGAAGAAATTTGCTGAGCCAAAACTTCAACAATTTCAACTCTATCTATGGTGAGACTGTTGATAATCAAATTCAGAGGTTTGTCAAGCTGGTTACTCAAATGCAGATGGAAGAGATGCATACGACAAATGCTTCAACAAATAGACAGCTTCTGAATGCTTTGCCTAAAAGCTGGGATCATCACGTTGCCATGATCAAGAAAACCAAAGATCTTGCTAGGTGCAGTTTGTCTGAGATGATTTCTCATATCAAGGCCTGTGAGCTGGATTACAAACAGAGGGAAACTAACTATAAGAACAGTATGCTGGCTGCATGATTCTCTGTTACTCCCACTTTATCAAACAATAACAATGCAGCTCTCATATCTCAAGGGGGTTTTCAAATGTTAGGCAACTCGGCATCTGCTAAGGCTGCTCCTACTTCAACTAATGCTTACTACTCTGGATCTCCTGCTCCTTCTCATGCTTCTGCTGCCACATCGTCCAATACTGCTACTGCCACTCCAACTTCAGCTGCGAAGAATGAGATGATTGCCTTCTTTACACAACAGTCTAAAGAAAATCTAGATATTGTTGCATCTGTTATAAACTGTCTAAATGCATTTGTTGCAGGAAAAATAGATCCTCCTAGATGTTCTTCAGATGATTTATATCAGATTTATCCTGATGATGTAGAAGAAATGGACATCACATGGCAGATGGCTATGGCTGCTTTCAGATCAAGGAGATTTATTAAGAGAACTGGTAAAAACAAGTGGGATACTGGGTTTAATGGAACTTCTTCAGTACCATTTGAACTACGCTGTTACAACTGTCATGAGGCAGGACATTATGCAAGAAACTATACCAAGCCACTGGTTAATAGAGAACAGACTCCAGCCCAAGCAGTTCCACCTAATCCAGAGAGAGCTCTTGTCACCACATCGAATACCACTACTGCTGCTGCTGCTGGTGGAAACACTCAAGCCTTGGTGGTTCAGCCTGATGTTAACTTTGATTGGACTTCAGAAATTCAACGTCTGAGCATCTCAGCTCCAGAAAATCAAGCTGCTGCAAATAACATTGCTTTCATGACCTCAGCCTCAAATGATCAAGACTCTGCACCTGAGGATGAGACTTCAGCACCCGAGGATGAGACTTCAGCTGAAAACCTTGCTCTCATGACCCAGATTCTTTCAACTCCAGTCAAAGGTCTCACCAAAGAAGAGGTACTTTCTGTCTTCTACACTCCTGAGTGTAGAGAAAGGGTTGAAGCTTATAGAATACACAACGCTGAGCTAATACATGACTATTAAGATATAAAAAATAAAAACTTTACTTTATCAAAAAATGAAAAATTTTATAAAGAAAAAATTGAGGCTTAGCGAAAAGACATCATCAAACTCAAAGATGATGTAAGTGTAAAAACAACCCATTTCTTAGAAGCTCAGGAGAAAGTATGCATTTTGACTAAAGAACTGGAAGATATCAGAGATAGATATCAAATAAATGAACTCAATATTAAGAAATATGATTCTTCCAGCAAATTAGTTACAAATTTGTGTGATCAACAACTTGCATATCAGAAAAAGAAAGGGTGTGGATTGGGTTTCAATCAGTCTCCTCCTCCTTACAATGATAATTACACATATTTACCTATGACTGAGGAGGAGCTGATGAATGAAAGTAAAATGACTTATGGTCACAAAAACAATAAGTCATCATTTAATGGCAGACCTGTTGAGAAACAGGGTTTTACTTCAATTAATTTTGTTGAAACAGGGTTTTACTTCAATTAATTTTGTTGCTAAAGGCTCAATTAATCTTAATGTTTCGTCTTCATGTGCAGATGAAGTACCTGAAGTAAAGTGTGGAGATGTTCTTGGGAGTGACCAAGTTTTTAATTATGATATTTCTGAAAATTATTTTGATCAAACTGATTCTGATGTTGCTTTTGGAAAAACTTTGTTTGAGTCGTTTTGTGCTTATGTGTCGTCGAGTGAGCCTGATGTTTTGGGCAAGACTGATGATGTTTGTGTTGAATCCTTGAACAATAAGTGTGGTGATGATTGTTTTTCGGTTAATGCGTGTGATTGTAATGTTTCTAGTGTTTCAGTTGATAATAGTGTTACAGGTGAGGTCCCTCAGGACACATTCGGTGAAACCACTGAAACTCCTTCTCAAGAAAATCAAGAGTATCCTGATTCTTCTTCTGAATCTGTCTCAGTGGGCGTCCCTAATGTTGAATCTAGTGGGACCCCATTGGAAACTGTAGATGAAAGCAAACCTAAATCGGATTCACATGATACATATGTTGAAGAAACATATGTTGATGAAATTTCAACTAAGTCAGAATCGATTAATGTAGAAAAGAAGGTTGAAATAAACAAACAGGCACCGGAAAATGTTTTTCAAAATAAAACTGAAACTAAAACACCGGTTTTTCAAAAGGATGATGATCATAGTAAGAAGGATGTATCTCATTCTTCATCAACATCACATGATTGTGTCAAGTCTAATCAGCAGGGATCAAAACGCTCAGGACAGGCACAAGCAAAGCAAACTAGAAAAACCAAGCCGCCTCATCATTCAAAAACAAACAAAGCTTCTTCAACAAAGTATCAACATCTCCACACATTGAAACGACAAACATATTTCAATTGTGGTATTGCAGGACACATTGCCAGAAACTGTCTTCAACTCCCAAGTGTACAGTCTAAGAAGAAGATTGTACAGAATCAGAAGGTCAAGCCTAGTCGATCTCGTTGTTCAGAGTTAGTGACGACTGAAAAGTCTAAGACAATGAAGAACAACTATCGCAAGTCTAAACCCTCTGATCAAGATTGGAATGCAACCAAACGTAGAAATCAAAATCAACAGAACAATTTTCAAAGAAATCAACATAATGCTTTTGGTTACTACAATTCTAAATGGTCAAACACATATTGGAAACCCAAAGCTAGGGCTGCACAATCTAATACATCCCATCAAGGATCTTTCATGAAAAATCCTTCAAAATTTTTGAACATAGATAATTTAGTTTGGCATAGGGTGACATACATTGATGCACAAGGAAAACCCAGATCCACTATGGGCTGGGTTCCTAAGTCTAACTAATCCTGCTAATAGTGCGAGAACAGCTGTGGAGGACTACCGTGCAACTTTGGTACATGGATAGTGGCTATTCCAGGCACATGATGGGAGACTTATCCCAACTGGTAAATGTAAAAGAATTTAACGGTGGATATGTCTCTTTTGCGGGAGGAGAATCAGGAAGAATCATGTTAAAAGGAACAGTGAGAAACGTGTTTTAAGCTTCGAAAATGTTAATTATGTCCCAGAGCTGAAACACAATCTGTTGAGCATTTCACAGATTTGTGATCGAGGAAATTCAGTCCACTTTACAAAGAAAGGATGTTATGTGTTGTAACCAGGGATTGTCATTCCTGAAGATTGGTTTTTGATGACAACAGAGAGATGAAGAAATGCTTATGTTATTGATATGAACAAGAAACCGTGTGAAGAAGTTACTTGCCTATTCTCGAAGATTTCAGGACATGATGGTCTACTGTGGCATCGTCGCCTTGGGCATGTGAATATGAAGAACTTGAATCGACTTGCCAAAGGTCAACTGGTCTGTGATCTACCAATCAAAGATTTCATGTTGGTGGAAAAATGTGTTGCTTGTGCAAAGGGAAAAGCATATCGGAAGCCTCATAAGTCAAAGTCTACACCCTCAACCAAAGCTTGCTCGAATTACTTCGCATGGATCTTTTTGGTCCAGAGAATGTGTTGAGTATTGGCAAGAAAGCTTATTGTCTCGTGATAGTTGATGATTACTCACGTTACACCAGGGTGTACTTTCTAAGTCACAAAAATGAGACTGCAGTTTTAGTGAAACAATTCATTACTCTGGCTGAAAATCAAGCTAGTACAAAAGTGAGGGCTATTCGATCAGACAATGGGACAGAATTCAAGAACATAACTTTGGATACATTCTGTACTGAAAAGGGAATAGATCGACAGTATAGTGCACCACGAACTCCACAACAGAATGGAGTGGCTGAGAGAAGAAATCGTACTCTTATAGAGGCTGCACGTACTATGCTGGCTGACTAGAAGCTTCCTAGCTTCTTTTGGGCTGAGGCAGTTAACACGGCTTGTTACGTCTAGAATCATGCTTTAGTAAACAAATGTCATATGAAAACTCCTTATGAGATTCTGGAAGGACGTAAACCTTCGGTTTCACACTTTCGTATCTTTGGATGTCCATGTGTGTTATTACTTATGGACTCTAATGGAAAGTTTGAAGTCAAAGGGGATGAGTGTTTCTTTGTTGGATACGCTAAAGGCTCTGCCTATAGAGTGTACAACAAAGTAACTAAAAAGGTCATCGAGTCGTGCAATATTGAATGGCTTGAAGAAAATGCTACAGACGCTAGAGTTGGACCAGATTGGTTATATGATTATGCTGAATTGTTTAAATCATTTAACATTTTGTCGAGTGTTTCTGCAGATGCAGGTGTGTCTACGCCAAAACAACCACTGTCATTTGGTGACACTGAAGAAGAAGAACAAGCAGAAGGGAGCTCAAGACATTACACCATTGACCCACCAGGAATGATTTTTACGCATCAACCCATGCCTCAAAAAATGTCCCATCAATCCCCTGAAGGTGCACAATCTAGCGGCATCTCTTCGAATGTATCTGGATCAGAACTGTTAGCTCATCCCATTCCCGAAGATTGTACTGTTACTACTCCTGTGGTTTACAGTCCGACAACACCTAATGAGGGGGAGTCAAGTAACATCAACACATCTCAAGACGAGACCATACCTGAACTTGCCATTCCAATAAGCATTCAAAGAAATCATCCTATTGAGAATGTGATCGGTCCGGTTAATGTAGGAGTTCAGACCAGAAGCCAATCAGGAACCGTTAATCTATGCTTATATTCTAGCTACATTTCTCAAATTGAACCTAAAACCATTGATGTAGCTTTGTAGGAACCAGGCTGGGTTGATGTTATGCATGAAGAGCTGAACCAGTTCGAGAAGCTAGGAGTATGGAAGCTTGTGGAGTTGCCAAAAGGGAAACACAAACTTGGAACTCGCTGGGTTTTCAGAAACAAGCAAGATTATGCAGGAGTCATTGTTCGAAATAAAGCACGATTAGTGGTCCAAGGATTCAAACAGATAGAGGGACTGGATTATGATGAAGTGTACGCCCCTGTTGCCCGACTTGAAGCAATCCGGATTTTCTTAGCATACGCATCCTACATGGGGTTCACTGTTTACCAGATGGACGTCAAGACTACGTTTTTTATGGAAATGTGAAGGAGGAAATTTTTGTTGAGCAACCACCGGGTTTTATTTATCCAGACCATCCAGAATATGCCTACAAACTTGATAAGGCATTATATGGGTTGCACCAAGCACCTAGGGCTTGGTATGCAACTCTGACTGAACATCTTCTGGCTCATGGGTACACATGAGGCACGATAGACCAGACTCTGTTTATTAAGAGAGTGGGCAAGGATCTGATACTGGTTCAAATCTACGTCGATGATATTATCCTCGGATCAACAAGCGATGCTCTTTGCAAGGAATTTGAGGGTGTTATGAAAAATAAGTTCAAGATGAGTGCGCTCGGATAAATGTCACTGTTTTTTGGTTTACAAGTCAAACAAGATTCTCGAGGCATTCTAATTCATCAAGGGAAATATGTGGATGATGTGCTGACAAAATTTAAGTTCACAGACGCTAAACCGGCCGAAACTCCAATGGCAGAAAGACCTCTACTGACTGAAGATGCAGAAGGATCCCCTATTGATCAACGACTTTATAGGTCCATGATCAGATCGTTGATGTATCTGACTGCGAGCCGTCCAAACATCATGTTTGCTGTTTGCAACTATGCGCAATATCAGGCTAATCCTAAAACCTCTCGTCTTACTATTGTTAAACGAATCTTTCGGTACCTTAAAGGCCGACCTCGGTTTGGTCTGTGGTATCCGAGAGATTCCAATTTTGATCTGTTTGCGTTTTCTAATAGTAATTTTGGAGGCACTGACAAGGACAGGAAATCCACATCAGCTGGTTGTCAATTTTTGGGTGACAGACTCATTTCATGGCAATGCAAGAAACAACAAACGATGGCAATTTCATCAGCTGAAGCAGAATATATCACAGCATCGGCATCTTGCTCCCAAGTGGTGTGGATGCAGCATCAATTGCAGGATGACGGTTTGACTTACCTTAATACTACCATATACTGTGATAATGATGCTGCTATACAAATTGTAAAAAATCATGTCTCCCACTAAAAAACCAAGCACATTGATATTAAAGTCCATTTTATTCGAGACTGCTTTGACAGAGGCCTTATCAAACTGGAGCAAATCGATATAGATGCAAATGCTGTCGATTTGTTCACAAAACCTGTTAGCAGTTCGAAATTTCAAGTGCTTGTGGATTTTCTGAAAATGATCCGTTTTACTGACTGAGCATGTTTTTGGTTTTTAGTAGGTAAATTTGTTCATAAAGTTTTCTATTCTTAGGTAGTTTTTATTTATGCACAAATTTAGGGGGAGAAAATTTTGAAAAATACAAAAACATTGAAAATTTTGAAAAATACAAAAACATTGAAAATTTTGAAAAATACAAAAAGAAGCACTGCATAACACGGGAAATGAAATGAATTTTCACATTATGGTTAAGGGCTGACTCATGTAAGACTAGTATCGAAATAGTTTGACTCTAGTATGATGTGTTGGTAGGCTCTATTCTTAAGACTGGAATCATTGGTTGTTTCTGTTCAGAACTAAAATAGTACATGACCTCAGGAAAGAAAGTCACTTGGAATTAGCTCATTTCTATTTGAATGTCTGTATGTTGTCCCGATACACACAATTTTGGTCTGGTTCTGAAATCTTCTCTGAAAAAGTAATGTATATCCCCTGTTTTGCGTGAGCAAAGACCTGGAGGTGCTAGGCAGCGCTTAGCTTCTGTTTTGCATGAGCAAAGACCTAGCTGAGCGTCTGTCATCTTATAGATCAATTAAACACCCGAAAGAGGCCCTTAAGTGCCCAAAAGAAACCCAAGAAACCTATATCAAATTGAGAAAAACTCGTTTGATCTGTATATTATATCCTCTTTGCTTATGATATATTATTATCTCTTCTCAACCTATTCTCGGTTAAGATTTCAGAGGTCTGGATCGGACTTGTGAAATATGTGGTAGGGAAACTGCTTGCATGATAGAGTGTGATGTCTATAATTCCGGGATTTGATTAGTATTTGTTTGGGTGTTCGTTGTTAAGACATTAAAACATGAAAAAATGTGTTACAGGCAGTTATATGAAAAGGTCTAGGGAGACGAGTTTCAGTGGACAAATATACTAACAATTGTCTGGATCATTCAGTAGTAGATCAGTGTTGATAAGTGAAGTCAGGCCCGAAACCTTGTGATTTGATCCCTGAGCAATTACGTTATTTCCTATTTTTATTTTTGTAAATAATTGTTCATATTATTTATTTTTGTGTTTTAGGTTTCGTTCTCGTAAAACATGCTCGGGAAGTTAAATGGGTTATTAAATCTTATCTTGGTTTAAAGAAATTTTAAAATTGTAAAAGAAATTAAATTAAATATTTAATCTGATATAACATGCGGTCTCGACTGAACAAACAGTGGTCTCGACCCAATTTCAGAAGCCCGACCCAGGTATGTTGGGGTATAAAAGCTGGTTTCGAGTCGAAACCTCACATTTCACTCGAGACCTTCCACTGTTCACTCAAATATTCTCTCTCAATTCTCCGGCAAGACTCTTGAATTCCAACAAACTTTTTCGGTCTCGACTTGTTATAATCAAACATTTGAAGGTATTATGAACTTAATGCTGTTTTAGTTAAAGATTTGTAGATTGTTTGAAGATCAGATGAAGAATCAGATGAAGATTTGAAGATCTACATGAACCCTAATCCTGACATATGGTGGTCTTCAAAGAAATCAAAGAGTGTTTTGGGTTTTGATCCAAAAATTAAGTGGATGAAAGTTGTTTATGTGGTCTCGACTCGGATTACGACTGGAAACACATGAGGACTCGAGACTGGTGGTTGCGAGTCGCAACCTCATGGTCTCGACTGGGGTCTCGACTCGAAATCTCATGGTCTCTACTGGGTTCTCGACTCGAAACCTCATGGTCTCGACTGGGGTCTCGACTCAAAACCTCATAGTCTCGACTCATGGTCTCGACTTGAAACCACATGGTCTCGACTCGAAACCACATGGTCTCAAGTCAAAGTTTCACAATCCGAGTTATGGCATTTTTGACCAGTGCTGATCTTTTGACTTAAATTTTTTGCATTTTTGTGAAATTTAATCAAGTCAATATTGAATTTTCCAAGCATCATTTGATACTTAACAAATTTTGGTTTGTGCAGAATATGGACTTGAAATTTATCCCCGCACACAATCAGGCAGGGTACTTAGCTCCACCTCCAGAGAAACACAAGAGAATGTATACTTCTTTGATCAAAGGATTGAATAGCTGCAGAATAGTTCATGCACTACGAGAAAATCCTGTTGTCTACGAAGGCCTTATTCAAGATTTCTGGAAGACAGCAAGGTTCGAAGCACTTGAAGCTGAAGGGAAAGGAGCAATGGTTGCTGAGATTCAAAAGAAGGCTGTATCTGTGACAGAGCAGATGATACGGGAGGTGCTACAGTTTAATGACCAAGAAACAGATCCTATTGAGCTTCCAGCTAGGACTGTGGAAGCAATTCTACCACGATTGAGTTATGAAGGAAAGTACTCGTCCTTAGTGAAGAAATTTGTGCATCCTTACTGGCGTTTGTTAGTGCACATGTTCATTCTTTGCATAACAGAAAACAGAGGAGGCACTGATCAATTGAACATCACACAGTCTGCTGCTCTCGTTTGTCTGATAACAAATGAGCCTTTCAATTATTCGAAGTATATATTTGAGGCTATGAAGAGAAATGTGATAGGAGTTAGAAAGGACAAATTTCTTATGTACCCAAGATTCTTGCAAATGATTCTTAATGCTCGTTATCCAGAGTTGGTGAGATCTGGAAACACTTTGGAGTTGAAACCCATGGGTCCTGCATGCTTCGGTGCTCTCACTCCTAAAAAGGGTACTGAAAAGAAATATGAAGGTTTAATTCCTCTGGAGAAGTTTGGTCAGTTTCTGAGACTGAAGATGTGGCTGCTGAACCAGTGTTAGTACAACATGTTCCTGTAAATGCTGCACAAATCAATGCACCTGTAAATGCTATGGTTGCTGAAGATCATGATGTTCAAGGTGCTGCTGAAGATGAGACTGAGACAGAGATTTTAACGATTAACTTTGACGATGAGGGCATAAAGATAATGTGTGATTCAGGAGATGATGAAGAGCTTCCTCCTGAAAATGAAGCTGATATTGCTGTTTCTACTGTTCAACCTGTGATTTCTGCTGAGAATTTGGCTCTGTTGTTAAAGTCTGTGACTGATAAGATGGGAAATCCTCCTTCCAGTCTTTCAGTATCAAATGAAGAGTCACCAAGTGAGAACCCAAAGGATCCTGATTCGTTACCTTTGAAGCGGAAAAGGAGGGATCCTCGACTCGGAATGTATGTTAAACAGAACAAAGATCAACTCATGAATGTTGCTGAAGATGATGATAGCTTATATGACTTCGATTTTGAGAAGAATGTCACTGATACCACCACCACTACTGAAGATATCTTTGAGTTCGAAGTTGATACTCAAAGCATTGATTTGGAAACCACCACTGCAGATATACCAGCTACAAATGTTGTTTCTGATCCTGTCATTAGGTCAGTGCCACCTGTTACCTCTGAAACTGCAGGTCCATCTGGAATTATTCATGACGAGCCCGATAGTTCAAGTGGTAAGAGGATTGAAGAGCTATTGAGGATGTTGTTTGATGATGATTCAAGTGATGAAGATGAGTTTATCAGTATGAGGGAAATGAAGAAACGACTAGTTATGCTTGAGCAAGATTCGATTCATAAAGACGCTAAGATCATTCAACTTGAAGATACTATAGTGCAAAAGAATCAACAAATTGATCAGCTTCAAGGAGACGTCAGTTTGTTATTCAACATGGTTTATGATCTGCACGGAAAGTTGGAAAAGAAATTTGGTAAAGAGTTTTCTGATCCGACTGATGTGGAAAGTAGAAGAAAGGCTGATGAAGATAGAGAAAGAGCTTTCGATAAGGATGATGCTGAGAGGAATGCTGCTATGGAACAATACTTCAAGAGAGTTACTGATCCAGTTGCAGACACAGAAAAAGCTGAAAGAATCAAGAAGAAATGAGAGTTTGTGATCCTGAAAAACAAGAATCTTAATCCAGAAGATGAAGATGCTAATGCTACTCATCATCTGATGGATGTGGGTGAAACTCTCTATGATAAAGTTGGGAATCGTTCTGGAGTAGTCAGCTGGGGTTTTGATCATGATCGACGAAGGTGGTGGATTAAAAGAAAGGTTGGACCTGTTGAATGGTATAAAAATCCAGCTCAGTTTCAAACATTCACAAAGGTTGATTTGATAAATTTGTCAAAGTCACCTTATGTGGATGATCAGCCTGGTGGTCGTGGATATTTGTTCTTTGAGAGACTGTAGAGGGAAGTTGCTCGTAATTTTCCTTCAATGCACACTGCAGAATCTATTGTTAAACCAGCTAAGGGTATTAGAGATCCATACACTAATAAGCAGATGAAGATTGTGCACTGGCCACCAGCTGATAAGGAAAAGATGATTCCTTTGGTCAAGAAAATTCCAAAAGGTGCTCTGAAGACCTTGCATTTTTGGGCTTATGATGAGCATCTAGGGCAAGCAGTGATGGTGTGTGATGGTGACGTGAATTTTCGTATGGTTGATCAAGTTGATCTGCTGAATCTTGCTTATGAAGACTTGGAGGTGCTAGCTCGCAATCAAATTAGAGCTACTGAAAAATATGAAGAAATAGCCAAAGGATGGACTGCTGTTGTTGCTTCAGCCATTCACATTCGCACAAAATAATTTGGTGGTTTCAAGGATCGTTTGGGTGGTGACAGTGGACGTTGAAGACTCAAGAACCTCCATGCATAAACCTAGGGGGAGATTGTTGGAACATGAAGGTTTATACAATGGAGGGTTACAAAGTTTAGGGGTTGATTTGTATGTTTTGTTTATTAGACTTTTGGGTCGATATGTACTAGTTGGGTCTTGTTATTGGTTTCGAGTAGGCCTTAAGGGTTTCGGCCTATGTGTCTAGTATTTAAGCAAACCTCAACCTAATGGTTGAGGTTGATCAGTGGTTTTGATTGCTAGAGGCCAGCTGAAACCAAGTGGAAGTCTTGTATCTGTCATCGTCAATCATTGAATGCAAGATTGTTCTGGTTTGTGTTTATTACTTTGTGTTTCGGTTAAACTTATTCTTGAATCGACTTGTGTTTGTTATTCCGCACTTTCACAAGTTTCTGTCTGATATCATTGAAAGATCCGGTTAAACGGGACTTACACTACCCGATCTCCCGATTTAGGTGTCGATTTATTAACATAGCGATCCGATTACTAGGTGCCACTTGATTTCCTTGGTTTGCCCGAGCTTTGTTAAGTTCATTTAATCGAGGATACCTTGCAATCTTAAGTGAATACATAGTTCCCCTATTTTACTGCTTTCAATAGTTTTGGGGTGATTCATATGTGTTAAACGATTTCGATGTTTTCAAAAACGAATAATATGGTTTATATTAAACACCACAATTTTGATAATGTGAACGAACTTGTTGGGACGTTATTACATAACGAATGACACTCATTAGCTTTGGCCAAGCCGACCAGTAGTATGTTATGGTACCATAGGATCTGACAAATCCCGTTATCGGACTATCGCTATGGTTATGTATGGGGGTAATGTGGGTAACGACAAAATCTGATGATTGTTAACTTACCCTTTGGTGGATTGTTAATACGAGTTGAACGATGGACTAGTCACGAAGGTTTGAATGTGTTCAACGAGATGACCAAAAGTTTGTTTTCACAATTAAAACACGAACGATTTGAACGATTGGAATGATTGAAACAATTGAATGATTTGAACGATTTAAATGATTTGAACGATTTAAACGATTTGAACAAGTTAAACGAATTGAACGAACAATTGACCATACGAACAAATAGAACGATTTTTTGACAATTGGTTTTTGGTATGTGATTAGATAACGGGATGGGTGTAATGTGATAAAAGCATGATAGATACGCCACTAGTACTTCTTATATATAAGTGCGTTTATCATATTACATTCCATGGCGTTATTTAGTTCACTTGAACGAACGATTTTAAACGATGACACGCAACGATGTTTACTATATGATATAAACCATACGAGTCTTATTTCATGAATGATTTACAATTTGGTTCACAAAAGCAAACGTTTTAGTTAAGATTCATGGCAACGAGGTTTTATAAACTATAACCAACTTGTTTTGAGTTGGTTAATCAAATAGCAATACAAAACACTTTTCAAAACAAGGCTTTCAATTATCTACTCTTGTAGTCGTACGAGGTATTGCAACAAGAATACAAGCCATGAATCTGACACACTCACAAAATCTATGTGCTCGCCGGCATTTTTATGCTGACTTTATTTTCACATATGTTTCAGGTGGTGTTTGAAGATGTTGATGATGACTAGGATGCATGCTCACATAGGATCGGACAATGCCTTAGTGACTTAATAACGATGATAGACAATATGTTAAACTTGTTTGTTCTATTCCAAGACAATGTTAAACACTTAATATTTAAATAAAACAAAACTTTACTCCATGTGTTGTGAAACAATAATTCTGTTACGACACTCCCCGACTTTTCCGCCGCGGTTTCGTTGTTTTGACGCGGTCGGGTTGTGACAACGCATGACCTTGAACTTGGTGCATGTGTTTTTGCCTTAAAGATATGGCGCCACTACCTTTATGGTACCAAGTGTGTGGTCTTCACCGACCATAAGATCCTTCAACACATCTTCAACCAAAAGGAGCTGAACATGCATCAACGTCAATGGGTAGAGTTGTTTTCGACTACGACTGTGAATTCGCTACCACCCAGGTAAAGCGAATGTCGTGGCCGACGCACTTAGTCCTAACACTCATGTCAAGGGTATTCGTTGTCTCCCACTCGTTAACGATCTTCAAAACCACATTCGTGAAGCTCACTATGCATCTATTAATGAGGGTAACCTCTACAATGAGATGCAATGCAGTGCTGAAGAGAGTCTTGTGTCCAATTCCGATGGTATTCTATGTCATCCCAATCGCATATGGCTTCCTAATCGTGGTAACCTTCGAGACTTTCTGATGAAGGAGGCACACAAATCAAGGTATTCTATTCATCCTGGTGCTGATAAGATGTACTACGATATGCGTACGTCCTATTGGTAGCCTGGAATGAAGAAAGATATCGCCACCTTTGTTTCCAAATGTCTCACTTGTTCAAAGGTTAAAGCTGAACACCAACGTCCCTCTGGCTTGCTCGAACAACTAGAAATTCCTGTCTTGAAATGGGTGAGTATTGCGATGGACTTTATCACTAAACTTCCTCGTACTTCTTCTGGTCATGACATTATTTTGGTGATCATTGACCGATTGACCAAATCAGCTCACTTTCTCCCCCATTCGTGAAGGTTACAAAGTCGAGAAATTGGCTCGTATCTACACGAATGAAATCATTTGTCATCATGGTATCCCCATTGACATCATCTCTAATCGTGATTGATGTGTGCAAAATGTAACATATAAATTACATCAAATGAGGCATAAAACTAACCCTTATTTAGTACTAATGTTGGAAAAAACTTGTTTTTGTCTTCCTTTTGAAGCCAAAACCAACATAAATACAAAAAGAAGGAACAAACATGACATGCCCGACCCCTCGGCAGCATCCCCAAAGCAAAAATAAGGCAACAGAAGACTGACCACGGGGTCGTGCAAAGCTGAACACGGGGCGTGGTCAGGGTCCTACACAAAAGACAAACCTGTAGAAGCTTCCACGCCCACCACGGGGGCATGCCCAGCTCAGCACGGGGCATGGTCAACACAAAGATACGCAGAATCTTGCTAAATCTTGATAGTACAGATACGATGTTGACCATGGGGCCGTGCGGTGCCCTCTACTGACACTTGCAATTAATGAAGGAAGAGAAAAGGCTGGCCATTGGGGCATGCCCGCTGGACATGGGGCCGTGGCTAGAGTACTGTACAGGCTATAAATAGGGGTGCTTGGTTCATTTCAAAGGCATCCCTTGGCAAACCACTACTCTCCCACTTTGCCACCACTACAACACCAACACCCACCACCATCATCCATCATCCATCTTTAGATTGTGTAATAGTCTCGGGATCCAAGATTGATTGTAAGGGTTCTTGCCAATCAAAGGCCATGTTTGGTTAAGCCTCTTACATCACTTGGTGAAGACAAGTCTTTTATGTATTACTATTGATTTTTAATCTTTCGGCACTTTTTATTTGGTATTATATTAATGACTTTAATAACTAGTTTCTTATGTTGAAGGTGAATTCTTCCTATCATTTTCCCGTGTTGTCTTGAAGTTACTTTACTGTCTATATAAAGTAAAAGATTGCATCATTCATGTTTTTACGGTCTATATAAAAGCATGTTGACTACCTGGTTGGGGGTTAGGGGAATGGTTTGGTAAGGTTCTTGCCTTGTTCAGTGTATAGATCCTGCAAGGACCTGGTTCAAGCTTACTAGGACCTCCTTCAATACCCACTGGTATTGGATGGTGGGGGTGCGATGTCACACCCCAAAAACGTCACATCGGAATATAAAACGTAGTGGTGACGGAAGTTGGTGCCCATTTATACCTTGTCGGACGATACACTCTTTTGTTGGACATTTTGACATTTTAAAACATAAATATTAAACATTATATTTTTAAAAGTCATGACATAACCACATAAGTTAAGTTGTTTTGATCCTCGCGGATCTTATTACACACGTCCCAGATAATTTAAAAGTTGTCCAACATATTTAAACGAAACAACATGCATCATCATTCACAAGATACGCCATGATTTCCCGAAGCTGAACTCAAGTACCTGTAGAACACGTTAAAAATCAAGTGTCAACACAAAGGAAGGTGAGTTCACGTATTCACTTACTATCAATTTTATTTCTAGGAAAACTTTCTGATTAGGTGTTTATTTAAAAACATCCAAATAAATTTTAGAAAGTTCGTTTTACTTCCTTAATAAAATCCATGGGCCTTCCGCCGGTTCATCAATCCGACAACTGTAATATATATATATTGCCCAGGTTTTGTATATTAAATTATTGCGTCAATTTTCAGACTCGTATGTTAGCTAGATGATACGAACTATATATTTAACCATGCAGGGATAATCAAAGCTAGACAATAAACAGAATATTAATTTGTCGTTTGACATTGACACGGGGCGACCGGTCAAGACGGGGTTGTCAACCCGATAGATCTACCAACAATTCACCGCGTGCAATACTTAACTGATTAAACGAGATCATGGGCGCAGGGTTCTTTCTCGAAGAACAATATGATGTCTGCCTCACGTACAATATATATATCCTACTAATATGACAATTTAATACACGTAGTTGCACAAATCCCCTGAATCTCCATCACTCGAGACCTAGGCCGACATCGGTCCCAACTTTACGGTCTGTTTCGCCTCGGAAACACCGTACCATCCCAATGTCCAACATTTATTCATCAAAAACGTTTTACTTCGAAACGTGTAACTTATCAAACCTCATACATTTTCAGCGAAAAATATATATATTTTATATTAAAAGGTATATTTTATTTCGAAAACATTATTAAACCCTTTTAACGACGTATTCTACCCCCAAAATATGTATAAAGCAGTAAAAAGAGGGGTTTAGTGACACTCACCTTTGGGTGCGTATTTTAATACCGCAATCCCAGAGATTTATTTTTATATACGTCCTAATATAGGAACAATTCTAAATCAATATATATTTAACTCAAAAATCCTAAGTTTCTCCGTTTCTTAGAATTATCACATAACTTTGAGATTTTCTTGAAAAGTTGTCATTTTTTTATGTTGGCACGTTATTATGATTTTAGCGACTTGAACGACTCTACTGGTGACCATTATTGTGTAAACCCGTTAACTTTCCTGTTTATACGCAATATATCTACGATTTGCGCGTCGTAATATTTATATATACATAAACGTTCATATCATTTAACACCGAAAGAAGCGAAATATTACTAACTTATCTATTTTTGTCATTTTTATAGCAAACATAGATAATATATCATATATGTATCAAATTTCATGCTCGACAAACAAGTTACACATTTAGTGAAATTTTACCGTTTCTACCGCACAATACGTATATGCATACATGCATAGTCTAAATTTCCCCATTATCAAATTAACACTTAACATATAATCGCATTTACATGTTTAAATCACTTAACACATTTATCACATAAGGTTCACTCAAAAATTTAACAAATGCTAGTGTTCATCGAAAAATGCGTATTTTAGTGATTTGGTAACGTTTTCGGGCGTCGGAAGTCACGTATGACCGACCAAACACCAAGTAACTTAAAATTAGTTAAAATACTTATTTTTAAACTAAAAACATCAGTTTATTTACAAAAATCACTCGAAAAGCCGATTTTTAACCGTTTTAACGCATAGTTTTACGTTAAACGTTACCATAACCATCCCAACTCGAAACGACTTGATATTTTAACACAATACATGTTATTTACTTATTAAAATAGTGGTTATAATCAGATTAGTGCAGTTTTTGTGTAAGTCACATTAATCATGCGATTTCACGTATTTTACAACTTTTAATGCACCAACTATAACATGCAAAGCTAGCAAACATTATGACAAGGTTATAAGTCACTAAACACTTTAAAATAACTTTATTTTAGTGTTTATAATCTGATCAAAATTAATTTTTGTCAAATCATGCTTAAATGATCATTTCATGCTTTCATATTCACATGCATGCCCACATATATGCATCTAATGCACTCATACAACATCATCAACATTATTTATGATCTAATCATGCTCAAATCTTTACTAACATAATATTCTTACAAATATTACACATAACACAATAATCCTTCAAATCATTCATGCTTAGATCTTTCACTTTTTAAGACTGTGTAACAATTTTCAATACATGCATACATATATATATATATATACACATATACACGAAATTTATACACACATATTCTTCAAAAATTTCACTTTTCAACATATCACTTTCAAATCTTAAATCACTTTCGAACGTTCTTATATGACAACTAACACTTACTTAAATCATCTTATTTTTCAAGAAATCAAATAATCAAAAAATCTTTCATCAAAAATTCAAAATGCAATATACACATACACACACATCATTCTCGGCCATGTATACATACATGCTCACACTCATTTTTATTTTATTTAAAACTCATTTATTTGAAATTTTCAAGTTTATGTTTAGATTCAAGAATCAAGAGAAACTTTCGTTATCTTCTTTTTTACTATGAATCAAGAACAATATTTAAAGAAAATATTTTATACCTTCAAGATTTTTAGTGGGTTTTTGATAAAGATGATGATTTAGGGTCCTGTTCTTGCTTGAATCTACTTGAAATCACCTCCAAACCTTCTTATGAGCTTGAAATCACCTTAGAATGGACATGATCTTCAAGATTTGAGTTGGAAAATAAAAATGGATGTTGGTTATGGGGTGTTCGGCCAAGCTTGGTATGAGGGAGAGAGAGAGAAGTTTTTGAATTGTGTTTCTTGAAAGAATGAGAGAGTATGGAATGTATATGATTACTCACATTTCTCAAACATGGACAAGTGTCCTCATTGCAAGAAACAAGAACATTTGGGCAGCCATGGTGCCACCACCAAGGTCCCCTCTCACACACTTTATGTATACATATACTTATATATGTAAATTTAAGTTAAAAACTGGTATTTTACTGATTACCGGGTATTTTATCTAGCGTTTTAATCCCGTTTTAGTGCGTTTTAAATTATTTTTATTATTATATAAAAATAATCACTCAAAATTATTACTGAAATAATTACCAGTTGCCTTGACTGGCTGCGTTGACAGTATTTTGTTTAATTCGCGCAGTATCGCGCGGTACGCGCTCAAACTCGAAAAATAGAGTTTCTTAGTGTTTTAAATTATTTTTCCACACGGATATGATTAAAATTATTATTCTAATCATAACAGACTATTTTTAGGATTTTAACACTGATCGGGTGGTCACCGGCGTTCGTTTCGCATTTTAAACATTACGCGATAAGCGTTAGTTTTATCGTTGCCAACATAATTTTTACACACATCTGAATTTTCTAACACATCAAATATCATATATTAACATCACATACAGTCACAAATAGTCATGTTACATGTCTATTACACAGATTACGATTGTCCGGTACGGCCTGAGAGGCCGGGTGTCACAGTCTCCCCCTGTTTAGGGAATTTCGTCCTCGAAATTCTACTTCACAGGTTTCGTTTTCGCCCTCGGTGGGAAGAGGTGAGGATATTTATATTGCATTTGGTCTTGTCACTCCCAGGTGAACTCGGGTCCACGCTTAGAATTCCAACGGACCTTGACCAACTCAATCTTACTCCTCCTGAGTCTCTGGGTTTTCCGATCCAGAACCTCCACTGGTTCTTTGATAAATCTCAGTTTATCGTCCACTCGAAACTCTCTAGGGGGTATAATTAATGTCTCAACAGACATACACTTTTTCAGGTTGGAGACATGAAATACATTCTGGACTCCAATCAACTCCTTTGGCAACTTGAGCTTATACGCAACTGGTCCAACTCGAGAGACGACTTCGAAGGGACCTATATAGCGTGGGCTCAACTTTCCCCCTTTTCCAAACCTCACTACGCCCTTCCATGGTGATACCTTCAGCATAACTTTATCACCAACTTGAAACTCCAGCGGTTTCCTTCGGTTATCTGCATAACTCTTCTGTCGATCTGCGGCAGCCTTTAACCTATTCTTGATCTGGACAACCTTGTCCGTCGTCTCCTGAATAATCTAAGGTCCGGTCAAATGGTTCTCGCCGACTTCAGCCCAACAGAGCGGTGATCGACACTTCCTTCCATACAGGGCTTCAAACGGAGCGGCTTTTATGCTGGCGTGGTAACTATTGTTGTAAGAAAACTCTGCCAAGGGCAAATGAGTATCCCAACTTCCACCGAAATCAATCGCACATGCTCTCAGCATATCCTCTAATGTCTGAATGGTCCTTTCGCTCTTACCATCCGTTTGAGGATGATATGCAGTACTCATATCCAAACGAGAACCTAGCGATTTCTGGAGAGATCGCTAAAATCTAGAGTCAAATCGTCCGTCTCTATCTGAAATGATTGACACAGGTACTCCATGACGGGCTACAATCTCGTTAAGGTATAGCTGCGATATCTTTTCCATACCGTATGTTTCCTTAAGTGCCAGAAAATGAGCAGACTGTGTCAATCGATCCACAATTACCCAGATCATATTGTGTCCACGCGACGTACGGGGTAACTTGGTGATAAAGTCCATCGTAAGATGTTCCCATTTCCACTTAGGAATCTCTGGTTGCTGCAGAAGCCCAGACGGCTTCTGGTGCTCAGCCTTGACCCTAGAGCATGTCAGACATTTACTCACGTAGGCCGCAATGTCTCTCTTCATCTTCGGCCACCAGTAATACTCCTTAATGTCCTGATACATCTTGGTAGAACCTGGGTGAATGGATTACTTGGATTTATGAGCTTCGTCCATAACCAATTCACGGAGGTTACCTTTAAGCGGAACCCAGACTCGGTTCATAAAGTACATTACTTCATCTGCTTTTGATATCAGTTTATATTCTAAGCCTTTCAAACCTTCACTTCTCAAATCATCATCCTTCAAAGCTTCCCATTGTGCATCACGAATTCGATCGATCAAACTCGTTTGCATGGTCAAGCCCAAAGCACGTACAAGTAGAGGCTTTTCCCCCTCCTTCCTACTGAGCGCATCTGCAACAACGTTTGCTTTCCCCGGGTGATAACGGATATCACATTCATAATCATTGAGTAACTCCACCCAACGTCGTTGTCGCATATTGAGCTCTTTCTGCTCGAAGATGTGCTGGAGACTCTTATAGTCCGTGTAAATCGTACACTTTGTGCCATACAAGTAGTGTCTCCAGATCTTCAAAGCAAACACAACAGCTCCAAGCTCCAAATCATGTGTTGTGTAATTCTTCTCGTGCACTTTCAATTGTCTGGACGCATAAGCTATCACTTTGTCTCTTTGCATTAGAACGCATCCAAGACCCAAACGTGAAGCATCACAGTAAATAATGAAATCATTACTTCCCTCAGGAAGGGAAAGAATAGGTGCACTGCAGAGCTTTTCCTTCAACGACTGAAAAGCTTTTTCCTGCTTCTCCGTCCAGTCAAACTTCCTCTCCTTCTGGGTTAATAGCGTCAATGGCTGCGCTATTCTGGAGAAGTTCTCAATGAACCTCCGATAATACCCAGCAAGCCCTAAGAATTGTTGCACCTCTGACGGAGTTTTTGCGCTTCCCAATTCTTTATTGCTTCGATCTTAGACGGATCTACATGTATAACTTTCTCATTTATGACATGTCCGAGAAAATGAACATCTCGAATCCAAAACTCACAAATAGGGAATTTGGCATACAACTTCTCTTCCTTCAGCAATTCCAAAATTAACCTCAAATGATGCTCATGGTCTTCTTTGGTTTGTGAAAAAATAAGTATATCGTCGATGAATATGTCACACCCCCAAAATCCACAAGTGGAGTATTACCGCATGGAGGCGTGACTGACCAGGATCAAGCCACCAATCATATTGAACAACGTAATTAAGTAAATAAAACCAACCACAATATAATTGGTGTCCAAAAGAAAGTAACCAACTTTAAGTTAACAGCGGAAGCATAAAATGTAAAACCCAAACATAAGTAATAAGTTCTTAAAGTTTAAATGTTTAACATGGAACTCAACAGTCCATGTCCCATAACGATCACTCCTCCCTGTGCAAGCTCCATAAGCACCTAACGACATACAAGGCACGTAACAACGAGTTAACAAAAAAGTTGAGCGAGTTCACAGTTGATTGTTTAGTTTTACAAGTTTGTTTTGAAAACCATAAGTTGTTTCGTAAACCACAAGTTAACCAGTATCTTTGTTTCCCAAACCATATCCATAATCAATGGGGGCTTCCCCATGTGAACCACTAGACCGTTACCATATCGACAACTGACGAAAGTAAGTTGTGCCCTAAGTCAATGTCTATCATCATTGACTGAGTGCCCAGATCCATTAGTACACGCCCGTCCTACCGGCACGGTGTGAGGCTTGTCAACCCTAATAGCGCTATTAACTAATGACCCGCTCGCCATTGGCCCGGCGATTAACTCGATATAAAAATGAGGGACTTAATGATAGAGTTTTGTCTAGTATGTTTAAGGTTGTTGTCCTACCCAAGGAGGACGAACGTACGTATTCTACCCAAGGAGAATACGCATGATTAACATTGGCATCCTACCCATGGAGGACGGAGGTACATATCCTACCCAAGGAGGATATGTAGGTTCCGTTTTAATTCTTAAACCCATTCCCAAGCACCGGGAATCCCATGCCTTAGAAAGTGTGTGAACTCACCTCGGTTTGCTCGGTATGCTAAATTACTTGCTCACAAATATTCAGTCAAAGCCTATAGTATGCACGTATACACAATCAGTTTATGTTCTTAACTTTCACACAATCCAACATCACAAAGTGTGCTTGGCAGTTAACATCATGTAACATGTAAACAGTTATTTCAAGTTCATACAATTCATGCTTCACATAAATGATTTCTCAGTTTATTCTAACATGGTTATCCATTAACAGACCTAACAGACTTAACTGAGTTACTATGTCTGTTTCCCAACTTGACGAACATTCCTGTTTTTGTCACGATCTCCCTTCGGCGAAAACCCCAGGCGACGAAATCCCAGGCGATGAAATCCCTAGACGAAATCTCACAGATTTTGTCGAACTTAATGTATGACGAAATCCCCAAGGTTTTCGTCGTGAGTGCAATTTCGTCGGGACAGGGTTTTCGTCGGAATAAAGCAGGACCAACATCGACAGTTACGTATCACCTAAACCCTAATGATCATCTAGCAGTTACACCGGCTTCATCAATCAATCGTTCAATCATATCAATTCATACAATCACTTAAATTACTCATTTACCAGTTTGCATCATCTACAACACAGAAAAATCAACCTAACCTATTCTTTAAATCCATACTGTTATTCGATCAGTTTCATTTATGACAAATTATTCAACATTACCATCACCATAGATTCAAATATCATGCATACAACATCCCTAAAAGCCATTCCTCACATGTTTCTAAATTAGATTAGTAACAACTTTCTTAGTGTACAGTTTTATAGCATAAACATTATTGCAAACAAACCCTACTTCATGTGGATCTAACACTATCAACCTATGACAGAAAGATCAAGCATCAGCACGTATCGATCAATAACATACGGTTATTAACAAGACACTAACCGAATCGAATGTTTTGAGCGAAGGAGATCTCGAGCGCTGATAATTCTGCCGTCGGGTTTCAAAGGAGAGAGTGAGAGAAGGTGAGAGGTGATTAGGGTTTGTCGGTTAAAACTTTTATGTAAAGGTTGGGAGAAAAACATTATAACTAATCGTTACTGGGCCAAAGGCCCATCCAGTGTTTTCGCCGGCCTACTAGCTGACGAAAACTCCCTTGTTTTCATCAGGGGTGTTTTCGCTAGGGGGTGTTTTCGTCGGGTGGGGAGTGAAAATGATAAGTCTTCTCTGAAATGAATGGTTCACTACTCTTATTACTAACACAAACCATATATCACATAAACAACTTATAAACAAACCATAGTGCATAGTTTCAATGCAACGGACCACAAAACACAGTATTAAACAAGTAATGCATAAAGGAGAAACCTTGGAAACTCGAGTTGTCATATTATCCCCAACTTGAAAGAAATTTCATCCCAAAATTTAGTACGTAGTTACTGAGGAAGCTAGATAGGTTGCGTGGTTTCCTGGTTTTCCTGGGGTGTCACATCATCCCCCCGTTGGTTTGGAATTTCGTCCGAAATTCCGCCGTAGCTTCAGCCTCAGTAGTGGTTGCACTGTTATCGAACAACTGGGGATACTTGTGTTTCATTTGATCTTCTCGTTCCCAGGTGAACTCTGGGCTATGACGGGAGTTCCAACGAACTCGAACAAGAGGTATTCTGGTGCGCTTGAGAACCTTAACATCTTGGCCTGTGATTTCTACTGGTTCCTCGACGAATCACAGCTGATCATCGATTGTGAGCTCCTTGAGAGGAACTATGAGGGTCTCATCTGACAGACACTTCTTCAGATTTGACACGTGAAATACCTTGTGAACTCCACTGAGTTCTTCAGGTAGATTCAACTTGTAAGCGACATTGCCAATTTTCTCAATGATTTCGAACGGTCCGACATAACGCGTATTGAGTTTACCTCGTTTGCCAAAACGAACTACACCTTTCCAAGGTGAGACTTTGAGTAGCACTCGATCCCCAACTTGGAACTCGAGTGGTTTCCTGCGCTTATCAGCGTAGCTTTTCTGACGGTCACGAGCTGCCGCCATTCGTTGTCTTATCTGAGCAATCTTCTCAGTTGTGTCTACCACAAGTTCTGGGCCTGTGATTTGGCTGTCACCAACTTCTGCCCAGCAAAGAGGTGATCGGCATTTACGTCCATACAATGCCTCAAATAGAGTGGCCTGGATAGGTAGCTGTTATTATAGGAAAATTCCACTAAAGGTAGATGTCGTTCCCATCCATTACCAAAATCAATCACACATGCCTTAAGCATGTCTTCAAGGGTTTGGATGGTGCATTCAGACTACCCATCTGTTTGTGGATGATAAGTGGTGCTCATGTCTAAACGTGAGCCAAAGGACTTATGCATAGCTTGCCATAGTTCAGAAGTAAAACGCGCATCACGATCAGATATGATAGAGGTTGGCACCCCGTGCCTCGAAACCACTTCCTTTAAGTAAACGTCTGCTAAAGTAGAAAACTTGTATGTTTCTTTTATAGCCAAAAAGTGTGCAGACTTAGTCAATCGATCCACTATCACCCAAATAGTGTCATTTCCGCGTTGAGATCTAGGCAGGCCAGTAACGAAATCCATGGAAATTTGCTCCCATTTCCATGTCGGGATCTCTGGTTGTTGGAGTAGGCCTGATGGTTTCTGATATTCAATCTTAACTCTCGCACAAGTCAAACATTTGCTGACGTAAGTTACTATGTTGGCTTTCATACTCGGCCACCAGTACGTGGTCTTTAAGTCGTGGTACATCTTATCTGAGCCAGGATGTACTGAGTAACGAGACTTGTGCGCTTCATCCATCACAAGCTCGCGTAAGTTTCCGTAAAGTGGGACCCAGATGCGCCCTGTTACGTAGTAGGCGCCGTCTTCCTTTTGTTCTAACCGTTTCCTCCATCCTCGTAAGGACTCAACCCTCATGTTCTCTGCTTTCAATGCTTCAACCTGAGTATCTCGTATCTGAGTAGGAAGACTAGATTGGATGGTCAGTTGTAACGCACACACTCGTTTAGGCGTAGTATCCTTTCGACTGAGGGCGTCGGCCACAACATTGGCTTTGCCCGGATGGTACTTGATCGCGCACTCGTAATCATTCAAGAGCTCAACCCATCGGCGTTGTCGCATGTTTAACTCCTTTTGCTTGAAGATATGCTCGAGACTCCTGTGATCGGTGTAAATGGTGCACTTGGTACCGTACAGGTAATGTCTCCATATCTTAAGTGTGAAAACAACTGCTCCCAACTCCAAGTCATGCGTAGTGTAGTTCCTTTCATGAACTTTAAGTTGGCGTGATGCATAAGCAATGACCTTGTCACGTTGCATCAACACGCAACCAAGTCCTTGGATGGACGCGTCGTAATAAACCACAAAATCATCTGTGCCTTCAGGCAATGAGAGAATTGGTGTGCTACAAAGTCTATCTTTTAAGTGCTGAAAAGTAGATTCCTGTACATCACCCTAACGACAGGTGACACCCTTCTGAGTTAGTGAGGTGAGAGGTTGCGCAATCTTGGAGAAATCCTTGATGAATCTTCTGTAGTAGCCCGCCAAACCCAAGAATTGGCGGATTTCTGTTGGTGTACGGGGTGCAGGCCAGTTCTTGATCGAGTCGACCTTGGATGGATCAACATGAATCCCATCCTTGTTTACCACGTGGCCTAGAAAGTGGATTTCACGAAGCCAGAAGTCACATTTCGAAAATTTGGCATACAACTGCTCTGTTCGAAGGAGTTCCAAAATAAGTCTTAGGTGATGCTCGTGATCTTCCTGACTCTTAGAATAGATCAGGATGTCATCAATGAAAACAATAACAAACTTATCCAGGTAAGGCTTGCACACTCTATTCATAAGATCCATGAAGACCGCAGGTGCGTTTGTCAATCCAAAAGGCATAACCAGAAACTTGTAATGCCCATACCGAGTCCTGAATGCTGTCTTAGAGATATCCTCGTCTCGGACTCTCAGTTGATGGTAGCCTGACCTCAGGTCAATCTATGAGTAGAAACTCGACCCTTGTAACTGGTCGAATAAGTCATCAATGCGTGGGAGAGGATAACGATTCTTCACGGTCACCTTGTTGAGTTCGCGGTAGTCAATACACATTCTGAAGGTACCGTCTTTCTTCTTCACAAATAACACTTGAGCTCCCCAGGGCGAAGAGCTAGGACGAATAAAACCCTTGTCCAAGAGCTCTTGTAGTAGCGTGGATAGTTCTTCAAGTTCTGATGGAGCTAAAAGATAAGGTGCCCGAGCTATGGGCACTGCTCCAGGAGCTAGCTCGATTTGAAACTCGACTTGACAATGAGGCAAAAGACCAGGTAATTCCTCAGGAAATACCTCAGGAAAGTCGCGCACAATAGGAATGTATTCTATCTTCTTTTCTTTCGACGATGTATCAGAAACGAGGGCTAGAATAGCAGTGTGGCCCTTTCGAAAACACTTCTGGGCCTTAAGGAAAGAGATGATGCCCACAACAGCACCACTCTTGTCGCCATGAATCATGAGAGGTTCTTCACCAGAACGAGGAATACGGACGATTTTCTCCTTACAAATAATCTCCGCTTGATGTTGAGATACCCAATCCATCCCAATAATGACGTCAAAACTACCAATAACGATAGAAATAAGATCGATAGAGAAGGTCTGACCAGCTAAGACAAGATTACAACCCATAACTATGTGTGTGGCCTCGAGACTTTTACCGTTTGCTAGCTCTACCATGTGCTTGATGTTCAAAAGTGTTGGAGTGCGCTTAAGCGTTTGACTAACTTTTAGGGACACATAACTAGTATCCGCACCCGAATCAAATAAAACAGTAACAAAGAAATCATCCAGAAGAAACTTACCCATCACAACGTTGGGATCGTTCCTCGTGTCACCCTGACCCAGCATGAAAACACGTCCCCTGGCACCATTGCCATCATTGTTACCCCCGTTATTATTCCCGTTCCCCTGATTATTGTTGTTGTTCTGATTCTGGTTCAACTGGGGGCAGTTCCTCTTGAAGTGACCTTCAGCACCACACTGATAGCATCCCCTGTTACCCTGCTGTTGCTGCTGCTGATTCTGTGGAGCTGGTGGCTGTTGTTGACGATTCTGATTTGCCGGTCGTGCGCCCCTGCAGTCCTTAGCTTCATGACCAAGCTTGTTACACCTCTGACAACAACCCTTATTGCACGGCCCACTATGATGCATGTTGCATTGGTTGCACTTGGGGTGGTTTCCTCTGTATCCACCCTGCCCCTGACTACCCGAATATTGCTGACCAAGGCTCTTGTAGTCATTAGTCATTCGCTGCTGAGACTGAGACTGAGCTGAAGTCGAACCCTTGCTTGAGACTCCATCCCATTTGCGCTTGTTGTCGCTGGGGGTATCAGAAGTAGTAGTAGTAGCGCCAATACGCTTGGGTAGCTTGTTCTGCTCGACTGCCTGATCAATGAGACGATGAGCCAAACGAATAACTTGCTGGATAGTGGCGAGGTTTGCTGTAGTCACATGGCTCTGGATCTCTGGCACTAAACCTTTAAGGTACAACTCGATACATTTGATAGGAGGATCCACCATAGTAGGACACAAAATAGCCAGCTCGTTCGATCTTTTCGTGTACGCTTCAATTTCCGACCCCGTCATCTTTAAGTCCGACCCCGTCATCTTTAAGTTATAGAACTCTACTTCCAGCTTGTGGATGTCATCATGATTGCAGTACTCTTCCTTGATCAAATCTTTGAAGTCGTTCCATGGGGTGGCATTAGCAGCAACCAACCCCAGCATCTGAAGCTGAGCGTTCCACCACGTGAGTGCTACACCTTCGAGAGTACCAGTAGCATACTTCACCCTACGAGCCTCAGGGCATTCACACATCTCGAAAACAGATTCGAGCTTCTCGAACCAGTGGAGGAGACCTACAGCTCCTTCAGTGCCGTTGAAAGTAGTAGGTCGGTAGTCCATAAAAGTTTTGAAAGTACACACAGGAGGCTGAGCATGTTGACCTGTCGTGCGAGTAAGAAGAGACAAAGTTAAGCACATGTGTTGGTTCACGAGAGTAGAATCTAAAGATCCTAGAGTAAGTTGCAATGGCAGGTTATACCTCATGCCTGAGCGGCTGCGAGTGCTGCAGCAACTTGTTCATTGATTAAAGCCGTCAGCTGGGCTTGAGTTAGGTTGATACTTCCTCTCATGATATTCACAATAAAGAGAGAACGAGTGAGAAAAGTGTCATGACAATGCGTAAGTGTGGAGTGACAGAAGAGAGTAAGCACACAATGAGTGTCTAACAATAGTTGCTACGTTAACCAAAGCATACCATGAACAATGTACTATGTAACTAACAAGTAGGCAATATAAACATAAATCATATCACCTATAGTGTTGATCCTTGCACGTGGAGCGAAGCGTCGTTGTGGATCGTTGAGCACTGCACAGGTTATAGTCTGGTTTTGTCAAAAAGCTTTTCTCTTTTTAAAACCGAGTTCACTATAACCAATGGCTCTGATACCAAACTGTCTGTCACACCCCCAAAATCCACAAGCGGAGTATTACCGCATGGAGGCGTGACTGACCAGGATCAAGCCACCAATCATATTGAACAACGTAATTAAGTAAATAAAACCAACCACAATATAATTGGTGTCCAAAAGAAAGTAACCAACTTTAAGTTAACAGCAGAAGCATAAAATATAAAACCAAAACATAAGTAATAAGTTCATAAAGTTTAAATGTTTAACATGGAACTCAACAGTCAATGTCCCACAACGATCACTCCTCCTTGTGCAAGCTCCATAAGCACCTAACGACATACAAGGCATGTAACAACGAGTCAACAACAAAGTTGAGCAAGTTCACAGTTGGTTGTTTAGTTTTACAAGTTTGTTTTGAAAACCATAAGTTGTTTCATAAACCACAAGTTAACCAGTATCTTTGTTTCCCAAACCATATCCATAATCAGTGAGGGCTTCCCCATTTGAACCACTAGACCGTTACCATATCGACAACTGACGAAAGTAAGTTGTGCCCTAAGTCAATGTCTATCATCATTGACTGAGTGCCCAGATCCATTAGTACACGCCCGTCCTACCGGCACGGTGTGAGGCTTGTCAACCCTAATAGCGCTATTAACTAATGACTCGCTCGCCATTGGCCCGACGATTAAGTCGATATAAAAATGAGGGACTTAATGATAGAGTTTTGTCTAGTAAGTTTAAGGGTGTTGTCCTACCCAAGGAGGATGAACGTACGTATTCTACCCAAGGAGAATACACATGATTAACATTGGCATCCTACCCATGGAGGATGGAGGTACATATCCTACCCAAGGAGGATATGTAGGTTCCGTTTTAATTCTTTAACCCATTCCCAACCACCTGGAATCCCATGCCTTAGAAAGTGTGTGAACTCACCTCAGTTTGCTCAGTATACTAAATTACTTGCTCACAAATATTCAGTCAAAGCCTATAGTATGCACGTATACATAATCTGTTTATGTTCTTAACTTTCACACAATCCAACATCACAAAGTGTGCTTGGCAGTTAACATCATGTAACATGTAAATAGTTATTTCAAGTTCATACAATTCATGCTTCACATAAATGATTTCTCAGTTTATTCTAACATGGTTATCCATTAACAGACCTAACAGACTTAACTGAGTTACTGTGTCTGTTTCCCAACTTGACGAACATTCCTGTTTTCGTCACGATCTCCCTTCGGCGAAAACCCCAGGCGACGAAATCCCTTGACGAAATCTCACAGATTTCGTCGACCTTAATGTATGACGAAATCCCCAAGGTTTTCGTCGTGAGTGCAATTTCGTCGGGACAGGGTTTTCGTCGGAATGAAGCAGGACCATCATCGACAGTTACGTATCACCTAAACCCTAATAATCATCTAGCAGTTACACCGGCTTCATCAATCAATCGTTCAATCATATCAATTCATACAATCACTTAAATTACTCAATTACCAGTTTGCATCATCTACAACACAGGAAAATCAACCTAACCAATTCTTTAAATCCATACTGTTATTCGATCAGTTTCATTTATGACAAATAATTCAACATTACCATCACCATAGATTCAAATATCATGCATACAACATCCCTAAAATCCATTCCTCATATGTTTCTAAATTAGATTAGTAACAACTTTCTTAGTGTACAGTTTTATAGCATAAACATTATTGCAAACAAACCCTACTTCATGTGGATCTAACACTATCAACCTATGACAGAAAGATCAAGCATCAGCACGTATCGATCGATAACACACGGTTATTAACAAGACACTAACCGAATCGAATGTTTTGAGCGAAATAGATCTCGAGCGCTGATAATTATGTCGCCGGGTTTCAAAGGAGAGAGTGAGAGAAGGTGAGAGGTGATTAGGGTTTGCCGGTTAAAACTTTTACGTAAAGTTTGGGAGCAAAACATTATAACTGATCGTTACTGGGCCAAAGGCCCATCCAGTGTTTTCGCCGGCCTGCTAGCTGACGAAAACTCCCTTGTTTTCGTCAGGGGTGTTTTCGCTAAGGGGTGTTTTCGTCGGGTGGGGAGTGAAAATGATAAGTCTTCTCTAAAATGAATGGTTCACTACTCTTATTACTAACACAAACCATTTATCACATAAACAACTTATAAACAAATCATAGTGCACAGTTTCAATGCAACGGACCACAAAACACCGTATTAAACAAGTAATGCATAAAGGAGAAAGCTTGGAAACTTGAGTTGTCACAGAATACTATCATGAATTTGTCCAAGTAGGGTTTGCATACCCTGTTCATGAGATCCATGAACACAGCTGGCGCATTAGTTAAACCAAAGGGCATGACTAGAAACTCATAATGGCCGTATCGTGTTCGAAAGGCTGTCTTTGGAATGTCTTCGTCAGCAACCTTCAACTGATGATAGCCTGAACGCAGATCTATCTTCGAGTAATAGCTAGATCCCTGAAGCTGGTCAAACAGATCGTCAATCCTTAGCAATGGATACCGATTCTTGATAGTTAACTTGTTCAGCTCCCTGTAATCTATACACATCCTGAAGGATCCATCCTTCTTCTTCACGAACAAAACTGGCGCACCCCAAGGCGAATAACTTGGTTGAATGAAACCTTTGTCTAATAGCTCTTGAAGCTGGTTCGACATTTCTTTCATTTCCGACGGTGCCAATCAATAGGGAGATTTTGCAATTGGTGCAGCACCAGGTACCAAATCGATTCGGAACTCGATCTGTCTCGCAGGGGGTAATCCAGGTAAGTCTTCAGGAAAAACTTCTTGATAATCACGAACAATAGGATTCTCCTCGATCTTCCTATATTCGGCCTTTGTATCCAATACGTTAACTAAGAACGCAGGATAACCCTTCCGTAACAACTTGAGCATCTTCATACTACTAACAACACTCGACACATGACTCGATCGATCTCCATGGATAATTATCGCTTTGCCACCACCAGGACGAGGTATCCGCACTTGCTTCCTCGAGCAAACAATCTCCGCTTTATTCTTGGACAGCCAATCCATTCCTACAACTACACGAAACTTCCCAACTCCACCGGTAGTAAATCGATACTAAATTTATGATCGCCTAACAGAATACTACAGTAGCGTATGACTTCACTAGTCTCTATCAGTTTACCATTTTCTAGTTCTATCGAGTACTTCTTATTTAGCTTACTTGTAGGTGAACACAGGAATGGTTCAAAGTTTTTCGAAACAAAACTCAAGTCAGCTCCAGTATCAAAAAGTACGAACGCGGAATGGTTATTGATCATAAATCAGTGACAACAACAGGATCATCACGTGCCTTCCCAGCATTTAGCTCGAACGCTCTACCTCTGGCATTCCGACCTCCCGCCTTAGGACAATCCTTCCTGAAATGTCCTTGTTCTCCACACTCGAAACATCCTTCGAGCCTCGATCCTTCCACAGTACTCTTGGCATAGCATTCACTGGTAATATGCCCAGTTCGTCCGCATCGATTCCATTTCTTCTGTCCATCCTCACGAGTCTTTCTCTCAGATCCTCCTCGGCTATCTCTGGTGCCATCCTTTCTAGTACCACTAGAACTTGCTGCATATGCCTTCTTCGAACTGCGTTTCCTGTCGCGCTTCTCTTCAGTTTCCTTCCTCAAGCTCTCGGACTTGCGCTTCTTCATAACTTCTGTCTTAGACTCAAAATGCCCCGACCGTTCAGATTTCCCATCTGCTTTGGCCTTTCCTGATGACTTCCCGGCTTCCTCCTTTTTATCAAGTCTACCTTTGCGAGCGGCGTCATCGGCCAATGATTTTTCCAATGTAGTAGCCTCTAGATAGGTGGTAGGTTTTGCGGATGTAACAATACTGCAAATTCGTGGCGACAATCCCCAGATATACCTCTCTACCTTTACATATTCATGAGTAACCATCCGTGGAACTAACCTCGCCAAGTCGTTAAAACGAGAAGTGTAAGCTCTGACATCCAGACCTTCCATGGTTAGATTCCAGAAGTCTGTCTCGATTTTCTGAATTTCACTGTGCGGGCAGTACTCTTTCAGGAGCATCTCTTTAAGTTCATTCCAGGTCAGACCGTAGGCGGCGTCTTCACCCAAAATTTGAACTTGCGAGTTCCACCAAGACAGTGCTTCATCAAGAAAAGAGCAAGAAACATATCTCACCCGTTGATCAGCAACACAACCACTGATTGCCATGACAGATTCCATCTTATCAATCCATCGGGTGATATCTAAGGGTCCTTCAGCACCGGTAAATGATCGTGAGTTACAGCCCTGGAATGTTTTATATGTACATCCGTGCACTGTTCAATAATGTTAATAAAAATCAGGAATTCATTCCAATGATAATATAACACATGAACTTCTAAAACTTTCCGATTACATTTTACCTGGAGGATTTCCATTATGTGCCCCACCAAAACCTTGCCCACGAGCACCACGTCCCTGTCCATCATTAGTATTGAGCTGTTCCATGGCAGTATTAACGTGTTGGGCTATGAGTTGAGCCAACTCTTCCAGTGTGGTAGGTAATCCGGTACCCTGTCTTGCTTTAGGCGGCATTTCGTCGTTTCTATTATCATAACAATAATATCCACATAAGATGATAACCAAAAAGAATTCAATCATTAAATGTTAGTGGACCAAACATGGCGCATGCAAAATATCCACAATTTAATGAGAAAAATTTTAAACCAAAAGTACATCATTGGTATTTATTATAGAAATTATTTAAACTCGTTTTCAGTACAAAGACTATTCTCAGCATGCCTACATCGACATCCATAAACAAGTTCATATAAAATTCCCAAATAATATCCAAAAATGAAACTGGCACGCAGGCCATAAGCACAAAGAACATAAAAAGAAATGTCTAACAGAACAATCCAACAAACAACGGAACAAGCGAACAAACAAACAAATAACTAACATCAACGCCTCAAACCTAGAGACTCTAACATCTCTTGGACAAGCTTCTCCAAATCCACAACCCTCCAATGCATGTCATCTCTCGTGGGGTGATCTATAACCCTCAACTCCTCGTGGTCGTCCATCTGTTCCTCGAGGTACTTCGCCTTTCCTTTGGTCATGTCTAGGCCCTTGCGCAATGCGGCGAGCTGTCGATCACAACGGCAATATCGATCTACCCTATCTCCAGCGAGCCTAATCCTCTTCCTACGACGATAATAAACTAACAGCGGTGTAGAAGAAGTGCGTGACTCTAAAACTGGCAAAGAAGACTCAGACAAAACAAGCGGAGGGATCTCAGTAGCAGGCTCGATCACAGCAGCAGGTGGAATGACTGATGGTTCTAAGGGTCTAGCCGTGACGATAGTGGCGTCCACCACTGGTGCGATACTAGTAGATCCTCCGACAGTAGGGACACTCTTGATCACATAATCGATAACTGGTACAGTGCCAGATGATCGTCTAGTCTCATGGATTGAGAGAGGTACATCATCATCATCTATCCACCTGTTACTAGTGAAAGCGCATCGGGGGTCTCCCTGGCTGGCAAAAGCAGCAGGATTGACGTGGAAAGATGAGGTAAGCTCAGTAGTACCAACCATCTGTGGAGTCGTGATAGGTGTCTCTGGCGGCGTAGGTCTGGGTGAAGTCTCGAAATCTGGCTCGTAATCTGAGATGTGGATCTCGATGACCTCGTGTTCGTGCGACATCTGTGACACACATATAGCCGTACAAGTAAGTGCTTAATCAACATAAACAGTAACAAATAAAATCAAATAAACAGAAAATCACGTATGCAAATAAAACACATAATGGTTTTCATACATGATAAAATATTTTCTATGTTTATTTAAAATCTTGGCTTCGAGAATTTTTGGACTTTATATTTCAAAATTCTCCGGTTGAAGTCTAGTGTTTTCCGCAAAAACATCTAGTTCGCTAACAACCAATGGCTCTGATACCAACTTCTGTCACACCCCAAAAACGTCGCAGCAGAATATAAAACGTAGTGGTGACGGAAGTTGGTGCCCATTTATACCTTGTGGGACGATGCACTCTTTTGTTGGACATTTTGACTTATTTTAAAACATAAATATTAAACATTACATTTTTAAAAGTCACGACACAACCACATAAGTTAAGTTGTTTTGATCCTCGCGGATCTTATTACAAACGTCCCAGATAATTTAAAAGTTGTCCAACATATTTAAATGAAACAACATGCATCATCATTCACAAGATACGCCATGATTTCCCGAAGCCGAACTCAAGTACCTGTAGAACACGTTAAAAATCAAGTGTCAACACAAAGGAAGGTGAGTTCACGTATTCACTTACAATCAATTTTATTTCTAGGAAAACTTTCTGATTAGGTGTTTATTTAAAAACATCCAAATAAATTTTAGAAAGTCCGTTTTACTTCCTTAATAAAATCCATGGGCCTTCCGCCGGTTCATCAATCCGACAACTGTAATATATATATTGCCCAGGTTTTGTATATTAAATTATTGCGTCAATTTTCAGACTCGTATGTTAGCTAGACGATACGAACTATATATTTAACCATGCAGGGATAATCAAAGCTAGCAATAAATAGAATATTAATTCGTCGTTTGACATTGACACGGGGCGACCGGTCACGATGGGATTGTCAACCCGATAGATCTACCAACAATTCATCGCGTTCAATACTTATCTGATTAAACGACATCACGGGCGCATGGTTCTTTCTCGAAGAACAATATGATGTCTGCCTCACGTACAATATATATATATCCTACTAATATGACAATTTAATACACGTAGTTGCACGAATCCCCTGAATCTCCATCACTCGAGACCCAGGCCGGCATCCGTCCCAACTTTACGGTCTGTTTCGCCTCGGAAACACCGTACCATCCCAATGTCCAACATTTATTCATCAAAAACGTTTTACTTCGAAACGTGTAACTTATCAAACCTCATATATTTTCAGTAAAAATATATATTTTATATTAAAAGGTATGTTTTGTTTCGAAAACATTATTAAACCCATTTAACGACGTGTTCTACCCCCAAAATATGTACAAAGCAGTAAAAAGAGGGGTTTAGTGACACTCACCTTTGGGTGCGTATTTTAATACCGCAATCCCAAAGATTGATTTTTATATACGTCCTAATATAGGAACAATTCTAAATCAATATATATTTAACACAAAAATCCTAAGTTTCTCCGTTTCTTAGAATTATCACATAACTTTGAGATTTTCTCGAAAAGTTGTCATTTTTGATTATGTTGGCACATTATTATATATATATATATATGAGTCCATATACATACTTATATGTATTTTTATGATTTTTGCGACTTGAACGATTCTATTGGTGACCATTATTGTGTAAACCCGTTAACTTTCCCGTTTATACGCAATATATTTACGATTTGCGCGTCGTAATATTTATATATACATAAACGTTCATATCATTTAACACCGAAACAAGCTAAATATTACTAACTTATCTATTTTTGTCATTTTTATAGCAAACGTACATAATATATCATATATTTATCAAATTTCATGCTCGACAAACAAGTTACACATTTAGTGAAATTTTACCGTTTCTACCGCACAATACGTATATGCGTACATGCATAGTCTAAATTTCCCCATTATCAAATTAACACTTAACATATTATCGCATTTACATGTTTAAATCACTTAACACATTTATCACATAAGGTTCACTCAAAAATTTAACAAACGCTAGTGTTCATCGAAAAATGCGTATTTTAGTGATTTGGTAACGTTTTCGGGCGTCGGAAGTCACGTATGACCGAACAAACACCAAGTAACTTAAAATTAGTTAAAATACTTATTTTTAAACTAAAAACATCAGTTTATTTACAAAAATCACTCGAAAAGCCGATTTTTAACCGTTTTAACGCATAGTTTTACGTTAAACGTTACCATAACCATCCCAACTCGAAACGACTTGATATTTTAACACAATACATGTTATTTACTTATTAAAATAGTGGTTATAATCAGATTAGTGCAGTTTTTGTGTAAGTCACATTAATCATGCGATTTCACGTATTTTACAACTTTTAATGCACCAACTATAACATGCAAAGCTAGCAAACATTATGACAAGGTTATAAGTCACTAAACACTTTAAAATAACTTTATTTTTGTGTTTATAATCTGATCAAAATTAATTTTTGTCAAATCATGCTTAAATGATCATTTCATGCTTTCATATTCACATGCATGCCCACATATATGCATCTAATGCACTCATACAACATCATCAACATTATTTATGATCTAATCATGCTCAAATCTTTACTAACATAATATTCTTACAAATGTTACACATAACACAATAATCCTTCAAATCATTCATGCTTAGATCTTTCACTTTTTAAGACTGTGTAACAATTTTCAATACATGCATACATATATATATATATACACATATACACGAAATTTATACACACATATTCTTCAAAAATTTCACTTTTCAACATATCACTTTCAAATCTTAAATCACTTTCGAACGTTCTTATATGACAACTAACACTTACTTAAATCATCTTATTTTTCAAGAAATCAAATAATCAAAAAATCTTTCATCAAAAATTCAAAATGCAAAATGCAATATACACATACACACACATCATTCTCGGCCATGTATACATACATGCTCACACTCATTTTTATTTTATTTAAAACTCATTTATTTGAAATTTTCAAGTTTATGTTTAGATTCAAGAATCAAGAGAAACTTTCCGTTATCTTCTTTTTTACTATGAATCAAGAACAATATTTAAAGAAAATATTTTATACCTTCAAGATTTTTAGTGGGTTTTTGATAAAGATGATGATTTAGGGTCCTGTTCTTGCTTGAATCTACTTGAAATCACCTCCAAACCTTCTTATGAGCTTGAAATCACCTTAGAATGGACATGATCTTCAAGATTTGAGTTGGAAAATAAAAATGGATGTTGGTTATGGGGTGTTCGGCCAAGCTTGGTATGAGGGAGAGAGAGAGAAGTTTTTGAATTGTGTTTCTTGAAAGAATGAGAGAGTATGGAATGTATATGATTACTCACATTTCTCAAACATGGACAAGTGTCCTCATTGCAAGAAACAAGAACATTTGGGCAGCCATGGTGCCACCACCAAGGTCCCATCTCACACACTTTATGTATACATATACTTATACATGTAAATTTAAGTTAAAAACTGGTATTTTACTGATTACCGGGTATTTTATCTAGCGTTTTAATCCCGTTTTAGTGCGTTTTAAATTATTTTTATTATTCTATAAAAAGAATCACTCAAAATTATTACTAAAATAATTACCAGTTGCCTTGACTGGCTGCGTTGACAGGATTTTGTTTAATTCGCACAGTATCACGCAGTACGCGCTCAAACTCGAAAAATAGAGTTTCTTAGTGTTTTAAATTATTTTTCCACACGGATATGATTCAAATTATTATTCTAATCATAACAGACTATTTTTAGGATTTTAACACTGATTGGGTGGTCACCGGCGTTCGTTTCGCATTTTAAACGTTACGCGATAAGCGTTAGTTTTATCGTTGCCAATATAATTTTTACACACATCTGAATTTTCCAACACATCAAATATCATATATTAACGTTACATACAGTCACAAATAGTCATGTTACATGTCTATTACACAGATTACGATTGTCCGGTTCGGCCTGAGAGGCCGGGTGTCACATGCGAATAGCTTGAACCCCTCATATGTAAACTCCTATTAATACATTAAACTGACTTCTTGGGATTGTATCATTGCTGACTCAAACCACTTAGCCGAGTGTAACTTCACCTTCAAAAGAGGGGCCTACTACTATAACTAAGATAATCTCTTAAAAAGTTCAAAAGTGCGGAAATCATCAAAGGATACATTAAAGACGAGTCGGATCCAAGTGATTCATCTTGTCTATCTGTTTTTATTTTATTTATCTTTTCATTTTTAGTTTTATTTTCATGTTTCAAAACTTTTCTCAAAAAAATTTAGATTTATTAGACGTTGAGGATAAACCGGTACTAAAATCTCTTGTGTCCTCGGACGACCTCTGTATCTTACCAACGCTATACTACGATCATGATGGGTGCACTTGCTCAAGTGTGTGTTTAGTGTTAGTAGAATATCGTGTTTTATAAATTTAAAACTTGATTAATGTGTAAAATGGGCTTAAAATATCAATAAAAACATATCACACCTTGCATACACCAAGTCTTTGGCGCCGTTGCCGGGGACACAAGGATTTTAAGAAAGCTTAACATCGACGGCCTAATCATTTTTCAAAACTACGCGCGCCTTTTTTTTATTTTTAACAATTTTTGCATAACAGTAGTCTGAACACGGGGCCATGCTCACTAAACACGCCCCCGTGCTGCACAAAAACAATAACAATTTTCAAAACGCCCAGATACAGACCCTGACCACGGGCCGTGCTCACTGACCACGGGGCCGTGGTGAGCCTCTGTTTCAGTTTTTAATTTTGTTTTCTGGTCCCGATACTCTTTTGTGATCTGCTGAGTGATTCTTATGGATCAATACTCAGGATGTTACAATTACTACTATGAAGAGGATGATTACAAAGAAGCGTATTGTACCATTTGCGGTAACCCTCACTCGGTACAATATTGTGACCTTTTCGAGCCATCCAACTCATACACATACCATGAAGAACCAATGTATGAACCTTCTACCTCATACTCATACCTTGAGGAACCAAGGTATGAATCATCTCCATCATATACTCACTATGAGGAACAATGGTGTGAACCATCTACCTCATATGGGTATTATGAAGTACCAAGGTTTAAACTTCCGCACTCAAGCTTTTGGGACACTTATCCCGCCCAATTTCACGAACCACCAACTATCCTCCCCGAAGCCGAAAGAATAATGCAACACCTCAAAACTATCGAACGCTATATAAAAGAATCCCGTGCGAGGAAAGAGGTAGTTTGTACTAAAGAGGTAATAGTAGAAGAGGTAAAAATGGAAGAACAAGTAAGTGAAAAACCGATGCATGAACCAAACAACGAAAAGGTTAGTCCGAAAACGCTAATCTTCAAAAAGAGTAAATTTTTCAAGAAATTAATCTCTTAACACCTTCTTTCAAAAACCATTGTTTAGTACCTACTCATGCTAAGTTTTTAAAAGAGTTAAACACTAACACTAAAATTGACAAAAAATGGTAAGCATTAAGTTAACAAACGATCAAACTACGCTAATAAAAGATGATCCATTTGAAATTAACATTACACCGGTTCCATGTTTCTTTCAAAACACTTTTATTAGTAATATTACAACCGATAAAGATATTTGTGTTAATATAATGCCAAACTACATTTTCGAAAAATTAAGTATTAGTGATTTTCTCCACTTCAAATACCCATTTTTCTTTCTAATCGAAAAATAATAAAATCAATGGGAGTAGTTAAGGATGTGTTAGTGCAAACAAATCAAACGGTAGTCTCAACCGACTTCGTCATTCTTGATGACGCTCCACTTGTGTTGGGACAACCTTTTGTAAAAACCCATCAAGCTTTGATCAATTGGAAGCAAAACAACCTACCCATTCAATTAGGGGCCAACCAAAAGTATGTCGATCTTAACCAATCAATGAAATATCCAATCAGCAATGACGACCCCCTAATTGAAGATGAAGACGAACCACCCGATACGGAAGACGAAATCGACCACTTTGTCGAAGAAGAGGTCGCCATTGAACAAACCTTTTTGGCCCTTGACCAAAATGAGCAACCAAATAAGGAGTCTCCTAAAGACCCACCACTTGAGCTCAAAGAACTCCCAAAAGGTTTGGAATATGCTTTTCTCGACAAGGATGGTAACCTACCTGTAATTATTTATTCAAAATTAACTAATTTAGAAAAAGAAAAGTTAATTACACTTTTGAAAAAACACAAAAACGCGATCGTATGGAAGCTTGTAAATATTAAAGGAATAAGCCCTTCCATGTGCACGCACAATATGTTAGTGAATGATGACTATAAATTGGTAATACAACCACAACGTAGAGTGAATCCAAATGTTCAAGAAGTGGTTAAAAACGAAGTCATCAAACTACTAGACGCCGGACTTATCTACCCAATTTATGATAGCCCTTGGGTGAGTTCCGTCCAAGTAGTTCCCAAGAAAGGAGGTATGACGGTGGTCACTAATGAAAAAAATGAATTAATACCAACAATAACCGTCACCGGGTGGAGAGTTTGTATAGATTATCGTTGATTAAATGAGGTAATGAGGAAAGATCATTTTCCCTTACCTTTTATTGATCAAATGTTAGAAAGATTATCCGGTCACAAATTTTATTGTTTTTAGATGGTTTTTCGGGTTACTTTCAAATACCGATAGCTCCCAAAGACCAAGAAAAAAACAACATTCACATGTCCCTATGGAACTTTTGCTTATTGACACATGCCTTTTGGTCTATGTAATGCCCCCGCAACTTTCCAACGTTGCATGGTGGCTATCTTCCACGACATGATAGAAAAGACTATCGAAGTCTTCATGGATGACTTTTCTATCTTTGGAGATTCATACGACCAATGCCTCGATAACCTTGAATGAATGCTATCCTGATGTGAGGAAACTAACCTCGCCCTTAACTAGGAAAAATGCCATTTCATGGTAACGGAGAGAATAGTACTTGGACACAAAATCTCAAGCGAAGGAATGGAGGTTGATCGGGCTAAAATAGACACCATCTTCCGATTGCCACCCCCATCCTCCATTAGAGCCATCTGGAGATTCCTAGGGCATGCCGGATTTTATAAACGATTTATGAAGGACTTTTCTAAAATTTCAAGACCTTTAACAAAATTACTTGAAAAAGATGCACCGTTCATCTTTGACAAGGATTGCAATCAAGCATTTTTAACACTAATAGAAATGCTAGTCAATGCACCAATCATGATAGCGCCTGATTGGAAATTACCTTTCGAAATCATGTGCGATGCAAGTGACTTTGCAGTTGGAGTTGTCTTGGGACAACGAAAAGATAAGCATTTTCACCCAATATACTACGCTAGTAAAACACTTAACGATGCACAAGAAAATTACACAACAACTGAAAAAGAATTACTACTTGTTGTATTTGCTTTTGATAAATTTTGTGATTATCTTGTTCTTTCTAAAATGATAGTTTATACAGACCATGTAACCATTCGTTTTCTCTTAAAAAAACAGGATGCCAAACTGCGTTTAATTAGATGGATTCTACTCCTCCAAGAACTTGACATTGAAATAAAGGACAAAAGAGGAGCAGAAAACACCGCTGCAGATCACCTGTCCCGCTTGGAAGATCTAGCTTTGGAGGCAACTAGGGACGAGCTCATCAATGAAAAATTTCCAACGGAATCCTTAGAAATGGTGAAGTACCGAGAAGAAGCATGGTACGCCAACTACCTAGCTAGTAGAATAGTCGCAAAAGGATGGTCACATCCAAAGAAAAAAAATTCTTTGCCGATGTAAAGCATTATTTTTGGAAAGATCCTTATCTTTTCAAAATGTGTGCCGACCAACTTATCCGACGATGCGTGCATGGTAGTGAAGCAAGAAAAATTCTCCGCCATTATCATGAAGGTCCATACGGAGGACATCATGGAGTCGCTAGTACCGCACGAAAGCTATTTGATTCAGGATTCTATTGGCCAACCATTTATAAAGACTCCCAAAGTCTTATCAAGACATGTGATACATGCCAACGATCAGGTAATATTTCATCCAAAAACAAAATGCCACAAAATGGCATTCTTGTTTGTGAAATTTTTGATGTGTGGGGACTAGAATTTATGGGACCTTTCCCACCGTCAAAAGGAAACAAATATATACTTGTGGCAGTGGATTACTTGTCAAAATGGGCCGAAGCCGAAGCTCTTCCAACAAATGATGGAAGAGTTGTGGTAAGATTCTTGAAACGACTATTTTCTCATTTCGGAACTCCAAAAACATTAATAAGTGATAAGGGTACCCATTTTTGTAATCATCAACTTGAATTTTTTTTAAAAAGATATGGGGTTTATCACCGGATCTCAACTGCATGTCACCCTCAAACAAATGGACAAGCCGAAGTGACTAATCGAGGTTTAAAAAGAATACTTGAAAAAACCGTAGGATTAAATAAAAAAGAATGGGCTGATAAATTAGACGACGCTTTATGGGCTTTTCGAATTGCGTATAAAACAAAAATAGGTACCACCCCATATAAGCTTATCTATGGAAAAAGTTGTCATTTGCTTGTAGAAATAACACACAAGGCCTACTAGGCATTGAAAAACGTAAACTTAGACATTGAAACCGCCGGAAGGAATCGATTTTGTCAATTAAACGAATTAGACGAATTAAGGAATCAAGCATACTCTAACTCCAAAATTTATAAGGAAAGAATGAAAAACTTGCATGATAAACATATTAAACCTAATGAATTTTGAGTGGGAGATCAAGTTCTATTGTTTAATTCACGACTTCGATTATTTCCTGGAAAACTAAAGTCTAGGTGGGCGGGACCTTTTTCTATCAAACGTGTAAAGCATGGGATTTTAATCTTTTTAAGGCACTTAAAGGTTGTCCTACGGACCACCCGTCACATCCCCACACTTACTCGTTGCTTGTCCCAAGCAACCTATTCAAAAACCATTTCAAAACCATAAGCGATCAACATGCAAATCAAGCTAAAATGTATCGTCCTTTTACTAACTTTTTATTACACCACAAGATGCACCCCTCACAACAACTCTCGGTGACAAGAAATATTAGCACATTATGCTAAAACACTCAATGCACGTGTGTGATTGTGCGACAATAAGCTTGTATACAAATCAAATCTCCTCCTATCAAATATTTAGCATGCTTATGAATCAAAAGGACATTCGGGTTGTAACGGGGCTATGTGTAAAGGTAGGAAATAGTGGGAATGTGAAAGTAGCTCATTGATTCGACCCGGTTTTTATTTCTACTACTTAAACAAAGCAAACATCAACTATATACACAACTTCATCAACATTTTCAACTACTATTGCAACTAAATCCTTCTTTTTGTATTTTTCTCATATTTTTTTCTCTTTTTTTTTCTTTCTTCTTTTTTTTAAGCATAGAACTCAAAAATATATACAAGAACATCAACAATCACAAACTAAATTCCTAAACCGGGTCATCTCAATAAGTAAAGTTTTTGTAAGAAGTAGGTTTGGGTCACAACCGAATGGTATAAGGCTCAAACATGGCTTTCTCAAGACCAAACCCCCACCCCTCACAATACCAAGCTCATATATGTAACGTATGAGGTCCAACCCCCAATTCCCACACTCTCACACATCTAGACGAGTCTACCTAAAAGTCCCCTATCATTTTCACAAGCATGCTAATCCTGGGCTTCAACAAGAATTCGTACACAAGTTCTATTAACACAATACACACACCGCCACTCAAAACAAGGAAAGCATCTTTAATGATCATATGTGGCTCAAAAACTCACCATGAAATGACTAGAAAGGGGTGTCGGTGTGTCATGCGGAACAATGTCAAGTGTTCAAATTCCAACAACTTTTCGTTTGGTTTCACAAATTTTTCAATTCTAAAAATTTTCCCCTCATCCCCACACTTGGGATACATTGTCCCAATGTATGGTTTTTAGAGAAAGATCGCTCAAACACCAAAAACATCAACTTTGTTTTTTTTTTAATAAACAAAAACAAACTAATAAACTACGATATTTCAAAGCTAAAGAACATGACAAGTCTAAGGAAAAAGTACATTGACCTGGTGAAGTTTGACACAACAGATATTGTAAATGATCCAATTTCCTATTACCACCTTCACACAAATCTCCTCACATCTTCCCCACACTTGAGTGTTGCCATGGCCCTGAAACATAGAAAAATAAACACAGCAAGATCAATATAAAACCCCGGGTTGCCTCCCGAGCAGCGCTAAGTTTCAAGTCTTCAGCCAGACCGTGCCACCCCCCATTTATGGTGGCTCAAAGAATCGGTTTCTGCCACTTCCATCACTACATCGTGTCATTTCGTAAAATGCATCCGTCCCGCTTCGATTCGGTGGGTAATCAAATACACTCCTACTTGATCCCGTATGAGTGTCTTCACGATTCGGTGTGTGATTTATTTTCATTCTTTAACACACATTTTTTATACAATCACTAGACTCACCACCCTTCCCCTCAATGGACTCATAACTAATCACTCTAGTTTGAACATCAAAGGACAACTTACGGTTCTTTTCGGTCATGGTAATAACCCCGTCTCTACAATTGATTTGAGCATTTGCTGTGTATAGAAACGGTCGACCTAAAATTACCCTTTGTTGTGCTGCCATTTTGGTAGAAGCATAATCTAGAACTAGAAAATCCACCGGGTATTCGAATTCTCCCAATCGAATCATAACATTCTTAACTATTCCCCGTGGATGCCTCCAACTTTCATCCGCCAAACTTACCATGGTGTTTGCATCTTGAAGCGGACCGAAATCGTACATGTCATATAGCTCACCCGGTAACACACTCATGCTCGCCCCACAATCCAACAATGCATGAGGAATTTTTAGTTTCCCCACTCGGATAGGCACGATTGGCGCTCCATACTCTTTATCATTCTCGATTTCGGCATCTTTTTCCAAACCTGCATTCACTTGATACGAAGAAGTTAGCAATGTTTCATTCAATTTAGTACTAGGAACGGTGCTTACCACATTGATATTAACACTTTTAATGTTTTTGGGATTTATCACCGTGTCACTTGGTAACTGGCCTTTTGCTTTCTTCAATATCGCCACTTCACTTGCAAGTTGACCCATTTGGGTGGTCAAAGTTTGAATCGCTTTATCACAGGCCTCGTCCTTTTGCATCCGAACCTCATCACGTTGATTCATTCATTGCATTTCAACTTGCATCGCCTTCAACATCTCCATTACTTCGTTTCCACCCGAAGAGCTTTGACCCGTTTGATATTGCCTTTGAAATCCTTGGTTTCCTTGGAAATTCGGGTTAGCTTAATTTGAAGGGTTCCCATACCGAAAGTTTGGGTGGTTTCTCAACCCGGGGTGGTAAGTGTTAGAATTCATATTATAGTTTCTACCACCCCCTCCTTGACCTTGTACCGCATTAACTTCTTCATATTGCCCTTCCACCATTCCTTGGCAATTTTCAGCCGCATGACCTATTTCTTTGCAAATAGCACAAACATCATAAATTTGATTAGAGGTTTGAACATTACCATCATCAACCGCATGCACTTGTGTTCGGGTAACGACCAGTCGTGCTCTCCTTGATGCTTGAGCTTTCCTCTTAGATGTAATTGCCATTTTTTCTAAGAACTCCCAATCGTCTTGCTCATAATTTGTACCAAAAGTGCCTCACGTAATAGACATTAAGTCTCGAGCATCTTCGGCACTCAACCCCTCGTGGAACGCGTTCATCAATTCCCAAAGTTCAATTCCATGATGAGGGCAATTCTTGATCATCATGTTGAAACGCTCAAAGGCCTCATGAAACATCTCACCTTGTTGTTGTTGAAAGCTCCTCAATCCCTTCCTAGCATCATTGGTCTTTTGAGCGGTGTAAAATTCATCTAGAAATATTTGTTGCATTTCCGCCCAAGTGTAAATAGATGCTGAAGGCAAAGTGTAGAACCACTTCTTTGCCTTATCTTCTAGGGAAAATTGGAACAATACCAACTTAACATCGTCGGCCGAAAATCCTTAACTCCCAAATGTGTTGCAAATCGAGTCATAAGCTTCCAAGTGAAAATAAGGTTCCTCCGTTGCTAGACCCTTATACTTCGGCAAACTTTGCAAGGAATTGGTTCTCACTTCAAAAGTCCTCCCTTGATCATTGTGAGGAATAACTACCGGTGAAGGATTGTGAGTGATCACTGGCCTAAAATGCGCTTCAATGCCTCTCGCATGTTCTCTAAGATGCCTTCTTGGCACACCCAACCGAACCCTTGGTCAAATAGGACCCATTGGCCTTTGCATAGGCCCTTGTGGTACATGTGGTTGAAATTGTTGTTGTGGCATCGGTTGGTGTTGAATCGGCCTTTGGAATTGTGGTTGTACATTTTGCGGACGAACTTGTTGCAATGGTATAGGGTGTTGCACTTGTGGCCCTTGTGGCCTTGGCCGAATGTGTTGTGGTATAATTTGTTGTTGTTGAAACCCACCAACACTTGGCATTCTTTGAGTTTGCCCTGGCACATAAGTAAGTTCTCCTTGTTCCCCATCACCAATATATGCATATCCTTCTTCCTCATAACCCTCAAAATCCTCATATCCTTCTTCATATCCATCTCCCCCTATACCCGATGATTGCCCAAATGGAAAAGTCGAATATTGAAAACCCGACTGGTTCGATGGTCTAAATGTAGAAGTAGCATGGACGACAGTCGAACCTTGTGGTAATGTATAGGTTGAAGTTGATTGTCTTGAAACTGGAAAGAAATGAGTGAGTGGTGGAATTGTAGTAGAAGGATTGAAAGTGAGTGTAGGCTTTTCTTGCGTGGTAATGGGTTGGGTGGTGTTAGTTGGTGTAACATCATGAGGTTGAATAGGGTTAGTAGTAATGGTTGGCATGGTAGTGTTTGGTGAAGGTTGAGTAGATGACAGTATGAAAGGTGGTATAAGTTCACCCGTAGTGGGTGGTGGTGGATGATCCATGTATCGAATTGGTGTGATTGGCGTGGTTGGTGTTGTTGGTGAACCACTGATTCTGTTTTCTCTTAACAAAATTCTGTTTCCTCTTAGAGTTCGTTCAATTTCCGGATCAAATGCCAATGGTGATAGCTTGTAAGAGCTTCTAGTACGCATGCACCTGTAAATACCTGCACACTAATACACCCAGCGTAAACCAGAAAAATAACAAACTAAAAAAAAGGATAAAAAATAACACACGTTGCGCACTACTCCCCGGCAAGGGCGCCAAAATTTGACGTGAGGTCGAAGTCTCAATCAAATTTAATCCAAATACAACTAAATAGTTAGCGGTAAGTGGGTATCGAACACAGGGAGTTTGTGGAATATGTGTTATTTAAAAGACTATCTAACTTGACTAAAATTGCTCTAATTGCAAATAAAGTAAAATTCAAGAGTTGATTTGATTGGATTGGTTTTAAAACTAAATTAACTAATTAGATTGCAAGAGAAAAACTTTGGATGTAAACAAATTAGAGACAAGTGACCATCCTAGATTTCTGGTTTCAATTGACATTCATGTTATCATTCCACTAGAAAGAACTACATAGACATAGCTCATGTGTGACTACTCGCAATGATGAAAGGGAACTAAGTACTCAAATTCCTAGAACGTGAGGTTGTTACCCGATGATCAATCAACCCTTACCTAAGCCTAACTATACCCATGATATCTCGATTGCCAACGGCACCAAGAATGTATGGTTTCTAATTAGTTCAATGTAAGAATTAACAAGTTACTAACAAACAATCACACACCATAACAAGCAAACCATAAAGATAAGGATTGTTATTCTAGAAATTAGGAAATCAAACATGAAATGTCTCAAGCAAACCTTCAACCCAGGATGATCACAAAGTGTTTAGCCACTCATGGGTTGAATCAACATCATAACACAAGTATTATCGTTCATCAAGATCAAAGACGATAAAACTAAAGATTAAGATAGTGTTCTTCAAGCTCTAATCTCCAAAAGTTAGCCAAAATTCGTCCACAAGTGAGTAGTAACCGAAAAACATGATTAGACCCCATAAAAACCCCATCAAATGACCAATAAATGCACAAGTTACAAAATTGGATCAGTCGGCGCCGTAAGCTACGCCATAGGGCCGTAGCTTACGGCGAGCAATCAAGTCATACGGTCCTTGTCTTCTGTCTTACGGCAGGCAATGTTGAAAACTTGTTTTCAGCATAACTTTTTCGTTTCAACTCCGTTTTCTTCACCGTTTTCGCCTACGTTCTCGTAATTTCATCATATATCATGCTATCCTCTTAATTCTTCAATTCCAAAAATTGATTTTTTTATTGATGCTCCAAATTCTTTCCCTTTTATGCTCCATTTGCACCTGCACGTCCAAACAACTAGTAGTTACCAAGTTCAAACAATCAAACGTGTAAAGCAAGGGATTTTAATCTTTTTAAGGCACTTAAGGGTTGTCCTACGGACCACCCGTCACCAATGAAGGAGTTTATTGCTTTACCAAGATGCCTTTCGGTTTAAAAAACGTCGGTGCTACGTATCAGCGTTTAATGAGCAAAGCTTTCAAAGACCAGATCGAGCAGAATGTAGAGGTATATGTCGATGATATCGTAATCAAGAGTCACGACGAAGCCGCCAAGCTGAAAGACATACTTGAAACATTCACCCGACTCCGAAGCATCAACATGAAACTAAACCCTAAAAATGTACGTTCGGGGTAGAAGAAGGAAAGTTCTTGGGAGTCATGGTCGGGTCAAAAGGTTTGCGAGCCAACCCCGACAAGATCGATGTTGTTCTCACCATGAAGCCTCCAACGTCGGTTAAAGAGATCCAGTCCTTAAATGGGTGATTGGTCGCCCTCCGTCGACTCTTGTCAAAAGCGGCAGACAGATCTCTCCCATTCATGGACGTGCTTAGAAAAAGTTTTAGATCGGAGTTTAAATGGACCGAAGAAGCTGCACGAGCCTTTGAAGAGCTTAAAGTCTATCTGGGCACCTTGCCAAACCTCACCGCACCAGAAAAAGACGAGGTATTAACGGTCTACTTAGCCGCATCATGTGGTGCCATCAGTGCGGTGCTAGTCGCCCACCGAATCGGAGCACAAATCCCCATCTACTACGTGAGCCGAACAATGAAAGATTACGAAACGAGATACTCAAATTTGGGAAAGCTAGCTTTGGCGTTAGTCCATGCTTCAAGAAGACTTCGTCGATATTTTCAAGCCCATCCAATTGAGGTTCGAACGGATCAGAATCCAGCATATTCTCCGACGACCCGAAGTTTCAGGTCGTATGGCAAAATGGGCGATCGAGCTGGGCGCATTCAACATCACCTTCAGAACCAAAGGTCCGTTAAAAGGCCAGGTGATAGCTGATTTTCTAGTTGAGATGCCAGAGGACAAAGAAATGGAAAAAACGGAGAAAACTCCAGACAAGCCCTGGTCTTTGTATACAGACGGGGCTTCGAGTGCCGAAGGAGCTGGAGCAGGTTTGATTCTCACCGATCCGGATGGCACGGATATGACGTTTGTGCTCCGATTAGAATTCAAGAGTTCTAATAACGAAGCTGAATATGAGGCATTGTTAGCTGGTTTACGTTTAGCGGCCAAAGTCGGAGCGAAAAATGTCAAGTGAACGGAGAATATGAAGCAAGGGAAGCCAACATGATTGAATATTTGGAACAGGTAAAGCAAGCTATGGTATCGTTCGAGTCATGTAAATTCGAACACATTCCCCGCAGCAAAAACAAAAAGGCCGACACATTGAGCAAGTTGGCATCCGTATCGTTCAGTCATCTGGCCAAGGAGGTAAGGGTGGAAGTGCTAACCACGCCTTCAATTGCCACTCCTCACGCTATGCAAGTAGAAGCTCCGTCACAAACATGGATGACACCCATAATCAACTACTTAGTGCATGATGCTTTACCAGTTGATAAAGCAGAGGCTAGAAAAATCCAGATCAATTCACTTCAATATTAGATGCAGGAAGGTGGTTTGTACCGAAAGACTTTCCTCGGGCCTTTGCTGAAATGCCTCGATCCGGAACAGGCCAGCTATATTATCAGAGAAATACATTATGGAATTTGCGGGATCCATGCCGGGCCAAAAATAATCGTGACGAAGATTAAAAATGCAGGATATTATTGGCCCGGGATGCATGAGAGTCCAGTTTAAGAACTCCAGCAATGTGACGAATGCTAAAAGCACGCGCCGATAAGCCTCCGAGCAAAGAACGAGATGATTCCAGTGACCGTCGCAAGGCCCTTCCAGAAATGGGGCGTTGATATAGTCGGACCTTTCCCGCGATCGAGCGGAAGCGCCCAATATCTGCTAGTAGCGGTGGATTATTTCACCAAGTGGGTGGAAGCCCGACCATTCACAATCATATCTGGCTACAATGTAACGACATTATTTTGGGAGCAGATCGTGTGTCGCTTTGGTCTTCCGCTCTACATAGTAAGCGATAATGCAAAACAATTCGCGGAAAATCCATTCAAGCGCTCGTGCGAAAACTTGAAGATTAACCAAGTCTTCTCCTCGGTTTCCCACCCCCAGGGAAACGAACAGGTCGAGCAGATAAACCTACGGATCGTTGATGGAATAAAGATAAGACTTGGTTACGAAGGCAAAGGATGGGCAGATGAATTGCCGAACGTGTTGTGGGCTCACCGAACATTGCATAAGACTAGTAACGGAGAAACACCGTTCAGTCTTACATATGGCACTGAGGCCGTGATTCCCGCAGAAATTGTACTTCCAAATCAAAGGTGTAAAAATTGGGAAGAAAACGAACAGGAGCTCCGATCCAATCTCGATCTACTGGAAGAGCATCGGAACGTTGCGGCAATTAAAGAAGCACGGTACAAGAAGAAGATCGAAAAATACTTCAATGCCCGTGCCAAGCTTTACAAGTTTAAGGTCGGAGACTTTGTGCTCCGAAGCAACGACGCAAGTCGCGTTGAAGCTCCTGGGAAGCTGATCCCAAAGTGGGAAGGGCCGTACCGCATAAAAACAAGCTGATACCAGGAAGAAACGGTCCTTCCAATCTTTTAAACTGGTAGTAATCCATGTATAACAACAAGCATTCTTCTTCCTTACCTAGAAGGTATACCAACTACCGGATCGATTCAACTTGTAAAAAGCCTGGAACACATCCAAATCAGGGTCGGAGCCCAAACCACGACATGCTAACTCAAAATGGCACACCTTGGCAAGGCCAAAGGGGTTCATTTGAGAAAGATGAACCTCATGAAATAAAAGAACTTCGATCAAGAACTTCGTCAGAGGAAGACGATAGTTGCAATAGTCGAATAAGCGAGTATAAACCCCTATCTTCGCCGAAACAAAAGGATAAATGGGCGTATCCTTTTTGGGGAGAACAGGGTGTAAGGAGGCAGGAATCGCATATTGATCCACGTACCATTTTAAGCCATTTTTATTCAAAATATTAAAACAACCGGACAAGTTGCTTTTATTCGCCATTGTATGAAGAAGACACTAACCTGAGAGAAGAACTGTATTTCGCCTCAGAGAAAAAGAAGAAGATAGAGAAGAAGTAAAAAGGTAAAAAGTGAAAAGCTTTTTTCCTTTTTTATAGAGAAATCCCACCGCCTTAAAGCAGCCAATCCACCGTTGACATGTTGGGTGACGCATATCAAAGGTCACATCGATAAAGGCAAAATTAGGATAACTGACGGTTACCAAAAAATATAAAGGTCACCGCCAAAATTCAAAATTCGAAAATCAGCGAGTCCAGCGGCAAATAAAGGTCCCGAATCACCAGAAACTTTGCCACTTAGTTCGAAGCTTTTGCTAAACAAACACTACGAACTAGGGGGACTTGATGAGGATACGTCTTTGGTCGGACCGAATGACCAACAAACATAGGACCGAATCTCATTACTTAAAGGGTCGGACCGCACCCAATGCCATAGACGGAACGACTAAACACATGGATACGCCACAACTAACTGGGACCCACAGCTTTAACTGCCATGACAATGACTAGTCCGACCCTAACTAACTCGCCACGTCAGCATACCCAAAAACTATAAATACCCCGCCAAGGCTTCCAGCAAGGGGTAATCGCTACTTTCTCTCTCTAAACTCTCCTCTCTCTCTCTCTCTTCCTGACCTATTCTCTCCTTACAAATACTTATTCTCACGCCCGAGCTTGGTCACAGAGAGGCCCCCTCCTTGTGACGAGGCTAACGATGTGCTTTTTCCTTGTGATCTTGCAGGTTTTTGCTAGGTCATCTGAAGTTCTGCTCAGACTAGGTCGGACCAACTGGTTTTGAGTCTTCAGTGAGAACAACATCGATCTTGTCGGGGTTGGCTCGCAAACCTTTTGACCCGACCATGACTCCCAAGAACTTTCATTCTTTACCCCGAACGTACATTTTTTAGGGTTTAGTTTCATGTTGATGCTTCGGAGTCGGGTGAATGTTTCAAGTATGTCTTTCAGCATGGCGGCTTCGTCGTGACTCTTGATTACGATATCATCGACATATACCTCTACATTCCGCTAGATCTGGTCTTTGAAAGCTTTGCTCATTAAACGCTGATACGTAGCACCGGCGTTTTTTAAACCGAAAGGCATCTTGGTAAAGCAGTAAACTCTTTAATTGGTAACAAAGGCTGTCTTGTCCTCATCTTCGACTGCCATTTGTATCTGGTGGTATCCCTTATAAGCGTCTAGGAAACATTTCAGCTTGAATGTGGCGACGGAATCAATCTTTTCATCAATCTCTGGTAACGGAAAATAATCTTTTGGGCACGCATCATTTAGATCGATGAAATCGATACACATTCTCCACGAGTTATCCTTCTTTCGTACCATAACTGGGTTCGACACCCATGTTTGGTATCGGACTTCTCGAATAATTCTGGCATCCAGGAGACTCTTTACGTCTTTGGCAATTGCCTTGGCTCGATCCGGTGCCATATGCCTTTTCCTTTGCGCTATTGGCTAGATTGATTCCTTTACGTTTAGATGGTGATGTGCCATGGACCTGGGAACCCCTTGCAAATCGGAATGCTTCCATGCAAAAACATCAATGGAGTTGCTCAATAATTCCCATAGGAGCTTCTTCGTACGCTTTGGAAGCTGAGCACCGATAGCCACTTGCTGTTCCGAGAAATCTGGGTTTATCGCCCAAAGTTCCGTAGGCACTTCAGATTTTTTGGAGCTTGTTTCTGTTGCGTGTCTTACCTCTGCTACGCATGAATTTGATTCTGAAAGGATAGTGGCGACCCCTGCTTCGGTTGGGAATTTTATGGCTCCGTGTATCGTTGAACTAATTGCTCCGAGAGCTCGTAACCCGGGCCGCCCGAGTATTATGTTATGCGACGAATGAGTACCAACAACCAGAAAGGTTAGTTGAACAGTTCTGCTTTTGTCATTATCTTTGAATGTGGTCGGAAGGGTAATCTGCCCTATCGGACGAACCACCTCTCCCGAAAAACTTATTAGAGGAGTAGACACCTCGATCAATCTCTTCTTTGTTTGGGGGTTCAACTGCTGAAAACATTGTAAGTACATTATCTCAAAGGCGCTTCCTCCGTCTACGTAGATTCACCGGACCAAGTGTCCTGCGACTACGGCCGATATCGTGATTGGTTCGTCTCGAGCATCTTCCGGATCGATCGGAGGAAAATACGTTGGTTGGTGCATCCAAGCTGCCATGTGTTGGTTCGACCGCTTTACCCCTCTTGGTTCGGTAGACCGAATCATATTGATTCCAACCTCGGTGTTTGGATTATCAATCGCTGCTGCAGACTTTTTCCCATCTTTTACTTCTTTCACGAGATGAGAGAGTTTTCCGGATCGTACAGCCTTCTCGATCTCTTGTTTTAAAGCCTAACATTCGTCAGTCGTATGCCCCTTGTCTCGGTGACACTCACAATACTTCTTAGAATGCTTATCCGAGGTAGGCCGCTACTTCGATGGTGTAGGAAACCGGGTGGTTTCCGTACTAAGGATCTCACTCGGCGATTTTGTTAGCTCAGAGAAAGTGTTGAAGCGTACGTTTCCAGTTCGGAAGCTGCTTCGATCAGACTTCCGGTACGGGCCACGACTTCTGTTCCAATTGTTGCTTCTATCTTTTGGTGTTGACGCGTTCCGTCTCCACGATGCGGTTCGAGCCTTGGCATTCCTTGCTGATGTTTCATTTGGTTGACCGCAGGCGCTCTTTCCTCGGACAAAGGCTCGAGCTCGCTCCATAAGTATTTCCATGGTTTTTGGGAGATCTTCGTGGAGTTTTTCTACGAGCTAATTGTTCCGAACTCCGTGACAAAATTCGGAAACTCGAAGCTGATCAACTACCCCGCTTATCTGCATGCTCTCTCGATTGAAACGATCGATGAAATCTTCTACGGATTCTCCGTCGCGGTGTCTAATGTGGTGAACCTCGGTAATGTCTTTCTTGCAGCGTCACTGCTGGCAGAAATTTTGCAAAAATATACGCCGGAAATCTTCAAAGTGATCAATCGATCCTTCTGGCAACCCATCGAACCATACCCTTGCCGACCCGGTGAGAGTTTTAGCGAACATGTGACACCATGCCGGCATGGGCCATTGTTCGACCTTAGTTGCTCCGGCGAAAGCGAACATGTGATCATCCGGATCGGACGTACCATCGTAAAATTTTAGCGTTGGGGGCATCTTTGACTTTGCCGGGAGTGGCGCGTTAACGATCCTTAACGTGAACTTCGACTGATAAGTCATAGACGTGGGATGATACGGCATGATTAGCTCCTGATCCTGAGGGTTTAGACCCATAGATCCCTGGCCAAACAGGTCGTTGAGACCGTTATTTATCGGAGCACTCGTAAACGAGGGAAATTGTGCAACACATGTTATGGGAGTGGAGATTATAGGACTTACCATAGATCCAAAGGTGAAAGCTCCGATGGAGACAGGATTAGCCCCTGGATAAGCGCTGTTGAACAAGTTCGTGCGAAGGCTCTGCAACATTTCTTCTCGCCGCTGCTGCTGCTTTAAGTGCCGTAGTAAATCAGCATTCCGTATGAGGAAAACGTTGTCAAAGCTAGGCAATGGTGTGGTGACTGGAGCAGTAACTGAGAGTGTGGTGATAGAGCTCGCGGTTACAGAGCTTGTAGGTGGAGGTACTGTCACCGGTCCTACTAATACCGCTGCAGAGGCAACTGTTGAAGGAACAGTTGTTATCGGTACAACATTTCCTTCCCAAATGTCATTATAAGATGGGAAAGTGCTTGTGGAAGCAGCTGTTGTAGATTCCATGATTGTAAGTGATCAGAACTAGCAATGCGAATTGTGCGAATTCGAGGGGATGGCGCCACTGAAGACTCAAAACCAGTTGGTCCGACCTGGTCTGAACAGAGCTTCAGATGACCTAGCAAAAACCTGCAAGATCACAAGGAAAAAGCACACCGTTAGCCTCGTCACAGGGAGGGGGCCTCTCTGTGACCAAGCTCGGGCGTGAGAATAAGTATTTGTGAGGAGAGAATAGGTCAGGAAGAGAGAGAGGAGAATTTAGAGAGAGAAAGTAACGATTACCCCTTGCTGGAAGCCTTGGCGGGGTATTTATAGTTTTTGGGTATGCTGACGTGGCGAGTTAGTTAGGGTCGGACCAGTCACTGTCATGGCAGTTAAAGCTGTGGGTCCCAGTTAGTTATGGCGTATCCGTGTGTTTAGTCGTTCCGTTTATTGCATTGGGTGCGGTCCGACCCTTTAAGTAATGAGGTTCGGTCCTATGTTTGTTGGTCATTCTGTCCAACCAAGGACGTATCCTCATCAGTGATCATGTGTTGTAATTTTTTTTTGAAAGTTGTGAATTATTCGCGAAAACGGGAGGTCTAGCATACGTTATCTTAACCGGGTCCGCGCTAGAGAGTCCCCTCACACAATGGATCCCCATATTAAACCTCTCAATAAGAAACCTCTGTCACCCAGACTCGAATTTGATATGTGAAGGGGGAAAAATCACCCGAGCCTACCATAAATGAAACTTAAATACTCGTGATCACCACTAAAGCACTAATGATGGTTAGCATGTGTTGTAACTAACTAGATCATGAGAAGCTAGTCAAAACCAAAAGGTGAGGTGTGTAGTAAAATTGTAAAACAAGGCAAGAGGTTCAGAAACTTTTGAGTAGGGGTGTTCAAAAAAGTCCGAATCCAAAACCGAATCCGAAATATCCGAAAATCGGATAATCCGAAAGTTCGGATTCGGATGTTAATTTTCAAGATTTTCGGATAATTGGATTATCCGAATCCGAAACTTAAAAAAAAGAAATATATTGATGTGTTATATGTAAGGCCCATTACCCATTTAGCTTTAGGATACCCTAACCTAAAATATCATAGTAGACACCCTTCAAACATTCAACGCCGTCAGCCCCTTTCTCCCACCTTTCATCTTGGTCAACGCTTCCAACAATCAACCACCACCCTTCGCCGCTTCCAACCACCTCATCCACCCTTCTTCCACTCATCTAAGATCATCATTCAAACCAAAACCCGATATCAAAACATACCGAAAAGAAGGGTGCCGGTCTTCAAAATCCGATCGGTAGAATCGTCACATTCTGTCAGAGCCGGTCTTCAATTTCTGGTTGGTATCTTCAAGTTCTCTTGCCTATGAGGACGACTGCTGCTAAAGAACGAAATCAGCATCAAAAGCTACCAAATCTCCAAAGAAAGCAAAATAATTTAGTTAAATATGTACTTTGTTTTGATTATTTGTTTATGATGATTTTTATAGTTTATATGCTCAGATGTGTTCAACTTTGAGAATGAAACCGTTTGTTTATAATTTCTTATATTTTCAGAAGATTATTGTATTAAAATATTGAGTAAAATGCACGGATAGTCCCTGTGGATTTGCAAAGTTTCAGCTATAGTCCCCAGATTTTGGAAATTACACTCATAGTCCCTGTGGTTTGACAGTTTGTTACGCTGATAGTCCCTGGAGTGGATGTGGGTTAGTTTTCTCCGTTAAGTCCATGTGAAATTACAAAATTACCCTTGCTTTTATTATATTCATCAACATCATCATCATTCAACAGACTCATTCATCAATTCACTCATCTTAGCAAGAACACATTAATCATTCATCCAAAAATCCAATTCTAAGAACATATCTTCAAAATTCACCAACCGTATATCGAAACAACAATCTGAATCAAAACAACAAATCACTCCTTCGAGCAAAAACAAACCGTATATCGATTCAGATACAACCTCATCGATCAAACAACAATATCCAGCAATCCTTCATCTATCAATGATCATCAACAAGCACAGGGGCAAATACTAAACGAATCCTTCTTCTTCGATACAGCCGAACAACAATATTCAGTTTCTTATCTTTAATTCAGATCTGAAAAACCTGCAGCTGTATGTCCGATTCAAATCTAAAAGTCGACTCAACTACGGCTTTCTTCTTTGTTTCAGATACAAACAAACTACAAAAAATTGATTCTTTTATGCGAACAACTTTGTCACTTACCTTTCTTCTTCTTCGAGCAAACAAGCAAGAATCTTTCTTGTTTTAATTCAAATTCAAACAACAATCTGAATCAAAACAACAAATCACTCCTTCGAGCAAACAACATTCAGATCTGTTTACAAATCCAAACAAATCCATCGCACAAATCCATTTGTACAAATCCAAACAAAATTCCAGATCTGTTTATGATCATGTGTTGCTTTAGGCCACTCCGGTACAAACTCCAGATCTGTGTTGTTTGATTCATGCCCAAAACAACAACCGTAACTTCGGCACCACCCCCACCACAGTCGCACCATGTAACGATTTGGGGTTGGTGAAGGCGACAGGGTGAGGTGGATAGGGGTGGTTGATTTGGGGATGGGTGGTTGATGGTGGAGGTGGGTATGGGTTTAGGAGGCGGAGGTGTGGTGGTGGAAGGGGATGGCGGTGGTGGGGAGTGGTGATGGCGGCAGGGAGGTGACGGTAGTGGTGGTTTTTAGTGAGAGAGAGAGAGAGAGAGAGAGTAGAAAGAGAGATACATATTGTTCACTAAGTGTGTGTATATACATACATATATGTTTTATATATTTAAATACTTGATTTGTTTATTTTATTTTATATTAAGGGTATTATAGTCATTTCACACCAACTTAACTGAGAAAACTAACCCACATCCACTCCAGGGACTATCAGCGTAACAAACTGTCAAACCACAGGGACTATGAGTGTAATTTCCAAAATCTGGGGACTATAGTTGAAACTTTGCAAAACCACAGGGACTATCCGTGCATTTTACTCTAAAATATGAGTAAATTGCCATTTTAGTCCCTGAGTTTTGTCCAAATTTGCCATTTTGATCCAAATAGTTTTTTTTTCGCCTGGGGGTCCCTGACTTTTGCATTTTGTTGCCATTTTGATCATTTTGTCTAACTCCATACAACTCCATCCAATTTTGTCTAACTCCATCCAAAAACCCAGTTTGTACATAATCACTAATGTTTTCAGTTGCCATTTTGATCCAATTCCAAAAAATCAAAAAAATTCCAAAAAATCTAAAATTCAAAAAAATTCAAAAAAAATCATAAAAATTCTAAAAAAATCAAAAATCAAATAAATTCTAAAAAATCATAAAAATTCTAAAAAATCCAAAAAATCATTAAATGTTTCGGCACGAACCGTTTCGAACCGTACCGTATCGAACCGTACCATTTCGAACCGTACCGTTTCGAACCGAACCGTTTCGACCCGTACCGTACCGTATCGAACGGTACCGTATCGAACCGTACCGTTTCGACGCGAACCGTTTCGACGCCGTACCGTATCGAACCGTACCGTTTCGACCCGTACCGTATCGAACCGAACCGTTTCGACCCGTACCGTATCGAACCGAACCGTTTCGACCCGTACCGTTTCGACCCGTACCGTATCGAACCGAACCGTTTCGACCCGTACCGTATCGAACCGAACCGTATCGAACCGTACCGTTTCGACGGTACGGGTCGAAACGGTACGGTTCGATACGGTACGGCGTCGAAACGGTACGGTTCGATACGGTACGGTTCGAAACGGTTCGCGTCAAACGGTTTGGTTCGAAACGGTTCGCGTCGAAACGGTACGTACGGTTCGATACGGTACGGGTCGAAATGGTTCGGTTCGATACGGTACGGGTCGAAACGGTACGGTTCGATACGGTACCGCGTCGAAACGGTTCGCGTCGAAACGGTACGGTTCGATACGGTACCGTTCGATACGGTACGGGTCGAAACGGTACGGTTCGAAACGGTACGGGTCGAAACGGTACGGTTCGAAACGGTACGGTTCGAAACGGTTCGGTTCGATACGGTACGGGTCGAAACGGTTCGGTTCGATACGGTACGGGTCGAAACGGTACGGTTCGATACGGTACGGCGTCGAAACGGTACGGTTTGATACGGTACGGTTCGAAACGGTTCGCGTCTAACGGTTCGGTTCGAAACGGTTCGCGTCAAAACGGTACGGTTCGAAATGGTACGGTTCGATACGGTACGGTTCGAAACGGTTCGTGCCGAAACATTTAATGATTTTTTGGATTTTTTAGAATTTTTATGATTTTTTAGAATTTATTTGATTTTTGAATTTTTTAGAAATTTTATGATTTTTTTTGAATTTTTTTTATTTTTAGATTTTTTGGAATTTTTTTGATTTTTTGGAATTGGATCAAAATGGCAACTGAAAACATTAGTGATTATGTACAAACTGGGTTTTTGGATGGAGTTAGACAAAATTGGATGGAGTTGGATGGAGTTAGACAAAATGATCAAAATGGCAACAAAATGCAAAAGTCAGGGACCCCCAGGCGAAAAAAAAACTATTTGGATCAAAATGGAAAATTTGGACAAAACTCAGGGACTAAAATGGCAATTTACTCCTAAAATATTTAATGTTTACTTATTTGTTTGCAAATTGTGCGTAATTTCACCATTTTCTATTTTCAAATGTAAACTTGAATATTTGTTGACTATTTTATGACTTTAGTTTTGCTAAATGTTTGATTGTGAGTGTATTGTCATCCTAAATCCGGATATCCGTTTAGATATCCGAATCCGAATCCGAAATTTGGATATCCGAAATTTTGGATTCGGATATCAATATTCACTATCCGAAATTTTCGGATATCCGAAAAGCGGATTATCCGAAAAACGGATTATCCGATCTTGAACACCCTACTTTTGAGTGCTATTGACGTCTTAGCCTAAGGCTACACGGTATGGGGTTCGTCCCCGAGTCGTCTTGGTTCGGCGACGGGCGGAACACCGTGCCGCCCCCCCCCCCACGTCGCGTCTTCCCCGTCGAGTTCTCGCCGTTTGTGACGGTCCAAAAAAGGTGGGGCCCAACCAAAAGTTACCGTTGAAAATAAAAAAAAAGAAAAAATGAGATGTGGGGTTATGTAGTTTGAGAGAAGAAAAATAGGAGTTGCAGGTTAGGGTTTGTTGTGTAGAAGAAGGAGAAAGAGGGAGAGCGGCGGAGGTGCAGAAAAGAAGTGATGGAATATTATTATTTAAAAAGGTCTGGTCTTTTTGGCTTCTAGCTTCACAACTTTTCTGTTTTTCTTTAATATTATTATTTTTTGTTATTTGCTTAGGATTTGACTATTCAAATCATTTCCTAAGTGTTTTTAATTTAATTATATTTACTGTGTAACAAAAGTTATCGTTACGTAGAGGGTGTGTATGGTTCGTTTGATTCGGTTGTTAACAATATCCGTAACAGTAATCAAAGTCATTTGTTAAATGTTAAAAAAAAGTTGAAGATTAAAAAAATAAAAAAACATAAAAGTGGTGGAGGACTATGACTAGGACCATCTTACCATGCCCTTTAATTTTGGAGGATGAACCATCCTTGGGAGGAATATGACATGGCGCCTACGTGGCGGATCATCCTCCAAGGATGGTCCATCACCATACCGAGTAGCCTAAAACGGCTTGGTTCCAGTAGAAAGCAAATTGGTGAAATATTAATGCATCAAATTCTCCAAATATAATAATAACGTTTAAAACCAAATAAAAGAAAACAAAAGCTTGAATCAACCCAAAGCTTTTTTTTCTCGGTAATCAGTGTTGCTCTCAAATCACTCAAAGTCACATGCGCAAATAACAACACTAATACACCACCTCCCGCTAAAATGCGCATCTTACATAACTTAAATTTAAAAAAAAAAAAAAAAAAAAAACCCTAACCAATAATCTAGACATAAATCCAAAATTAAACCAAAACAGAAAACGCATAAACTTAAAAACCGTTTTAACACAAAACGAACGAAATCATAACCGACACTGACGTGGCAACTAAACCTAACGTCGTCAATGTCTGAGCTCTAACGCCGTCAACGCCGTTGGTGTTGGCGTTACTATTCTCAGAGTCAGCAGCAGGTCCATCAGACGGAGCAGGACCACCGGCCGGAGCTTCAGTCGGAGGAGCCGGAGGAGACAGAAACGGCGAAGGTGCCGCCGCAGGTTCCGGAGATAAAACATCCGGTGCCGGAGCAGACGCAGGTGAAGCATCCGGCGAAAGCGACGGTGCCGGAGAAGGAGATTTACCGAACAATTCGGTCGGAAGAAGTACATTATCGACGGTGAAAATGCACAACGGCGTAGAATCAAGAACAGTACTAGCTACCCGTGAAGTTCCGACGCCGGAATCTAGCGTAACAGAATCTCCGGCGGTCTCAACCGTGAGGTCGTACTTTCCGGCACCGTTCGTTGCAAGTGTACTCAACGGATCCTTTGTTGTTTTCAACGAACCTTTCGGAGTGTAACTCGCAAGCGCGTGGTACTGCAACAGCGCCACCAGCTCTGCATTCGACAGCTGACTCAGATCCGGTACACCGGCGGCCTTAAACGCCTCATCGTTCGGTGCAAACACCGTCAATCCTTTCGCCGCTGCTAACTGGTAAACCTTCAACACACCTGTCTCAGTAATAAGCTTCACAAACGTCTTACAACCTGCTTTCTCTAACAAACCGGTGATATTAACATCAGCCGAAGGAGCCGGCGCGGTTAATATCCCCGGCGCGATAATCGGCTCGTTAATCTCCAAAACAGAGATATTATACGGAATTTGTTTAACAGATTTCGTGTACGTTGAATCAAGCTTCGAGCCGGCGACAGCCGAGCCGACGCCGACCTTACCGCCTTTCAGATCTGTAATATTAACAAATCCGACGTCACCTGGTGCGTTTCCGGTAGTCTGAAACAACGTCGTGGACAGCGTTGTGCCGCCGGAGATAGCGTGAAGCTTCTTGTTATCGTAGTAATCAAGCAAAATATGGAGGCTCAACACGCCTTTGATTACGGAGAGCGGATGTTTTCCGGCGAGTGACGAAACGACGCCGTTGTTTAGAACAAGAACGGTTATTGTTTCGCGGCTGTTGATCTCGTCGGCGAGTTTTGTCTCCGAGAGGTAGTGGTTGAACTCGCTGTATTCAGGAAACTTCGATAGGATAGCGGTGATATTGTGAGCAGTTGCGACGGTCATGATGGTGAGAATGGTGGCCATGAGGAAGACGAAGCGTAATGCGCTCATGGTGGCGCACTGTAGCAAAAGAGTGCTAACTGGAACTAAAGTGTGTTGTGTGAGTGTGAGTGGGGTGTTACTTGTTTAGCAGAACTGCAGCAGAGTTTAATAGGGGGTTAACTTAACCATGGTTAGTGAATGTTAACTCTGGTTAGTTGTAAAGCTGTTAATGGGAGGGGGGTGAGTACTGACTTGTTAAGTGGAAATCAAAATGCCCTTATTTGGTTAAAAAGACAAAAGAGTCCTTAAGTTTTAACCATTTTACTGGTCTTTATTGTTTTTGGCATTTTATTAACGTAAACCCTTTTCTTCGTTTTTTCATGTCCAGATTTGTCATATCCAGGTTTGTGCTGTAGAGGCTTGTACTTCACGCATTTAATGTTGTATTTTCGTTTGAATTATTACAATTTGGATTTTTTTTACATTATTTTTTAAAAACTTTAAGTATTTATATGTATTTAATACGATTTTGCTTAGTTATTACATATTTATTAGGGACTAGCTTCAGTTTCACTTTGATGACTGTGCTAGTGAGACGTTTTAATCTTAGGAGTATTAGTTAATCGACATTAAAGTTTTTAATTTATTCAAGTAATTGAGTCCCACATAGCTATTAGTGGAAATGTTTTGTTTACTAGTTATGTTTATCTTTGAAAGAAAAAAAAAACTTATATGAGTTGCTTTATATGTAATGTTTTCTCTTATATTTTTTAGATTATTACAGATGTTAGTTCCTAATGTTGGTTAGTGATATAAGTTTATGTATAAGTTGTTGATCAGTTCTGTTTAAACTAAATGGAAAATATGAATAACATACCTGTTATGGCATTCAAAGCAGAGGAGAATCCAGTCAGAGAACCAGCCATTGAGTTCGACATCTTTGTCAGTATGATTCGGTTCCTCCTTAGGGTGTAAAGTTATGATGGTGATGATAACCGAAAGTAGGGTAAGTATTCGGTTGAGGGAGAGAGTTCGAGATTATGATGTTAATGAGGGTTGAATGATTGTGTAAAGTGTGTAACCGTCTAACCCTTTAACTCTCTAATAAGCCCCTTATTTATACACCCAAGAGGAAACCTAATTAGTTAATAAGGGTAATATGGTCCATCAACAATTACCAACTAATTATAATAGGTTATTAAATATATTTTGATCTAATATAATATAAATGATTATATAGGCTACAAGATTAAATACTAAATAAATAATATTTAATCTAACATTCTCCCACTTAGCCAAGTAATCATTTATCATGAGTATTAGGTAAGCCTGGCCAGGAGTTAACACTCATTTTAGCTTTAAACCAAGAACTATAGCAGAGAAATACAGCCGTTGAATCATCATTCGACTCAGGACCCCCATTAGTCATACTATAGCCTTAATTTAAAACCTAACAGTTACGATCAAAATATGCAGCCCTTTAGCGTCTGATTTGTATTTATATTTGTCTATATGTCATTACACCGGCAGAACATATGTTAGAGACATACAAAATCAAACTGAGGAAATTTTATTAATTAAAACATAAGCTAGTACAATATGCCATTAAACAAGGTCTTTAATAAGTCCCATATTCAATACATGTTCTTCGAAAACTTTAGGTGGGAGACCTTTAGTCATCGGATCCGCAAGCATATCTTTAGTACTAATATACTCAATACAAAGATTATTTTCCTCAACTCGTTCACGTACGAACAAGTACTTCGTATCAAGATATAAACCAGCTCCAGTCGAACTGTTACTGTTCGAGAAACTAACGGCAGCTGAGTTATCACAGTAAAGCTTCAATGGTCTAGAAATGGAATTAACAATCTTGAGTCCAGTGATCAGATTTCTAAGCAACATTCCATGACAGGTTGCGTTGTAAACAGCAATGTACTCTGCCATCATTGTGGAAGTTGTAGTTAACTGTTGTTTATGACTCTTCCATGAGATAGGTCCGCCTGCTAACATAAAGATGTAGCCCGAAGTGGATTTCTTGTCATCTTTGCATTTAGCAAAGTCAGAATCAGAATAACCTACCACTTCTAAGTGATCACTTCTTCTATAAGTCAGTTTGTAGTCTTTCGTCCCTTGCAGATATCTAAGGACCTTCTTAGCTGCTTTCCAGTGATCTAGGCCAGGATTAGTCTGATAACGACCTAGCATTCCAGCAATATAAGCGATATCTGGGCGAGTACAGACTTGAGCATACATCAGGCTCCCGACTACTGACGCGTAAGGTATCTGGCTCATTTGCTCCTTTTCAACCTCTGTTGTCGGACACTTGAATGAACCGAAAACATCTCCCTTAACTACTGGAGCGACGGAGGGTTTGCACTGTTGCATGTTGTAACGTGTAAGGACACGATCTATGTAAGTCTTTTGAGACAATCCTAAGATCCCTTTGTGTCTATCTCGGTGAATTTCGATGCCAATGACGTAAGAAGCATCTCCGAGATCCTTCATGTCGAAGTTATGCGAGAGTAACCGCTTCGACTCATGCAACATGTCTAAACTATTACTTGCCAATAGAATATCGTCTACATAAAGGACAAGTATAGTAAAGTTACTCCCACTCATCTTGAGGTAGGTGCATTGATCCACTTGATTCTTCATAAAACCTTGCCTCTTCATGACTTCATCAAACTTTAGGTACCATTGACGTGATGCTTGTTTTAACCCATAAATGGATTTCTTCAACTTACAGACTAGATGCTCCTGACCTTCAGGTTTAAAGCCTTCAGGTTGTTTCATGTAAACATCTTCGTCTAAGTCTCCGTTAAGGAAAGCAGTTTTGACGTCCATCTGATGCAGCTCTAAATCAAAATGAGCTACTAGGGCCATGACGATCCTTAATGAATCTTTACGAGAGACAGGTGAAAACGTCTCTTGATAATCAATTCCCTCTTTCTGAGTGTAGCCCTTTGCAACCAATCTCGCTTTGTAGCGTTCAACGTTCCCATTCGGATCCAGTTTTGTTTTGAACACCCATTTACAACCTACAGGTTTGGTACCATTGGGTAATTCGACTAAATCCCAAACGTCATTTTTCTTCATGGATTCAAGCTCATCAATCATTGCTTTGTTCCATTCAGAAGACTGATCACTGCTAATGGCTTCGTTATAAGAGATAGGATCATTGAGCTTTCCAGCATCCATTTCAGTCAGGTAGGTAACATAATCATCCCAATTAGTAGGCCTTCTTTGCCTAGATAACCTCCTGAGTTGATTATCGGGTTCAGCGTTGTCTTGGTTCTGAGCGTTTGATGTGCCTTCGTTATGAGGTATAATGGGTTCTGATTGTGGAGGTGGAATTTGTGCAGTGACTTCAGGTGCAGTTGCATGGGGTACAAGAGGAGTAAACGGAGTAATGATAAGCGACGAGTCTCTCCCCCCCGCGTCTTGTACTTCTTGCAATTCTTCGTAAGGGTTGGTACTGCTCCCACTGATCTTAAAATCCTCCAAGAACGCAGCACGCTTGGTTTCAACAATACGGGTGACATGGGAAGGACAATAGAAACGATAACCCTTCGAATGATCAGGATACCCAATAAAGAAACAGGTAACTGTTTTGGGGTCAAGTTTCCTTAGGAAAGGATTATAAAGTTTTGCTTCAGCAATGCAGCCCCATACTTTCATATATTTAAGACTCGGTTTCCTTCCTGTCCAAAGTTCATAAGGAGTTTTAGGGACAGACTTAGAAGGAACTCTATTGAGTATATGAACAACTGCTTTTAACGCTTCAGTCCAGAGGAATAATGGTAAATTAGTGTTGGCTAACATACTACGCACCATGTTCATAAGGGTACGATTTCTTCTTTCAGCTACACCATTCTGCTGAGGTGTACCAGGCATGGTGTATTGGTTCACAATCCCCTGGCCCTTACAAAACTCATAAAATGGACCAGGAGCTTGACCCACATCAGTATGTCTTCCATAATATTCACCGCCTCTATCTGATCTCACAACTTTAATTTGACGATCTAATTGCTTTTCAACTTCAGCTTTATAATCTTTAAAAGTTGTTAGAGATTCAGATTTTTCCTTTATAAGATACAAGTACATGTAACGAGAATAATCATCAATCATCATCATCATCATCATACTCAGTATATCCCACCAATAGCAAAGCTAAGGTAGGGTCTGAGGAGGGTGAGATGTAGACAGCCTTACCTCTACCCCGTAGGAATAGAGAGGCTGCTTCCAATGAGACCCCCGGCTCGATTTTAGTTTTGCATCAAGCCTTGGACATAAGGCACATAACACTCAGCAATTGAGACAAACGCCGATTAGTGCATGTACCCCCTTGTCTTTCGGCTATCAACGCCACCACATGATGCATGATTAACCATCCCCCTCTTTTAACGTTATTTTCATGAAATTAGTAAAATAACGTTAAAATTAGTGCACTTTCACTTTTGCCCCCCGAGCGCCCACACATATATACATTATATGAGCATACCGCAAGCGGGGCGTAAGAGAATAATCATCAATGAAAATGATAAATGAAGTATGTCCTGTTATACCAGCAATTTGATAAGGACCACTAATGTCAGTGTGAATGAGTTCTAATAAATTAGAGCTCCTAGTGGCTCCTTTCTTATTTGCTAATGTCATTTTGCCTTTAAGACATTTGACACATGTTCCAAAATCGGTGAAATCGAGAGGAGGTAAGACTTCATCCTTTACGAGACGATTTAATCGTTCTCTTGAGATGTGGCCTAAACGAATTTGTTTCTTTTCCATCTTTGTGAGTGATTCATTAATATTATATGACAACAAAGATTTGGAAAAATTATCATCTAGTTCTAATCTATAGAGACCACCATCCAGAATGCCAGTACCATAAACAATGGAATCATAGAGAATAGAGAGTTTGCGATGACCATGAGAAACGACAAAACCGTCCATGTCTAACTTTGGTCCTGATACAAGGTTCCGAGTTACCTCAGGAACATATAAGGTATCATAAAGTTTAATACATAAACCAGTTTTCAAAAATAATTGTAATGTTCCTATGGCCTTCACTTCTAATTCCCGATCATCCCCAACTTTAAGTGTTCTTTGGTTTCTTCCCAGCTTCCGGATTGTAAGGAATCCCTGAAGTGAATTAGTAACATGTACCATAGAACCAGAGTCAAACCACCAAGAATTAGCAGGAACATTTAAATTAAAGGACTCAAGTATCATGAAAAAATCGTTACCTTTCTTAGCCAGCCACTCCTTGAAGTCAGGGCATTCCTTTTGCTTATGTCCTGTTTTCTTACAGAACTTGCAGTAGGGTTTGCCTAAGGAGTTCTTAGAGCTGGAAGGTGCACTTGTATTAGGATTTGGATTTGGTTTGTGAACCTTAGAAGCATCCTTTCTTGGATAATTGTTCTTCCTCTTCTTTGAGCTGGAGGTGGTGAAGTTAGCAACATCAGTATGGCGATCCATCTTCATACGCTCTTCCTCCTGCACGCACATAGCGATCAGCTCACTCATCGTCCATTTGTCCTTCTGAGTGTTGTAATTGATCTTGAATGCTTCATAGGACGAAGGAAGCGAAGTGATGATGAAGTGAACAAGAAAACCATCACTGATCTCCATCTCTAGGCCCTTCAACTTATTGGCCATGTCATGCATCATCATGATGTGTTCGCGAATGCCGCTCCTCCCATCATACTTAGTCGTCACCAGCTTGAGGATAAGAGTGCTAGCGTGTGCTTTTGATGTTCCCTTGAATTGATCCTCCACAGAAGCCAGATAGGTTTTAGCATCTTCAGAATCAGGAATGGCCCCTCTGATTGAGTTATGAATGGACTGCTTCATGAACATGAGAGACATGCGGTTACACCTAGTCCACTTATCATGGAGTAACTGCTCAGCAGCAGTACTAGTAGCAGTAAGGTCCGCTGGCTTATTCTCTCTTAGAGCATAATCAAAGTCCAGCAGCCCAAGAGTAAGCATGAGGGCATCCTTCCAAGCAGCAAAGTTATCACCAGTCAAAGGTGGAATCCCTTGATTGGGTGCTGATAGTGGAAATAAGATGAGCAAGTTATGATACTAAGAAAGAAGTCTTAATGTGATCTAAGGGCATGTTATACTAAGGCAGGCATAAATAATGACCATTATAATTATGAAGCTGTGATAATGTCTATTACTAACATCAAAATAATAGACTTAGGAAAATTCTATTTAAATGAAGACAAATCAGCTTTGGCCAGAAGTGTAATCATTTAAACATGTGTGCAAAGTAATTGTGACAAATCAGCTTTGGCCAGAAATGAGACAATCACTTTAGTTATGCACTTGTCAAGTCATGCTAAACATAAATGAATTAAATCAGCTTTGGCCAGAATTAAGACATTTCAGGTTTGTAATGCATACTTAACATAGCTTTTAATAATACTTGAACAATAAATAGATGTAGTAAATCAGCTTTGGCCAGAATTAATACATCAGAAGCTCATTCAAGTTAAGCTATTTTGGTTTTGTAAAAAATTATCTGATTCTGATTAATTAAGTAAGTAAGTGTTAACAAAACCAAGTATTTTAGGTCACATTAAACAGCATAAAAAAAATAATGAGGTCTCGAGTCGCAATCTTAGTTGCGAGTCGCAATCTTAGTCTCGACTTGTAATGGTCATGGTTGCGAGTCGCAATCTCAGTCTCGACTTGTAATGGTCATGGTTGCGAGTCGCAATCTCAGTCTCGACTTGTAATGGTTATGGTTGCGAGTCGCAACCTTAGTTGCGAGTTGTGATGATTGCAGTTGCGAGTCGCAATCTCGTGGTTGCGAGTCGCAATCTCGTGGTTGCGAGTCGTGATCTCTGTTAACAGCTGCTGATTGTGATAAAACTGAAACTCGAAATTTAAGGGATTTGGGATAGTATTTCCTGTTTTAATCATGATCTAAACTTATCAAGGATTTCGAAAATAATAACTGATTATCTCTTTAACAGTTTTCGAAAATTTAATAGATAAAAATTTAGATCAAAACAGTAAAACACTTACTAATCCAAAATTATATTCCAAATCTTATGAATTTTTCGAGTTTCTTAGAACATAAATGATGAACCCTAAAATAATAAGAACATAATCTGGAAATCCGAAACCTGATTTTAATGGTTTTGTAATGGATTTCGTGACAATAAGTTTAATCCTTTATGATTCCGAGTCAATTTATCAATTAGCAGGATCCGAAAACAGGGATTTCGGTCACAAACAACTCGAAAAACAGTTCTTGATTTTAATGCTTTAAAACTTTCGTTTTCCAGATTTTGATCCGAGAATAATGGATACGAAAAACAGAACTGATTTATCAACATATGCTCTGATACCACATGTTGATCAGTTCTGTTTAAACTAAATGGAAAATATGAATAACATACCTGTTATGGCATTCAAAGCAGAGGAGAATCCAGTCAGAGAACCAGCCATTGAGTTCGACATCTTTGTCAGTATGATTCGGTTCCTCCTTAGGGTGTAAAGTTATGATGGTGATGATAACCGAAAGTAGGGTAAGTATTCGGTTGAGGGAGAGAGTTCGAGATTATGATGTTAATGAGGGTTGAATGATTGTGTAAAGTGTGTAACCGTCTAACCCTTTAACTCTCTAATAAGCCCCTTATTTATACACCCAAGAGGAAACCTAATTAGTTAATAAGGGTAATATGGTCCATCAACAATTACCAACTAATTATAATAGGTTATTAAATATATTTTGATCTAATATAATATAAATGATTATATAGGCTACAAGATTAAATACTAAATAAATAATATTTAATCTAACATAAGTTCCACAACGGACGGTAGTGATATCGACCTAGTGGCATGGGCGAAGCTTTTAAGTGTCGGGAGGGGGCGACCGACCCCCAGAATTTTTCGCTCATTAGTGGAGAGTATGTAGTTTTTGTATAGAAATTTTTGGGTATATATGTTTTCGACCCCCCGGTTTTATAGAAATTTTTAGGTCCGGTTACTCCCCCTCTCCTGGTCGGAAATTTCAAGATTTGCCACTGCCTAGGGGTATTGAGAGATTTTGTTGTCTCTCTTTTGAAGTCTATTTATACAACCTTAACCACTTTGAATCGCTTCTTCCAATTATAAAAACACAGAATACATTGTGAATTTTTTAATGATTATGCATATTCGAATTCACGTCTCAAGACCAATTAGCAAAAGAGGATCAAAGCATGAGAAAATTTCACAACGCACTCATACTTGCAATGCTTGAACAATGATGACCCTTGCAATATCTGGTAAGTGACAAGCATATGTGATCTCTACCATGATTATAGAGATCCTTTTGTTGGTGTGATTTATCTACTGATTTAAGAGACAAGTTGATAGTGAAGAAAGCTTTTGATCATAGATCATTGAGTGGACGTAAGGTGAATGTGTTAACCCGAATTAACCGCAATATATCTTTGTGTTCTTGTGGTGAAATCTTTCAATCCATTATCTAGTTATTTTATTTTATTACACGTGTTCATTTGAGTTGTTTTAAATTCAATAAAAGTTATTTTTTTCCTTTAATATCCACACCCATGTTGGTTCTAGGTTATTGGTTTGTTAACCTTGGATCGCCATGAGTTTGGGAAGCATGTCTACATTGTGACTAATGGAAATTGTGAAAGGAGAGTATAGTAGTAACCTTGGATCGCCATGAGTTTGGGAAGCATGTCTACATCATGACTAATGCAAATCGTGATAGGAGAGTATAGCAGTATATATATAGGTGGCCGAAGCAGGGGCGAAGCTTAATGGGGGCGGGGGGGGGGGGGGGACGTCCGCCCCCCGGGATTTTTCGCTCAGTAGTGTTATATATGTAGTTTTCGTATAGAAATTTGTGGGTATATACGTTTTCACCCCCCCCCCCCCCCCGGTTCTATAGAAATTTTTGGGTATATATGTTTTCACCCCCCCCCCCCCCCCCCCCCCCCCCGCCGAAAAATCCAAGCTTCGCCACTGGGCCGAAGTTTCTACTAATTCTCTTGTTGGTGAGTTTTTATGATGTTTTTATTGTTTTAATTGTTATAGCTTTGTTTTATTGTGGATTTGAGTGGAAGAAAGTTAGGGACTAAAAAAATATGTGAAGGCCTTCCCTATGGTACCTTGGAAAAGTATTGAAAAGTGAAATTTGAGAGGTATGAGCAACTTTAACAAAACGTTTTTTTTTTTTTATTGATTTTGTACACGAATTATTATATGTAATAATTATTAATATAATTATTATTTTATTGGCATGCTCTTTGATGAGAGCTTGATAGCGAAGCTAAGAATGCCCAAAATATAGTTAAAATGAATGAAATATCAATCCTTAAATTGATGTTTTTACAATGAGAAAATGGGTGGAAACTTGTCCCATATAGAAAGAAGGTAGAACCTTAAATGGGAACCTTCTAAAAATATAGTTTCTTTAGCAACCCAATAGCACCCTCACGCACGTGTGCGCGTCGTGACTATAGCCAATGGCGCTTTGATGGTGCAATTCACACCCTCGAATCACTGCGAGCCACTTGAGAGTTGTCACATCGCGCCTTCGAGTGGGCCTCGAGGCATACATGTCTGATCGATAAACAATAAGCAACAAAATGATAAAGGTTTCGTAATTAAACTTAAACACCACGATTACAAAAGATAACAAATCTCCAAGATCCAACAAAGATAACATAATTGTCTTAATGGTAATGTATGCACTTATCCTTGAGCATTAATCCGTTTTTCCTAACGATTGCCTCAGAGACATGCTTAAAAGAATATGTGAGCTTTCACTAGTGAATGCGAGTAACAGACATGTTTTCAAATATAACCATAATAGATATCCTAGTCATATGTTTTCAGCAATTTAAACATTCAACCAGGCAAGGATAAGGTTTAAAATTCATGTTTTCACTAAGTATACATGCTATGTTCCAAGTTTTACTTGAGCCTACTACGAGACACTTCATGACCATTTAACAATGTGTATGGTTGATACCAGCACACGTACCTAATTACCTCAAATGAGTTTTAAAACATACTATATGCATCATGAGGTTTTCGTAAAAGTTTTAAGAGTAGCATGTATCTCAGTTTTATAAAGAGTTAAAATGCTAATCTGTGTTATTTAGTAGCAGTTAATTTAATAACTTTAGCACGATTAGGTGAATTAACTTAATAATTTTTAAACATGATTTGTCTGATTTAGAATTTATAAGAAATGATTATTACTTGGACCAAATACGCACAATAGGCAAGTTTACCTATCGTTTGCAGTAAAGTTTATGTAATAACCAAGTATCGAACCCAAAGAACACGACTTTTACTACTCAACTTTTAATTATCGACAAGTTAATTAATTATCTTTTGCTTGTTTGTTAAATTATATTTAACACCAGAAAATAAATGCAAGTACCATAAATTAATAGAGAATATCAAGAGTACAATGAGTATTGCTTTGGGTTTTCGCCTCCACTTGGGATGAATTATATTTAGGTTATTGGCAAGCGGTGCGGTGAATTTAAGTAAAAGATTCAGTTAAAGACTTTTCATTAGATTTACAAATTATGTTTTGAGGTTAAAATAGAATTAGGTCATGTTAAAGTTAATTCATAGTCTTTGCCTAGAAGAAGACTTCTTTAAAAGAATCTTGCCTAGAAGAAGACTTCTTTAAAAGAATCTTCAAGTAGGTTTAGGTTAAAGATATCCAACTACTCTTCCTCTTCTAAAACACTATACTTTGCAATCCTTCTAGTCATGATCCCTCTTATGTGTCCATCAAGGATATGTGTGTTGCTCCGTATAGGTGCTAATGACACTTGTGATTAGTTAGGGCAGTATTTAACGGGTGACGTTATAATAACACACACACACACACACACACATATATATATATATATTGTTGGTGCATATTTCATACGTCTGTCATTATGCGAATAGCTAGATAGAGTGTGTGTTGAATATTGTATAGAATAGGATCAGTTGGACACGGTGTTGATACTGCAAAGGTCCATCTGGACGGATGGATAAGTCCATTCGGACGGATGGACAACATTCTAGTCCAAACCCCATCCGGATATAGGTATTGTAATGTATAAGTCTATCCGACCGGATGGAGGCGGATAGGCTGTTGCCTATAAATAGGGAGTTAGGGTTCCCATTTGGACAAGCTTTTGGATCCCTGAGGGGACATGCTGTCCAACTGGTCTCACGGTGCTGTAACTTTCAGATATGAATAGAGACAAGGTTATAAGTGATTGCTCGGTGTTGTTTCTATCTTCTACTCATTTCTTGTCACCGGACCGATCATCTCAGGACCAAAGCTCCGTCAAACTCGCTAGATCCTGGAATCATAATTGGTATCAGAGCTACGGTACCGATTCAATCGATCTAACAGTTAATTGAATCACCTACGCTCATAGTTTTTGGACGTTTAGGGAATTTTGACGTTATAATATAGAATAACATAAAATTGAGGATCAATTCAAGGACAAAATTCAAAATTGAAACATCATTATGCTCGGAATTGATTCGTGCACAACCCTGTGAAATGTTATCATGAAATTCAAAGAAATAAAGATTCTGGATCGAAAAATGTGATTGAGAGTGTTCTTGAGAAGTTTGAACATGCTCATTCGGATGTACCCATCCGGACGGATGCACTCATCCGGATGGACAGAAAATACTCATCCGGATGGATAGGAGATTCCATCCGGACAGATAGACAATGTCACACCCCCAAAACACCACATGCGGAAGACAATCTATTCTCGATTTCTGTGTGTTTCGATTCTGAGCAATTGAATCACTTTGGGTAGTCGACGTCTATTTAGCCGAAGACAATCTATTCTCGATTTCTGTGTGTTTCGATTCTGAGCCCGCAATTGCTGACTCTGATATTCGCCGATATTATGTGGATCTTATGTGTTTTATGTGGTTATATCCTTTGATTTTTGGCGATTTGTTTGCTTTTCGCTCTTCGCTTTCGATCAACACGCACAACACACTACACGTATATCCAAATCACTGGTCATTATTCATCATCGCTGCTCGATATTCCCAATCGCTATAATTAATTGTTGTACGCGCTGTGGAGGATAGGGAATACGTGCAACATATAGCTAGGTTTCTGTATTCTGACTGTCTCATGTGCTTCTGTGCCTACGTGCTTATGTGTTTCTGTGCTCTACGTGCTTATGTGTTAATGTGTTTACATGCCTATTTGCCTAGGTGCCTGTGTGATTATATGAATAGATGTGTTCCTGAGCTTTATGGTAATTGCTAGACTATACTAGGAATAATCGAAATTTGTGTTGAGTCCTGTGGTGATGTCTGTTGCAGACAATGTCGTCATCTGGATCTCGCGCTACTCAAGCTGCTCGCCGAAAGCAAGCAGATAAACGCCTCGCCTCTATGATTACTAAGAAAATGGCGAAGATTATCCCTCAGATCGTGAGTGAACTACACGAAAATGCGAGCAAATCTTCTGAAGAGTCAAGGACCGATACTCCCAAAGCTGCTTTTAGCTTCAAGCAGTTCAAAGCTTGCGGACCGAAAGAATTTACTGGCGAAGATGGTCCTACGGCCTTATTTCAATGGTTTGATTCGATCGAGGTCACCCTGCGCCAGAGTGGCTGTCCTAACGATCTCCGCACTCTGAATGCTATCGGCGTCTTCCAATCCTGAGCGCTAAATTGGTGGACGGGCGAGAGAAACAAACACGGAAACGGTGCAGCTTATGGTTTGACATGGGAAGAGTTGAAGGACGTCATGTTGGAAGATTTCTGCCCTCCCCATGAGCGCCAAAAGTTGTAGGACGAATTCTGGCATATCAAGCAGAAGGAGGTCGACAATGCAGCTTTAACCGCTCGCTTCAAGCAGCTTAGCATAATCTGTGCTGATCAGGTTAAGACTTCTGATATGGCAATCAAGAAGTATATTCGAGCTCTGCCAGATTATGTCACATATTTTGTGCAAGCTTCAAAACCAGCAACAATCGAAGAAACTTACCTGCTTGCCACTGAAATAAACGACAAGCGAGTCAAGTCTGGCTTCTGGGATAAAGCCGCCAAGAATCTACAACAACCTACCACTGCACCAACTGCTGAAACCGCCGTCGCTCCTCAGTCTTCAAAAGCTTCTCGTCGCAAGAGGAAGAATAACAGTAACTCCAGCAACAAGAATTGTGATGTAACCACTGCTGCCCCACTCCAAGCTGTACCAGCTCAGCAGCAAACTCAACATCGCCAGGTTGCGGCACCGGTAACTCAAGCACCGCCGGCAAAGCGTGCTTATACTGGTCCTCACCCTGCCTGCCCGACATGCACCTATCACCACCCAGTGGGAATCGCCTGCAGATTTTATGTACACTGCAAGATGTACGACCATTTGACCGCCAACTGCCATACAGGTCCTCGTTAAGCACCAGCTACTGTTCATCAAGCTCTACTTCCTGCTCCTCAAGGGCATCAAGCAGCTCCGGCACCCGAGGTCAATGCTAGAGTCTGCTTTGCATGTGGTGATCCCAACCACTTCGTAAACATGTGCCCCAATCGGGTTGTGAAGCAAGAGCCTCAACAACAGCAGCCTCAGCAACAAGCCACTCTTGCTCGAACTTTCAACATTAATGTGCGCCAGGCTCAGGCTGACAACAACATGGTCAATGGTACGTTCCTTGTTAATGGTATTTATGCTTCATGTTTGTTTGATACTGGAGCCGATAACTGTTTTGTATCGTTTGAGTTCGAAAAGCTCCTCAATCGTAAGCGCGCTCATCTCCCCTCGACGTTCGACGTTCGATGTTGAAGTTGCCACCGAAAGAATCGTCGCTGTAAATTCTATTCTTCATGATTGTACTCTCGAACTCAACAATCACATATTCCCCATCGATCTTATTCCAATGCAACTCGGAAGTTTTGACGTCATAGTAGGCATGGACTTTCTTCGTGAAAATCATGCTGAAGTGGTTTGCTTCGATAAGATGATTCGATTCTCGCTCGCTAATGGTGATCAGTTATGTGTTTATGGTGAAGTCGTGTCGAAGAAACTCCAACTCATGTCATGTGTCCAGGCTAGCAAGTATCTCCGCAAGGAATACCAAGCTTTTCTGGCACACATTGTAGTAGCGGTGAAAAAGGAAGTTAAGGAGGTGAAAGACGTCCCCGTTGTTTGTGAATTCCCTAACGTTTTTCCTGAAGATCTTCCAGGTTTACCTCCGAGTCGTGATATCGACTTTCGCATCGACCTCACTCCTGGAGTAAACCCTGTTGCCAGAGCTCCTTATCGACTCGCTCCGTCCGAAATGCGCGAACTCTCAAGTCAGCTCCAGGAATTGTTTGACAAAGGCTTCATTCGCCCTAGCACCTCTCCTTGGGGCGCACCAGTCCTTTTCGTCAAAAAGAAGGATGGGTCATTCCGGATGTGCATCGACTATTGGGAATTGAATAAGCTGACAATCAAGAATCGTTACCCTATGCCTCGCATCGATGATTTGTTTGACCAGTTACAAGGTGCTACATGTTTCTCCAAGATCGATCTACGCTCAGGCTACCACCAGTTACGTATACAAGAGGAGGATATTCCCAAGACCGCTTTTCGCACTCGATACGGCCACTACGAGTTCGTTGTTATGACTTTTGGTTTAACCAACGCACCCGCGTTTTTTATGGATCTGATGAATCGCGTTTGTAAACCTTTCCTCGACCGCATCGTCATCGTGTTCATCGATGATATCCTGATCTATTCCAAGTCGAAAGCCGAACACGCGCAACATCTGCGTTTGGTTCTTGAGCTACTCCGGGGGAATCGACTCTATGCCAAGTTCTCCAAGTGTGAATTTTGGTTGGAGGAGGTTCAATTCCTTGGTCACATTGTCAATAGTCAAGGTATCCACGTTGACCCTGCGAAGATCGAAGAAGTTAAGAGTTGGGTTACACCCAAGAACCCGTCTGAAGTCCGTTCTTTTCTCGGACTAGCGGGCTATTATCGCCGATTTATCGAATGATTCTCTAAAATCGTTGTGCCGCTCACCTCTCTCATGCAAAAAGACAAGCCTTTTGTTTGGGGAACTGAACAAGAAACTACCTTTCAAACCCTCAAGTACATGCTTTACAATGCTCCTGTTCTCACTCTACCCGACAGAAACAATCACTTTATCGTCTATTGTGATGCCTCGAACCTTGGACTTGGTTGTGTTCTCATGCAACGAGACAAGGTTATTGCTTACGCGTCTCGACAGCTCAAGATCCACGAGAAGAACTATACAACCCATGACCTCGAGCTAGGCGCAGTTATTTTTGCGTTAAAGATCTGGCGACACTACCTTTATGGTACCAAGTGTACGATCTTCATTGATCATAGGAGCCTACAACATATCTTTGACCAGAAAGAACTAAATATGCGTCAACGCCGGTGGGTAGAACTTCTCAACGATTATGACTGTGAGATTCGTTATCATCCTGGCAAAGCAAATGTCGTTGTCGACGCTCTCGGTAGACGGAGTTATTTGCTCAGTGCCCGTAATATTCAAGCTCAATATGATCTCGACACCCTCATCCGCGAAGCCCAGCGTGCTTGCTTTAATGAGCGCACTTTGAAGAAGGAAAGGATTATCAACGATGGAGCCCAGCTAGAAAATAAGTCGAATGGGATATTCCATTATCTGGACCGAATTTGGATCCCTAAGCGAACCAATTTACGACAGATTTTGATGTAAGAAGCCCACAAATCCCGATATTCTTTTCATCCTGGTGCCGAAAAAATGTACCAGGACCTGCGCTACAAGTACTGGTGGCCGGGCATGAAGAGGGATATCGCCCTCTATGTTTCGAAATGCCTAACATGCTCGAAGGTCAAGGCTGAGCACCAAAGACCCTCTGGCTTACTCGTTCAACCCGAGATCCCTGTGTGGAAGTGGGAGAGTATAACTAAGGACTTCGTAACGAAACTTCTGCGCACGCCATCAAGTCACGACAACATTTGGGTTGTCATTGACCGTTTGACCAAATCCGCTCACTTTCTGCCAATACGGGAAGACTACAAGGTAGAAAAATTAGCCCAAATCTACACCAAAGAGATCATTTGTCGACATGGGACTCCTCATGACATCATTTCTGACCGCGATGCTCGGTTTACCTCGCGTTGTTGGGAAACGTTTCAAGCTGCCCTCGGTACTGTGCTTAATCTAAGTACCGCATTCCATCCCTAAACTGACGGCCAGATTGAAAGAACGATTCGTACCCTTGAAGACATGCTCTGTTCGTGTGTCATAGATTTCGGTGGTAATTGGGATGCATACTTACCTTTGGTCTAATTCTCGTACAATAATAGTTATCATTCCAGCATTCAAATGGCACTGTTTGAGGTGTTGTATGGAAGAAGATGTTGATCGCCTATTGTATGGCACGAGATCGGGCACTCGCAATTAACTGGTCCTGAGCTATTGCAAGAAACGACTGACAAAATCCTCCAAATCTGAGACAATCTGCTGAAAGCTCGGAGTCGTCAGAAAAGTTACACCGATAGACAACGCAAGCCCCTCGAATTTGACGTTGGCGACCATGTACTCCTAAAGGTATCACCTTGGAAGGGTGTGGTCAGATTCGGCAAGAGAGGAAAGCTCGCGCCTCGATATGTTGGTCCCTTTAAGATTCTGGAAAGAATCGGAAAAGTGGCTTATAGACTCGAACTACCGGAGGAACTTAACAACGTTCACCCGACTTTCCACGTTTCGAACCTCAAAAAGTGCCTGGCTGATGATGATTTACATGTACCCCTCGAGGATCTTTAAGTAAACGAAACACTGCACTTCGTGGAAAAGCCTGTCGAAATCATGGACCGCCAAACCAAGCAGCTCCGACGCTCACACATTCCCATTGTGAAAGTCCGATGGGAAGGCAAACAAGGCGCAATGTTCACTTGGGAACTCGAAAGAGACATGAAGGCGAAGTACCCACAGTTGTTTGTTACGGCTTCAGCCTAATTTCGGGACGAAATTCCCTTAAGAAGGGGAGGCTGTAATACCCTGTGTTTCGAAAGTCAAAGTCAAGATTGAAGTCAAAGGAAGACAAGATTGCTAATTGCGATCTGTCACTCCTTACTTAACTCCTGTTTTGACTCCTTTGACTTGTAGATAGTCTATTTATTTTATCGCTTTAGTTGTATTATATGGAGTACTTATTAATAATCGAGGTTAATCGCGTATTAATTGCATGTTTAATCGATTTATCGCTTATCGCTATCGCATTCGCAACTCGAATTAAGTGTTCTGGATATTGTTTTACGCGTGTGTGCTATTTATGTGTTACTTGTGCATGTTATATGTTGAGGTGATAATCGAAATCGCAATCTATCTCATCGCAATCAAATCGAAACGCTAAACGCAAGTCAATTAAAGTGATTGTATGTTAGATATAGTAGTTGGGATTAAAAGTAATTTAATGAGTAATCCTATCGCATCACTCTCTCGAATCGCATTACATCGCTCATCACTCGAATCAGAGCAATTAAACTCATCGCGCCAAACACTTGAATCGAGTGGCCAACCGACCGAGTGGCCATCCGATCGAGTTGCCACCCGATCGACCAGCCTCCTTTCCACTTTCCTTTTTAAGAAACCCTATAAATACCCCTCATATGTCACATCACTTGATGTGACAGCTCTCACTCGAACTCAGCTCGCTCCAGCCACTCTTTCTCTCAATTTCTCTCAATTCTTGTAAGTTTTCAACCTAAATCTTGTACTTTCTTGATCTACGCGCACTCCTACACCTTTCTATCTTTTGAATCTTAACTTTTAACATTGAAATCACCGGATTTGAGGTATTCTAGGGTGATGTCATCATGGAGTTCCTATGAACTTCAATGCTAGGCTTCATTCTACCAAGAACACTTAGATCTGAAGGATTTCAACAACATTTATCAAAGATTTCACTTAGATCTACACAAATTCATGGATAAAAGGATTGAGAGAAGGTTTTCCAACTTTCTTTCAACTGTTTTACACCCAATGCACTCAAACCCGATAGAATCGGAGCTTGTTCTGATCTTCTACTCATTCTTAGTGATGCATTAGTTCCAGATCCGAATTCTATCCAAGAGATATTGACTTCAGGTTTGAACATGAACTACCGACTTGGACCGTGAACCGGTCGGAATAGGGTGATTCCTGTTCGGTCTGGTCACTTGGGCTGAGATAGGGTTTCTGTTGTTCAAGCACGTTATTAAAATGTCTCATTCAAACACTACAAAACTTCAAACGAATCAAGTGCCAAGACGAACGGATCATCGAGACGGATTGCCGTCCGATCGGATTGCCACCCAATCGACCGGTCGTCCGATCGGGATGCACTTGGCTCCTTACTTAAGTTATTTTCAAACTATTCAAAGGTTCTGAATGTTGAAAAGGATTACCACCCGATCGGATTGCCATCTGATGCGTGTGAAGTGTTATATATATTAGGTGTATATTTTAAGCCCTTTTTAACACTTATTTTAGCCAAGTTTTAAATTTATAAAACACGATATTTTACTAACACTAAACACACATATGGGCAAGTGCACCCATCGAGAGCGTAGTATAGCGTTGGTAAGATACCGAGGTCGTCCAAGGACACAAGAGCTTTTAATACCGGTTTATCCTCAACGTCTAACCAAAATAAAAGATTATCTTGAGTCATTGTAGTAGGCCCCTCTTTTGAAGGTGACGTTACCCTCACCCCAGTAGTTTGAGTCAGCAAGGATACAATCCTAAAAGGGTGGATTATTGGAAGATAATGAATTAAGTTATTAATGCAGTATTGTGGTAGGCCCCGCTTTTGGCGGTGACGTTACCCTCGGCTAAGTAGTCTGAGTCAGCATGGATACAGTCCTAAATAGTCGGGTTATAGTATTAATAGTAGTTAACTTATGAGGGGGTCAAAGAGTTTGGACCCCCGCCATCCAATACCGTGAAGTATTGAAGGAGGTCCTACTAAATTTGACCCAGGTCCATTGCAGGACCTCTAAACGCTGAACAATGGCAAGACCTTTACCAAACCGTTCCCTTAACCCCCGACCAGGTAGCCAACATACCTCCATATAGACCGTGGAGATATGAATGGTGAAAATCCTTTATTTTATATAGACAGTAAAATAATGCCAAGACACCACGGACAAACGATAAGGAAAGATCACCTTCAACATAAGTAACTAGTTATTAAAGTCATTAATACAAAACCAAATAAAAAGTGCAAAAGATTAGAAATAAAAAATATTATACTAGACACTTTGTCTTCACCAAGTGATGTAAGAGACTTAGGCAAACATGGCCTTGATTGTCAAGAACTCTTACGATCAATCTTGGATCCCGAGACGACTCACACACTCTACGATGGACAATGGATGATGGTGGTGGATGATGGTGTTGTGATGGTGGTGGGTGGTGGGTGAAGTGTGAGAGAGGTGGTGTGCCAGGGGATGAGTTGAAATGAATCCAAGCACTCCTATTTATAGGCTGAACAGAGAGCTGGGCACGGCCCCGTGTCCGCTGGGCACGGCCCCGTGCCTGTCTGACACTCTGTCTCCTCATTAATTGTAATTCACAATTACAATTAATGCGCCTGCTGTACTTTCGACACGCCCCCGCGTCCGCTGGGCACGGCCCCGTGGTGGGCAATAGAAGCTTCTATAGGTTTGTCTTTTCTGCTGCTTCTTGGGCACGGCCCCGTGCTGGCTGAGCACGGGGCGTGTTCAGTCTTCTGACTTCTCTATTTTGCTTTGGAAGGTGCCGTTGAGGGGTCGGGCAGTCCACTAATGTTCCTTTCCTTGTATTTATGTTGGAATTAGCTGTCTTTTTGCTTCTTTTGTGTTTTTGAGCTCATTTAATCCTGAAAATACAAAAGGAAGACAAAAACACTCTTTTTCCAATATTAGTACTTAAAAGGGTTAGTTTTATGCCTCATTTGATGTAATTTATATGTTGCATTTTACACATATCAAATACCCCCACACTTGAACTTTTGCTTGTCCTCAAGCAAAACTCTTTAATATGTGGCTTACACTCCCAAATGGAATAGGTAGAAGAGAAGGTTTTGGGCTTGTCGTAGAGTGTCGGGAATCCAAGATCTTTTTGGGTTTTATCTTTATTTATTTACAATCCTATTCGTAATGATTTATGTAGAACTTTTCATTGGAGAAATTACTTATTTGGGCATAACATGCCTTTTTAAAATTCCATTTATATACAAGTTCACATACCTCATGGGAGAAATCACTCACACTCGGCCGAAGGTGTATTTTTAGTGAATCACTCGAGAGCGGCATGGAACTTATTCCTACCATAAGCTTGCCAAGCAATTAATTCTCCTCCTTTTTAACTTTTATACCTTTGTAAATATCAAGAGGACTTTGTGGGTTAAGGGTTAGGCTTGGGTTAAAGGTAGGTGGTTGGGATAGTGGTTAGTGGTTAGTAGAAAAAGGGTGAAAAAGCGTAACAAGTGTCGGTTTTCGTAAGATTTTCTATTTTTGCAACTTTTTATTTTGATGAAGCTTTTATTCAAACAAAGTTATTTTTGACGAACTTGTTTGCTTATTTTCTTTTTTGCTTCATCATCAACACATTTTTTTTTTCATACGAAAAACCGAACTTGTTACTAAAACAAAGGGTTAAAAATAAAAAAAAATTGGTGGGTAAAAGGGTTTTTGGTTTGGGTGATGAAATGAAAAGGTTTAGGCTCAAAGGGGTTAACTAGGGGGATTTTTGGGTAGGTGGTAAAAGAAAAAGAAAAAATAATGGTGTAGAAATAAAAAGGGGTTAGTCCTAATGCCTCCATCATTTACTTACTCGGGTTTAAGTTGATAAGGACCGGGAATGTATCGTCATGGCAAGTTCTAGAGTCGTAAGAACCAAGCGGCTATTCACACAAGAAACGAAAAATGAGCATTTAGTTTTAATGATATGTAATTGTGCTCAATAAAGGCTCAAAACTCACTTTTGTGGGAATGGGTTTTTATGTGATCAAGTATATATAATCAAATTTTAACTAAGTTTGCCATGCCTTTTCATAATTTTCTTATGTTGGTTCTTTTTATCACTACGCTATCGGTTGTAAATTTGTAAAAATATAACCTTTTTGAGAACTTGAATTTCCCGAGTTAAACCTAGACAAGTAAAAAAATGAAATTTTTGAAAAAATTTGGGGTGATTAGCGGTTCCAATAGAGTTTTGTGTAAGGCTTGTATTTAGGACTTTCAAAATTCAAGGTTTTAGCATCCCCCCCACACTTAAATTACACATTGTCCTCAATGTGTCCCAAAAATAAATTTTTAGGTTGATTAGATGTGTAAAATGGTGTAAAAAGCAAAAATTTTCTGTTACTGGACGCTGAACACGGCCCCGTGTTGTCCGGGCACGGCCCCGTGTTCAATTGCCAGTAACAAAATTAAAACAAGAGAAACAGAAGCCTGGACACGGGGGCGTGTTGGGTGAACACGGCCCGTGTCCAGTTACCTAAACTGGGCGTTTTCTGCAGGTGGTTCAGCACGGGGCCGTGTTGGTTGGGCACGGCCCGTGTTGAACCTTCTGAAATGGAGAGAATTGTCGGGTTGCCTTGTTCTTGTGCATGAGTTCATTTTTCTCGTTCCCCTTTTCATCCTTTACCACCATGAGTGTGTTTTATTCATTAAAAACCATCCAAACTTCAAAACCATAATTTCATTTCATCATAGAGAGAACTTACATAATCCTAAATTAAACTAGATAAAACAAGGAAATAATAAACCATGGAGTCCTAGCCTTTACTTTATTTTAATTAGCAAAATTTCCAAGAAGTAACTAATCTTGGTTAAACAAGGCCTTTTTGAACTCCTTCTTCCGTGTGCGGTTCTCCTCAAATGTCAGCGAGCCATTCTTCCACCTCCCTTGGAAGGAGAAAAGAAGGCTCATTGGCATTAGTTTGAGGAGTTTCAACTTCCACCGGGATCTCTTGTTGGTGTTCCACGGGAGGTTCCGCCGGAAAGTCTTCCCACCCGGTAGGGTTGTTGATTCCGAGTGCCAGGTTCCAATCCTGCTGAGGAAGGACTGGTTCCATTGGGGGTGCTACAAGAATATTTAACCTCTGGTGCAAGAGGTTAATTTCTTGGAAGCTGCTTTCAAGTCCCATCGTAAGATCGTTAATACGGTCGATTAGGACCTCCTCTACTGAAGTCATTTCGTCGAGAGCCTCCCTTAATGCTATCACATAGTGCACAAGTGTAGCTTCAATGGAGGGTCTTCTTCCTCTTCGGCTGTTTGACGAATGCACAGAAGATGTTTCGCTGTTTTCACTTGACATTCTACGAAAAATAAACTGAAAAAGTTTATTTAAATGAAACAGTTACCGGACACGGCCCCGTGCTCAATAAGCACGGCCCCGTGTTCATCTTTCTTCAGAATTTTAGAGCAAGGAAACTTGGATTTTTAAGTTATTTTCTGAACTTGTGGGGTCTTTTTAGTTGCTAATAACTTAAAACAATGTTACATAACATGTTTTTACCAAGATTCCTTGAACAAAACTCATTAATCCTTACCACAAAGTTTGAAGAATTCAAACTTTTAATGGTAGTTCTTTGAAGAAAGATGGAGAAGAAGGAAATGGCTAAAAGAGGAAAGGACAAGATGGGTTGTTGGAACCTTCTTTTAGACTTACCTAGGATAGTTTGAGAGAAGATTCCTGCAAATCTCTGCCCCAAGTTGGTCCAAATGTGCAGAATTCTTGGCTGCATTTATAGAAAACGACAGCATCCTGGACACGGCCCCGTGCCCAGTGGACACGGCCCCGTGTGCAGGTGGAGTTCTGACACAGTTTGTCCGTATTCTGACGTACTTATCAGAATGGAATCTTTTGATGGACACGGGGGCGTGTTGGCTGGACACGGCCCCGTGTCGAGGGACTGTTTTATGAAGTTGTCTAGTTTTTTAAGGAACTTGTTAGTATCGGGTGGCTCCTGACTGGTTGGAACAACCCCAAAGTGCCTAAGATACCTTAATTGTCCTAGACTAAGGCGAGAACGCAAGAGGTTGTCGGTGAGGGTAATTCCTATTTTCATTCTAGGTGGACAAGTCCAACCCTTTCCCGGGCTCTTGTTAAAGAAGGTGTATGCCGAATCGCTCAGGTCTATGTATGCACCGAACGAAGTCGATGGAGAGTCCTTCACGGCACAATCGACACAGGGACGACTATCGTCCAAGTCTCTGCTAGGTACTAAGGCATTTTCGGGAGCAACGAGGTTGTTGGAATGCGGTTCCAGCATTTCGTCATGGTCATCGTCTTGGGGTGGATTAATAAAATCCTTCCTAAGCACTTTTAACCAATTCAGAATTAGCTTTTCTAGTTGAAATAACTCATCAAGGAGCATTTCCCCTAGAATATCTGGCTGGGCGCATTCGAGGGAGAAATAGTGCTTATTTTTACTTTTGCCCCTCTTAAGGTTGTAAGAAGTCGATGGGTCCATGTAGTGGGGCCTATAATTTAGAAAGTAGCATTCTACTTCTTCATGTTTGCCACCACATAATTGACACCACGTACCATAAGAGTGCCGAAAGTAAAAACAATTACTATCACTCATGTTTATGTCAGAAATTACCAACCGCTGGGATCTTACGGTTCTGTTTTCAGTAACTGAAACTTGGGCATGGGGGCGTGTTGAGTGGGCACGGCCCCGTGTTCAGCTTACTGTCTGACGTAAAACAGGATTGCCAGTTCCAATGATTGAGCACGGGGGCGTGTTCAGCAGGCACGGCCCGTGCTGAGCTCTGCAGAAGCTGAAAAACTAAGAAAATCCTAAAAAATTAAAAAGAAAAATAAAAGATGATTGGGCCGTTGATTCCTAACTTTCTTAAAATCCTTGTGTCCCCGGCAGCGGCGCCAAAAACTTGATGCGTGTGAAGTGTTATATATATTAGGTGTATATTTTAAGCCCTTTTTAACACTTATTTTAGCCAAGTTTTAAATTTATAAAACACGATATTTTACTAACACTAAACACACATATGGGCAATTGTGAGCGTAGTATAGCGTTGGTAAGATACCGAGGTCATCCAAGGACACAAGAGCTTTTAATACCGGTTTATCCTCAACGTCTAACCAAAATAAAAGTTTAGAAAAAAAAATGTTTTAAACTAAGAAAAGATAAAAACTAGCTAAAATGCTGAAAATAAAAATAAAAACAGATAGACAAGATGAATCACTTGGTTCCGACTCGTATCTAGTATAACCTTTGATTATTTCCGCACTTTTGCACATAATTAAGATATTATCTTAGTTATTGTAGTAGGCCCCTCTTTTGAAGGCGACGTTACCCTCACCCCAGTAGTTTGAGTCAGCAAGGATACAATCCTAAAAGGGTGGATTATTGGAAGATAATGAATTAAGTTATTAATGCAGTATTGTGGTAGGCCCCGCTTTTGGCGGTGACGTTACCCTCGGCTAAGTAGTCTGAGTCAGCAGGGATACAGTCCTAAATAGCCGGGTTATAGTATTAATAGTAGTTAACTTATGAGGGGGTCAAAGAGTTTGGACCCCCGCCATCCAATACCGTGAAGTATTGAAGGAGGTCCTACTAAATTTGACCCAGGTCCATTGCAGGACCTCTAAACGCTGAACAATGGCAAGACCTTTACCAAACCGTTCCCTTAACCCCCGACCAGGTAGCCAACATACCTCCATATAGACCGTGGAGATATGAATGGTGAAAACCCTTTATTTTATATAGACAGTAAAATAATGCCAAGACACCACGGACAAACGATAAGGAAAGATCACCTTCAACATAAGTAACTAGTTATTAAAGTCATTAATACAAAACCAAATAAAAAGTGCAAAAGATTAGAAATAAAAAGTATTATACTAGACACTTTGTCTTCACCAAGTGATGTAAGAGACTTAGGCAAACATGGCCTTGATTGTCAAGAACTCTTACGATCAATCTTGGATCCCGAGACGACTCACACACTCTACGATGGACAATGGATGATGGTGGTGGATGATAGTGTTGTGATGGTGGTGGGTGGTGGGTGAAGTGTGAGAGAGGTGGTGTGCCAAGGGATGAGTTGAAATGAATCCAAGCACTCCTATTTATAGGCTGAACAGAGAGCTGGGCACGGCCCCGTGTCCGCTGGGCACGGCCCCGTGCCTGTCTGACACTCTCTCTCCTCATTAATTGTAATTCGCAATTACAATTAATGCGCCTGCTGTACTTTCGACACGCCCCCGTGTCCGCTGGGCACGGCCCCGTGGTGGGCAATAGAAGCTTCTATAGGTTTGTCTTTTCTGCTGCTTCTTGGGCACGGCCCCGTGCTGGCTGAGCACGGGGCGTGTTCAGTCTTCTGACTTCTCTATTTTGCTTTGGAAGGTGCCGTTGAGGGGTCGGGCAGTCCACTAATGTTCCTTTCCTTGTATTTATGTTGGAATTAGCTGTCTTTTTGCTTCTTTTGTGTTTTTGAGCTCATTTAATCCTAAAAATACAAAAGGAAGACAAAAACACTCTTTTTCCAATATTAGTACTTAAAAAGGGTTAGTTTTATGCCTCATTTGATGTAATTTATATGTTGCATTTTACACATATCACCATCCGATCGAGTCACCGTCTGATCGTGTGACATTTGGGACTTGGATACTTAAACAATTTTCAACATGTTCAATACAAACGGATTGCCACCTGATCGGATTACCATCCGATCAAGTGACCGTCCTGCTATGAACTGGTTCTCAAACTGAGAAGTCTCGCCAATCGGATTGCTATCCGATCAAACGACCGTTCGATCGACCGACCTGAAAGGTAGAGATATTTCTCTATTTTTGAAATGCTACAACGAAAACTTCAAAGTACAAACCATCATACACAAACACATCCACACCAAGCGAGGTGACAATCCAATCGAATGGCCATCCGATCGGATGACCATCCGAACGGATTGCCACCCGATCGACTGGCCATCCGATCGGATAGCCACCCGATCGGATTCCCATCAGATCCTTGGTACTCTTGAACCGTTTTACGCACCGACTTTTGCTTATGATATCGCTAACTGTTCAGGCTAATTTTCTCTATAGCGCTCCCTTCAATCCATTAACTTTATCGCTGTGAGTATACTCGATCCCTTTTTGCTTTACGCACTTTTGGGTGCTACATACGTTACTTATTCTAAATCACATCGAACACCCAACGCAAACACTATTTATACGCTGACCTCAAATGCATGTTATACGTGACTTGATGAAGGCTTGTTTGTTATGTTAACACATTGATTGTTGTCTACCTGCCTTAGCAATGATAGTACTATAGTTTGGACTCAGCACCTGTTCACTCAGGGGTTGTTAAGGACAATTACTTCACGTGTTCACAGTGGTGAATATGTGTTGCGCACTCGCTACTCGCAGTCAACTCGCAGTCATTGGTATTGATAGGATCTTTGTCGATAATTTACATGCTTTACATTATGCGTTATTCATGCTGGTTATGTGTAAACGATTTCGAACTCTATTATGCTATTATCAAACTTGTATGCTCACCTTTACACTATGTGTATTGAATTTTACTTTAACGTATGTGGCAGGTGCTTAAGATGTTAGTATGCTTGGCTTGTTGTGAAATCAAGGATAGGAAAGATTCTAGAAACAAAGACAATTTATTTTATTTGAAAATCTGAGTAGTCGGAACATGTTTTATTTGTTTGAAGAATATCTCTATCTGTAATAAGTAGATTAACTTATGGGTTATGATATGGGACATAATATTTAAACTATTTGGTAATTTAGTCGTTATGGAATTTCTTTGAACAATCAGTTTTGCTCAGTGCCGCGCCCCGATGTTTCCGCCATCGGTTGGGGTGTGACACTTTCATCTTTACTCAACCCATTGTCTGGTGGGTGAGCACGGGCATGCACAACTTTGGGCACGGGCGTGCACAACTTTGGGCATTGGCGTTCACAGACAGTTATTTGAAAGAAACTCATCTTGTGCACTTATGCACGGTCGTCCATATATTTGTGCATGGTCATGGGGCGGATGGGTGTTAGTGGTTGGTTTATCTTGGGTCCAACAAGCTTGTATTTTTTTCTTATGGAGGGTCAAGGATTTTTAAAGAGTCATTTTAGCTCTCGATTAGGTCAAGCCTTATGAGATGGCTCTTTATTTCTTCCAAATAACAAAGTGACTTGTCACACACCAACCGATGGCGGGATCATCGGGGCGCGGCACTAGGCGAATCAGATTGCTCAAGAGAATCCATAACAACTATATTGCGCTAATATTTAATACATTTGTTATCCCATACTAACAAATAATACAATCACATAAGTTATCACAGATTTCTTGTCCTCTCGAACAATACAAATCCAACAACCTAGCTTTTAGTTGAGTTTCTAGACTTCCTAGCTTGATTTGAAATAGCCTGCGATCTAACCTGCAACATACGTTAAAATATCTGTCAATACAAAAGTATTGGCGAGTATACAGGTTTGATATGTATAGCGTAATAGATTAAAAATGAGTAGCGAAGTTCCATATGCATAAACGTAACACACGACATATATACTCACAAAGCTGATACTACCAACTAAGTCCTCGATGCTTGAATATGTGATGGCAAACTAGACCCCGTCGGGCGCAATAGTACTATACTAGTCATGGTGGGACGTTGCGAGTATAAGCCCTAGCACTTATGCAATTAGCATCACGTATATCTATGCATAACAGTTATTCGCAAGTGATAATTCGATTGATTGAATAATTCGTTTGATAAGTTCGGTTTGTTATAAACGTATGTTACACCCAAAATGCGATCAAAAAGGGTTCAAGTATACTCACAGTGCGTGTTTGGTTGGATTGGCGGGATAATGTCTGAGAATGCCCTGATTACATGAGCGTTTGATAGCGCGTTAAATGTTAACGGAATACACAAGAATGAAAGATAATCTGATCGAATGCTGGCCCGTTTGGATGGGCTGCTATCCGATCGGATGGGCTGTCCGATCGGATGGGCTGTCCGATCGGCTAGCATATCCAATCGGCTAGCCTGTCCGATCGGCTAGCCTGTCCGATCGGCTGGACTGGTCGATCGACTGGCCCGTCCATCTGTTTTTGACAAAAATTTGAAGGTTTTTCGGTAGCTTTGGTCGAGACGTTGTTGTGACGTGCTAAGCACTGAAATTTCATCAAGTCTGACTTGTTCTAACGGCCGGGAACCACCCCGTTCCATTAGATCTGGCAGTTCTTGACAGTTTTTTCATGTTTAACCCGAAGTTGGTCGTCTCTTCGTTAGAAATCAGATCTTGGACCAAAACGACACTAGAAATGAGTAGGAGGTCGGTATAAGCTCCGATCCTACCGATCTTGAGTGCTTTGAGTGTGAAAGAGTTGAAAGAAAGTTGGAAAACCATTTTTCAATCCTTTTATTTATGATTATGTGTAGATCTGTTGTGAAAATGTTGTTTATTCTTGTGGAAATCCTTCGGATCTGAGTTATTCTTGGTGGAATGAGGCCAACACTTGAAGTTCATAAGAACTTCATGATGACATCACTCTAGAACACCTCAAACCCGTTGATTTCACGGTTAAAAGTTGGGATTCGAAAGATGGAAAGGTGTAGGAGTGCGTGTAGATCAAAGAAGTACAAGATTTTGGTTAAAAACTTACAAGAATCGCGAGGAATCGAGAGAAAAAGGGCCAAAAGCGTCCTGGTCGGTTGAGAGCTGTCACTTCACTGTTCAAGTGAAGTGACAAGGCTATTTATAGGCAAAAAAGGAGGAGAGGGTGAGTTGATGGGGGTCAGAGGCCCGTCCGATCAGCTGGCATGTCCGTCCGATCGGTTGGCATGTATGTCCGATCGGCTGACATGTCTGTCTGATCGGCTGACATGTCTGTCCGATCGGTTGGACATGTCTTTTCCGATCGGTTGGACACCTTTGGCAGGTTGTGTCTCAGCATTTGGATCTTGTGCGTTGCGCGTTGCGATGATTTTGAGCACACATTTTCATCCATATTTATTTATTTATTTATCATAATTAATCACAAACGGGTCGTATATACGTATTCATACCTTCAATATTCGGTGCGATGATCGAGTTACGCGTGCCTTCGAGTGCGTTCTTCGATGTGATGTGCCACAATGACTAACTGGGTACTACTTTCTCGTATTGCCATCATCGTCACGACGGCTGGAGGCATGGTACTCACCCGAAAGTCTTTGTTAGCGTTGATTGTTTACGTTTCGACACCTCACGGCTATCGAGGAGGGTAGAATAGGTCCTCACTCAACGTCATCGTGAGTGTTATTATTTGCAAAAATAGTTTGTAATAGCGATAGAATACATGTAGTTATTCGAATATCCTATGATTGAGCGATGTATCGATATAGTTACATTACGATCCGAATCTCTGGTGCTAGGCGTAACGAGTATAACGAGTAGTAACAATGCACGAAAGTGCGGGTTGTTACAGTCTCCCCTGCTTTAGGAAATTTCGTCCCGAAATTAATCCAACAGGTAGACTTTTGAGAGTTGATCCTGTATAAGTAGCGATACAGCGAGTTAATTGACTGAGAGTTGACAAGCGAGAGCGTTTTGAGTAAGAGAGATCGATTACGATAGTGAGAGGTGACGTAATGACAAAAGGAGCATCCCACGAGTTGGCGTTTCAAAAGTGCCTCAAGTCGCGAAGAATTTGTAAGTTCGGTGCGATTGGAATTTTAAAGAACTCGAAAGGTTTCTCATAACGTAGGGTTAACTGAGTCGATTGTTAACCAACGTTGCAAGAAACATTCGTTTTTTAGATGTTTAAAAAAAAGAATTTTGGATGGAAATCTTGAAAAATTTCCTTTTAATGTAAGGTCAACTAAGTCGATGTTAACCAATGTTTCAAGGAAGTTTAGGTTTTTAAACATTTTAAGGAATTCGAAGATGAAAACTGGGGTTACGAAAACTCTCCTACGACATGGGTTCAGCTGAACTCGATGTTGAACCAACGTCTCAAGAAAGTCTTATTTTTGATATTGCAAAAGGTTTTTTTTTTAGGAAAAATTTGGACTCATGAAAACTTCCCTTAGGCGTGGAGTTAAACTGAGTCGATGTTAACTCCCATGTTGTGAAGAATTTCACTTGTCCCATGGTTTTAATAAAAGTTTTATAAAAAATCAGTTTTAACCGTTTGAAAAAGACAATTTAGCATCGAGCCCCACTTGGCACCTTCCCACGGAAGTTTGTTAATATGATTAAAACATTTATATATAGGAAGTACCAGCGGCGTATCCACCATGTTTCTCCCATATTACTTCCGTTTCGTGAGGCGGTGTCATGTGTGCCGATATGACACAGATAGAATTGCGCTTATTCGGCCCAATTCAATAGAAAGTCGGACCGAGCATAAGATAGAATCGAATAGGTTAATCCGGCGAGTTGGATTGCGATCGTAGCTACAACAGCGTACGCGAGTAGCCTGATGACACAAAGCATTTATGTGTCGTGTCTGGGTAGGCGTCGAGCGATAAGCGAATAGCGCGTTTTCGATTAGATTCCACCTAGAACCCACATGGCACGTTTCCACGAGAGTTTGCTAACATGGTGAAACACCACGTTTAACCAGGTTAGTTTCGCCTCGTGAAGCGATGTCATGCATACTAATACCACACAGACTGCAAGGAACACCAAGCGAGCGATAAGCGGTACGCGATACGCAAATAAGCGGTAGACTATATACGATAAGCGATAAGCGATTAGGTGATTTAGCGAATATCATAAACACAACACTAGTAACGATGGCGACGATAATTGAATTACGACAAGCGGCAGTTGTTGCGTTGCAAGCGATGGAGGTATGCGCGATTTATGCGGTTCGATTTGATTGATTAACACCACAGAGTTTACTAACCTCGGGCCCCGCATGGCCTTTTTCCACGAAAGCCCGCTGATATGACTAAAACACCTTGCTTTATCCATATGAGCTTTATCTCGTGAAGCGAGGTCATGCGTGCTAACTTAACACAAATATCGCAGATAACGGTATAGCGATAGATTGATACACATCAAACGATATAGATTCACCTACAGGGCGATAGAGATTGGGAGATACACATGATAAGCGATTGCGATTAGCCAAGTTTTGTTTCGAATAAGCTTAATGTTACGTTGCGACGCATCACGGTTATCGAGGAGGGTAGAATAGGTCCTCACTCAGACAACATCGTGAGCGTTAATAGGCTTGATGAGATTGGTTGCTATAGACTTACGACCAGTCTTGCGTCGATGCAATTCCCCTGCGGGGGTAGACTCTCCAGAGTCCATCGATGAGGCTATTGCACTGCGTTTGCAGACTTACGACAAGTCTCGCGATGATACGGTTTGTTACGCCTTGCGATTGAGTGTAGTGTGTTGAAAATAATCACAATAGTATAATAGGTCTAATAACGTTCAACTCCACGTGGCACTTTCTGCACGAAACTTCGGTAGTATGGTAAAGCACACCTTGCTTTACCCCTATTACTTAAACCTCGTGTTTCGGTGTCATACTTTGTTGAAACGCCTATGGCACCTTAGAATTCACTATGATCTCCTTGCACTGACCCAAATAATCCCGTGTGCACCCTTGACTAGTCGTCCCTTGCACGTTTATCGTACCTCGTTCTAAGAGTGTAGTGAGGGTAAAACACATTATTTCGTGATATTTTGCTGGAGCTTAGAAATTAACGTCGAAAATCGTATCATTACAACTTTATTCTACGCTTGCTAGATGTTTGATGCTGAAGACTTTTGCTGGAGCTGTTGTTGTTGTACTCAAGTTCGCGGTTCGATGCGGCAGTTGCGGGTGAAGTGACCGTAACGATTGCAGTTATTGCAATAGCGACAGTCAGCCCCAACTGGATGATGATAGGTACACGAGTAACACTGAGGATGAGCTCCAGTGTAGGCTCGTTTCGGAAACATTGGAACTACTCGAAGAGGTTTCGGTTGCAGCAGTTCGGTTGTTGTTGAGCTCGGGCTTGAAATCTTTCGTTTGCGGCTGGGTTTGTCGGTGTCTTGCGAAGAAGTGTCGTCGTTGGAGGATTCGTCTGAGGACTCACTTGCAGAATCTTTGGCCGATTCGTTGGAAGATCCGTCGGCAGATTTGTTAGAAGAGTCGTTGGCAGAATCGCGAGCAGATTTGTCCAAGGAATCGTCAGCAGATTTGTCAGAAGTATCGTCAGCAGATTTGTCAGAAGAATCGTCAGCAGATTCGTTAGAAGAATGTGACAACTGGCACAAACCGGTAATTTCCGTACCCTTTAATTATTGCTTAATGACTGCAATTATGTGCTTAATTGCCAGCAATGTTTGATTACATGCTAAACAAGTGAATTCATGAACGTTGTATACTACAAAATATTGCTTTATGCATAAACGAGAGCGTTGCGTCAAAAATACTAGTAAACTCACCGGTAAGACACACCGTGTCAACAGAACTGCAGAAAGCAGTCAGACAATAAAATTGGAGCATAGGTGTAGGTCCAACAACAAGAATACATTCAAACCCAAGAGTATATACAAGGGTTTAATATCTAGACATATGAAAGCAAAAATACGCACTAAAAAGCACCCGAAACGCACTTTAAGTGTAGAATTCTAATAAATTCAGCTCAAATCAGCTTTTAAACGTATAATTATCATGCAGAAATTACGTTTTATCATTCAGAATACTTCCCCAAGTGTCGGGAATCGAAAGTTTTACAAAAGGATACTTAAAAGACACTAAAAGGTACAATTTAGCACTTTAACGAATCGGTATGTAACCGAACAACTGGATATTACCCGGAACACCAAAATAATGCTAGAAGCATTGTTTTTATTTTCCTAAGCTAGTTAGGGTCCCCGAACACCCTAACACACTTCACATTATATAACATACTTAACACACTAAATCTAACATTTAACAAGTAACTAGATATGGTAACTAGCAATTGAAATACAACCAAGACCCCCCCCCCCCCCATCTAATGGCTGGTTAGGGGACATGTTCCCCACATAGGATTTTCTTTGAATTATTTATAAGATTATGTTGGGAATATCCTAAGCAAAGATGCCATATACCTTCCTAATGTTGGTGGATATTTATAAGTGACCACAAGATAAACCATTTATCATTCCCAACACTTCAACTCACCATTTTCACCCTTCCTTCCCTCTAAGCTCCCGGCCTAATACCCCTCACATACCACCACCATTTTCATTCATCATCTAAGCATTCTAAGGTTACTAGAGGGTGTAAGAAGGTCACTAACGAAGCTCGGTGCAAGCGGATCTTGAAGGACCTCCACCATTTGCTTTTATCCACCTCATTTGCACTCTTGAACTTCCCTAGCCTTGAGCTAGTAGTAAGTGTCTCTAAACATCTTCTTGATCTTGTTTAAAGTGGTTAATAGGTGATTTAACGGTTAAAAATTAAGAAACACTAAAGAACTTGCATTAAAGTCTTGAACATAAGTGATTAATGGTGGATAAAGAGAAGATACATGGGTAAATCATGTGAATCTTGTATGATTGTTATTATTTGATGTTGTTGTTAGTAAAAACAAGATGGATCATCATCTAGACATACTAGTCCATGTTTGAGAGCATGAACTAGTAGGATGTAAAAGTTAGAAAGTTAAAGGATGATGGATCCATCCATTCACAAGACATGAACTTGAGTAAAAGTAATTTTTCTTGTAAAATAAGACTCTAAACATGTAGATCTAAAGATCTACAAGTGGTTTTTCGGAAGAACCAAGCGGAAAATGCTAGTTTTGTTAAAATCCGGACCTTATATAAATTAAAAGCATTTTAGTAAATAAACAAGTGTGTAGACACTTGTGTAACAAGGGAGTTCTACAAAGAAATATTTTTGTAAACCTTGACTATAAGTTGTCAAACTTCATATTCTTTAAAAATAAAGTTTTTAAGAAACTAATCATATTTTTAAAGATGACAAGACTTACTAAATGTGCTAGTAAGTTACTACACATTTTTGTAAATTCTCAAGTTCATGAAATAGAGAAATCAGTATATATTGTTGTTGATTGTTGTTGGAAATTGGTTGTTGATGAAATAAAAGAAAATAAACACATGTTTTGAAAACATGGGAAACCTCCATTTTTAGGGGAAACTCTGTCAAAATTTTTATTAATTTTGACACATATAAAAATATAAGTTTTTGAGAAACTTATCCCCTAAAAATATTACCAAGGTTTCCCTAATTTTTGGTGATTAGAAATGGTGATTTCTTCAAGATTAAAAATTATGTTAAGTATGTATATTTTTGAGGGAAAATATATATTATTTAATCACCAACTTTTGTGCTAAGTGTATATAGTATGTGTTATACGTGCTAGTGTATTAAGTCTTATAAATACACTAAATACTCATGAGAAGTATAAACACAAAATACACATACAACAAATGAGATACATAATTCGGGTGCAAAGTGCAAAATAATATAAGTAAGACACTTAGTTAAAAATATAAAATATTTTTAACACGAGAATATATACACAAAAGAGAGTGATTGTACTTGTGCGACACAAGTCTAGTGACTAACGTTAAGAAAACGCGTATAGGTTAGGACGTTAATTAAGCAAATCCGGTGAAGTTTACGACGCAAGGAACGCAAAGTTGTGAGTTCATGCTCCCCCTTTTCTTTAACTGTTTTCAGTTTTATAACTTCGGGGGTGAAATACATGTACAAATATTATTATGTTTACAAATGGTATGATAACAAGAAGCACACTTGGTGAGAACGAGAACCAATTGTGACGAGATATAAGAATACAAGAAACGCACTTTGTGAGGACGAGAACCAAGTATGATGCGTTATGAGAAATGATACGAGAAATCGTGTCACGAATAGGGTACCATAAGCACCATTAATCAACAATATACCTAGACCGCAGAACAAAAGGTTAGATCTAACGGGTGCCGGGCAGCCACACTCTCGGTGAGGGCGAGAATCGAGTAGTGCTTTTTTGTCTCAGAATATACCAATTAAATGCCTAAGGTTTGGTGACTTCCTATGTCGTGTCACATGTTAATGGCTTTGCAACCCATTAACAATCCTGATACTTACAGGAATACTGTATTTACATAAAATTCATACCATATTAAAACTTGATTAATACTTGAAGTACGTGGGGTACTCAAGAAAAACTTGATTTATAACTTGAAGTACGTGGGGTACTCAAGAAAAACTTGATTTATAACTTGAAGTACGTGGGGTACTCAAGAAAACAGGAATTATACTTGAGTACGTGGGGTACTCAAGAAGAACTTGAATCATAAATGAGTATGTGGTGTACACATGGATTCTTGATTTATATATATGAAAACTTGATTTATACATGACACAAACTATGTTTTCATACAAAGTATACAAACGTGAAATACAAAAACTGCATGAATTCACACCAACATTATGTTGACGTTTTTCCAAAACTCACATGTATTTCAGGTAACTAGGATGGATGTGCGCGTGGTCTTACTCATGCTCGTGGATGTCGCTTTTGTTTAACCTTAAATAAAGTTATAACTTTTAAGACAATGTTTTATGCTATCTAGCGATGTAAACGCTATCTTATGTTTCAAATTATGGTATTTGAAGTTGTTTTTACGAGCATATAGCATGTTTACCTTTCGTATGCAATGAGAACCTTTCATGATCACACCTCGTGCTTCCGCCGCAGAAAGGGGTGTGACAGATTGGTATCAGAGCTGCGAATGTAGTGAACCAGGATTCCTTCTCGAGTCTAGTCTACAATCTCTAGGATCCATTCACGAAAACAATTTTCAAAGAGTTTTCATTGCATAAAACGTCCCGCGACATCCACTACCTGAAAACTGACTACATGAGTCTAGAAAAGTCACTACGAGACTTAGGGTGCACGAGAGTAGCACTCGTCTGTGATTGAGAGTTAATTGCAATTATGTGTGATAATTGACATGTACTAAAAGTAGAAGGTCACAAGTATACGTGACTTTATCCGAAAGCGATGGCCTATCTGAAGGAAGAAATACGAGGATGAAACGAACTGTGCGGACTGTGCAAGGAGTTACGTAATTATGGATGCATACATAATTATGGAATTCAGTGCACAAAAATCACAGCAAGTCTTGTCACGTATAGATTCCCTCAGTGCAAGCCTACTAAGTACTCTGCTAGAGTAATAATTGTTTGATGTCACTTATGTGGTATATACCTGTGAATATATATGCTACTACTGCTGAGTATGACGATATCAGACAAATGTTTAACCCTGTTGTGTTATGTTTTGTCAGAACATGGCACCCAGGAAAGCTGTGAATGCTCGCAATGATGATCAACCTCCTCCTCCCCCACTGCCAAGAACTGCTGAAGAGCTGAACGCTCTACTGGAAGAAAGGATCTTCGCTGCTATCGCCCAGTACGAGGCGAACCGTACTCAAGACAGTGGTGGCCCAAGCAACGCTAGACGTAATGGGAAGGGAGATTCATCTGGAGGCAACGTAGCTCAAGGTAACCTTAAGACGAATTGCTAAGCATGGAGAAATTTATGAACGGTCTTTGTTTCATTATTTCTTCAATTGCTCACATGTGAATTGGTTGAATCAATTCCAGGCTGAACTTTCAAGCAGTTCCTCGACTGCAAGCCGATGAACTATGACGGCACAGGAGGTGCAGTAGCATTTGTACGCTGAATGGAGAAGACTGAAGCTACTATCCGCATGAGCAAGTGTACCGCGGATCAACAAGTCACCTTTGCTACTGGGTTATTTGTCGATGAAGCTCTGACTTGGTGGAACTTGCAAGCCCAAACCTTGGGTGATGATGCAGCTTATGGCCTAACTTGGGATAAACTGAAGGAGAGAATGAGAGAGAAGTATTGCTCTCGTGCGGAACTCCAAAGGCTGGAAACGGAGTTCTGGCACTTGACCATGGAAGGGGCTGATATTAATGGTTATACTCGAAGGTTCCACGATCTGTCTAGAGTGATTCCCTACATGGTGACTCCCGAATTCAAGCGCGTTGAATGCTACATTTGGGGACTGGCCCCAGAGTTTCGTGGCATGGTGACATCGGCCAAACCACAAACAATCACCGAGGCTGTAACTCTGGCTGTCAGCCTGACTAAAGATTGTGTTCGTATGAAGAAGTTATCACTGAACCCAACAGAGAAGACCGAGACGCATGCTGAGTCGTCCGGTGATAAGAAAAGGAAACATGCAAACCTGAACCAAGCAACTCGCAACAACAAGGGTTTCAGCAAGAAGCGCGACACTAACCCGCCTCAGGAGACGAAGACCCTTGCAACCAAAGCATACCAAGGCTCCATGCCTAAATGCCAGAAATGTAAGTATCATTATGATGGAGCTTGTCGCATCCCAAGGTGCGACAAATGTGGTAAATTGGGTCATCAAACGGAAGACTGTTGGGGAAAAGGAAAGAACCGAAATGGAAACGGTGCTGGTAAAAAGAATGGTAACGGGAAAGGGCGGAACCAAGGATGCCTCAAGTGTGGAAGAAATGATCATTTCATGAGGGACTGCCCAAAGGAAAACAATGCCCAGGCTCGAGCATTTGTGATTGGATCAAAGAACGCACGCGAGGACCCTAACGTGGTCACCGGTACGTTTCTCATTAACAATAACTTTGCATCCATATTATTTGACACTGGCGCCGATTATAGCTTCATGTCTGTGGAATTTAAACGCATACTTGGAATAGAATCTAGTAGATTAGAAATTCCTTATTCCATAGAACTAGCCAATGGTAAACTTGTTGAATCGGGTGAAGCCGTTAGAGGCTGCTCATTGGAACTTGGTGAACGAAGATTTAGCATCGACCTCTTACCTATTCAACTGGGTAGCTTCGATGTAGTAGTCGGAATGGACTGGTTGTCCAAGAACAAAGCTGAAGTTGTATGTCATGAGAAAATCATTCGCATCCCCCTGGCGAATGATGAAACTCTCATCGTGCATGGAGAAAAACGAGACGCGCCTCTTCGAATCATCAGTTGTATGAAGGCACAGAAGTTCTTGAGGAAAGGATGTGTCACTTTCCTAGCACATGTTATAGACAAGAAGGCTGTGGAGCCAAAGCTCGAAGACATTCCTGTGGTGAAGGAATTCCCTGATGTTTTTCCCGAAGATCTGCCAGGACTACCTCCGCAACGACAAGTCGAGTTCCGTATAGACTTGGCTCCAGGAGCCGCTCCTGTAGCCAAGGCACCCTATCAACTTGCTCCATCCGAGATGCAAGAATTATCTACACAGCTCCAGGAGTTGTTGGATAAAGGAATCATAAGGCCAAACTTCTCACCCTGGGGAGCTCCAGTATTGTTCGTGAAGAAGAAGGATGGAACACTGCGGATGTGTATCGACTACAGGGAACTGAACAAGCTCACTATCAAGAATCGGTACCCGCTACTGAGGATTGATGACTTATTTGATCAACTGCAAGGATCAAGCTACTATTCCAAGATCGACCTTCGATCTGGATACCATCAGCTGAGAATCCAAGAGGAAAGCGTACCAAAGACTGCATTCAGAACACGCTATGGGCACTACGAATTTCTTGTGATGCCATTCGGGCTGACGAACGCACCAGCGGTCTTTATGGATCTAATGAACCGCGTATGCAAACTATATCTCGATAAATTCGTGATTGTATTTATCGATGATATCCTGATTTACTCGCGAACGAAAGAAGAGCACGAAAAACATCTCAGAACCATCTTGGAACTACTGAAGAAAGAGAAGCTTTATGCAAAGTTCTCGAAATGCGAATTCTGGATTCGCGAAGTACAATTTCTGGGTCACGTGGTGAACGAGAAGGGCATTCATGTAGACCCATCTAAGATTGAGGCAATAAAGAATTGGGAAGCTCCCAAGACCCCAACCGAAGTTCGACAATTTTTGGGCTTAGCGGGCTATTACCGACGTTTCATCAAGAACTTCTCAAGCTCAACCGCTAACGACCCTTACACAGAAAGAAAAGAAATACGACTAGGGTCACAAACAAGAAGAAGCCTTCCAGTTACTTAAAAACAAGCTATGCGATGCACCAATACTATCATTACCTGAAGGCACCGAAGACTTCGTGGTATACTGCGACGCTTCACGACAAGGCTTGGGTTGCGTGCTTATGCAGCGCCAAAAAGTCATCGCTTACGCTTCAAGACAACTGAAGATACATGAAAGAAACTATACCACTCACAACCTGGAGCTGGGCGCAGTGGTATTCACCTTGAAGATCTGGCGACATTATTTATATGGTACTCGATGTACAATTTTCACAGATCACAAAAGCTTACAACACATATTTGATCAGAAGGAATTGAATATGCGCCAGCGGCGATGGGTCGAGCTGCTGAATGATTACGACTGTGAGATCAAGTACCATCCTGGAAAGGCAAACATTGTAGCGGACGCGTTGAGCCGAAAAGAAAGGGTTAAGACCCTAAGGGTTCGAGCGTTAGAAATGACCATTCGAACGAACCTCACTGCACGCATTCGTGATGCACAACAAGAAGCTCTTAAAGGAGAGAACTGTAAAGCTGAATACCTCCGGGGTATGCTAAAATACATGGTGCCAAACGAAGAGGGAGCCTTATACTTCAAGAAGCGTATTTGGGTTCCACTCTATGGTGGCATAAGAGAAGTCATCCTTAATGAAGCCCACAAATCGAGATATTCGATCCATCCGGGATCGGACAAAATGTATCAAGACTTGAAGGAATATTACTGGTGGCCGAGACTTAAAAGCAATGTTGCTGTTTATGTTGGAAAATGCCTAACATGTGCCAAGGTTAAGGCAGAATATCAGAAACCGTCCGGCCTACTACAACAACCAGAGATTCCCGTGTGGAAGTGGGAACAAATCTCGATGGACTTCATAACGAAATTACCCAGGACCCCGAGAGGGCACGATATGATATGGGTAATAGTTGATCGGTTAACAAAGTCTGCGCACTTCCTATCGATCCGAGAAAAAGATAGCACTGGAAAGCTTGCTGAGATATAATTAAGAGAAATTGTGGCACGACATGGAGTGCCAATCTCAATCATTTCAGACAGAGATGGACGCTTTGTCTCAAGAATCTGGCAATCATTTCAGGAAGCCTTTGGATCTCAGTTAGATCTGAGCACGGCATTCCATCCGCAAACAAACGGCCAGAGCGAACGGACTATACAAACGTTAGAAGATATGCTTCGCGCATGTGTCATGGATCTAGGCGGCAGCTGGGATACTCATCTACCTTTAGTTGAGTTTTCCTACAATAACAGTTATCATACGAGCAAAAAAGCCGCGTCGTTCGAAGCTCTGTATGGCCGCAAATGCCGATCGCCCTTATGTTGGGCAGACGCTGGATATAAACATATGGTTGGTCCTGAACTTGTACAAGAGACAACTGACAAGATTGCGCAGATCCGAGAGCGCATTAAGGCGGCTCGAGATCGACAAAAGAGCTACGCTGATCCGAAAAGAAAATCAGTAGAATTCGAGGTAGGAGACAAAGTGTTGTTAAAAGTCTCACCTTGGAAGGGCGTAGTCAGATTTGGAAAGCGTGGAAAGCTGAATCCACGATACATCGGGCCATTCAGAATATTGGAAAGAATTGGTACCATGGCATATAAGTTGGAGTTAACGGAAGAACTTAATGGAGTACATGATACGTTTCATGTATCCAACCTAAAGAAGAGTCCTACACAAGAAAACGTGATCATCCCGATGGAGGAAGTGCATATTGATGACGCCTTCCGATTTACAGAACAACCCGTTGAGGTTACCGACTGGAAAGTCAACAAGACCAGGAGGAGCACTGTTAAACTTGTCAAAGTACGTTGGAGCTCTAAGCACGGACCCGAGTACACATGGGAATGTGAAGACCAGTTCAAAGAAAAGTATCCCCACCTATTCAAGAAGACTCCAGCAAGAGTTAGTTCAACCTGAATTTCGGGACGAAATTCTTTTAACGGGGGGAGACTGTGACAACTGGCACAAACCGGTAATTTCCGTACACTTTAATTATTGCTTAATGACTGCAATTATGTGCTTAATTGTCAGCAATGTCTGATTACATGCTAAACAAGTGAATTCATGCAGGTTGTATACTACAAAATATTGTTTTATGCATAAACGAGAGCGTTGCGTCAAAAATACTAGTAAACTCACCGGTAAGACACACTGTGTCAACAGAACTGCAGAAAGCAGTCAGATAATAAAATTGGAACCTAGGTGTAGGTCCAACAACAAGAATACATTAAAACCCAAGAGTATATACAAGGGTTTAATATCTAGACATATGAAAGCAAAAATACGCACTAAAAAGCACCCGAAACGCACTTTAAGTGCAGAATTCTAATAAATTCAGCTCAAATCAGCTTTTAAACGTATAATTATCATGCAGAAATTACGTTTTATCATTCAGAATACTTCCCCAAGTGTCGGGAATCGAAAGTGTTACAAAAGGATACTTAAAAGATACTAAAAGGTGCAATTTAGCACTTTAACGAATCGGTATGTAACCGAACAACCGGATATTACCCGGAACACCAAAATAATGCTAGAAGCATTGTTTTTATTTTCCTAAGCTAGTTAGGGTCCCCGAACACCCTAACACACTTCACATTATATAACATACTTAACACACTAAATCTAACATTTAACAAGTAACAAGATATGGTAACTAACAATTGAAATGCAACCAAGACCCCCCCCCCCCCCCCATCTAATGGCCGGTTAGGGGACATGTTCCCCACATAGGATTTTCTTTGAATTATTTATAAGATTATGTTGGGAATATCCTAAGCAAAGATGCCATATACCTTCCTAATGTTGGTGGATATTTATAAGTGACCACAAGATAAACCATTTATCATTCCCAACACTTCAACTCACCATTTTCACCCTTCCTTCCCTCTAAGCTCTCGGCCTAACACCCCTCGCATACCACCACCATTTTCATTCATCATCTAAGAATTATAAGGTTACTAGAGGGTGTAAGAAGGTCACTAACGAAGCTCGGTGCAAGCGGATCTTGAAGGACCTCCACCATTTGCTTTTATCCACCTCATTTGCACTCATGAACTTCCCTAGCCTTGAGCTAGTAGTAAGTGTCTCTAAACACCTTCTTGATCTTGTTTAAAGTGGTTAATAGGTGATTTAACGGTTAAAAATTAAGAAACACTAAAGAACTTGCATTAAAGTCTTGAACATAAGTGATTAATGGTGGATAAAGAGAAGATACATGGGTAAATCATGTGAATCTTGTATGATTGTTATTATTTGATGTTGTTGTTAGTAAAAACAAGATGGATCATCATCTAGACATACTAGTCCATGTTTGAGAGCATGAACTAGTAGGATGTAAAAGTTAGAAAGTTAAAGGATGATGGATCCATCCATTCACAAGACATGAACTTGAGTAAAAGTAATTTTTCTTGTAAAATAAGACTCTAAACATGTAGATCTAAAGATCTACAAGTGGTTTTTCGGAAGAACCAAGCGGAAAATGCTAGTTTTGTTAAAACCCGGACCTTATATAAATTAAAAGCATTTTAGTAAATAAACAAATGTGTAGACACTTGTGTAACAAGGGAGTTCTACAAAGAAATATTTTTGTAAACCTTGACTAGAAGTTGTGAAACTTCATATTCTTTAAAAATAAAGTTTTTAAGAAACTAATCATATTTTTAAAGATGACAAGACTTACTAAATGTGCTAGTAAGTTACTACACATTTTTGTAAATTCTCAAGTTCATGAAATAGAGAAATCAACATATATTGTTGTTGATTGTTGTTGAAAATTGGTTGTTGATGAAATAAAAGAAAATAAACACATGTTTTGAAAACATGGGAAACCTCCATTTTTAGGGGAAACTCTGTCAAAAATTTTATTAATTTTGACACTTAGAAAAATATAAGTTTTTAAGAAACTTATCCCCTAAAAATATTACCAAGGTTTCCCTAATTTTTGGTGATAAGAAATGGTGATTTCTTCAAGATTAAAAATTATGTTAAGTATGTATATTTTTGAGGGAAAATATATATTATTTAATCACCAACTTTTGTGCTAAGTGTATATAGTATGTGTTATACGTACTAGTGTATTAAGATTTAAAAATACACTAAATACTCATGAGAAGTATAAACACAAAATACACATACAACAAACAAGATACATAATTCGGGCGCAAAGTGCAAAATACAAAAAGCTTATATTTATTTTTGAGAAAATAATATAAGTAAGACACTTAGTTAAAAATATAAAATATTTTTAACACGAGAATATATACACAAAAGAAAGTGACTGTACTTGTGCGACACAAGTCTAGTGACTAACGTTAAGAAAACGCGTATAGGTTACGACGTTAATTAAGCAAATCTGGTGAAGTTTACGATGCAAGGAACGCAAAGTTGTGAGTTCATGCTCCCCCTTTTCTTTAACTGTTTTCAGTTTTATAACTTCGGGGGTGAAATACATGTACAAATATTATTATGTTTACAAATGGTATGATAACAAGAAGCACACTTGGTGAGAACGAGAACCAAGTGTGACGAGATATAAGAATACAAGAAACGCACTTTGTGAGGACGAGAACCAAGTATGATGCGTTATGAGAAATGATACGAGAAATCATGTCACGAATAGGGTACCATAAGCACCATTAATCAACAATATACCTAGACCGCAGAACAAAAGGTTAGATCTAACGGGAGACGGGCAGCCACACTCTCGGTGAGGGCGAGAATCGAGTAGTGCTTTTTTGTCTCAGAATATACCAATTAAATGCCTAAGGTTTGGTGACTTCCTATGTCGTGTCACATGTTAATGGCTTTGCAACCCATTAACAATCCTGATACTTACAGGAATACTGTATTTACATAAAATTCATACCATACTAAAACTTGATTAATACTTGAAGTACGTGGGGTACTCAAGAAAAACTTGATTTATAACTTGAAGTACGTGGGGTACTCAAGAAAAACTTGATTTATAACTTGAAGTACGTGGGGTACTCAAGAAAACGGGAATTATACTTGAGTACGTGGGGTACTCAAGAAGAACTTGAATCATACATGAGTACGTGGTGTACACATGGATTCTTGATTTATATATATGAAAACTTGATTTATACATGACACAAACTATGTTTTCATACAAAGTATACAAACGTGAAATACAAAAACTGCATGAATTCACACCAACATTATGTTGACGTTTTTCCAAAACTCACATGTATTTCAGGTAACTAGGTTGGATGCGCGCGTGGTCTTACTCATGCTCGTGGATGTCGCTTATGTTTAACCTTAAATAAAGTTGTAAACTTTTAAGACAATGTTTTATGCTATCTAGCGATGTAAACGCTATCTTATGTTTCAAATTATGGTATTTGAAGTTGTTTTTACTAGCATATAGCATGTTTACCTTTCGTATGCAATGAGAACCTTTCATGATCACACCTCGTGCTTCCGCCGCAGAAAGGGGTGTGACAAAGAATCATTGACAGGATCGCCTGAAGAGTTAATGGCGATTGCTTGATGAGCTTGCTTGACAGGATTCTTTGAGAAGAACCCTTCCATGAATCGTTTGTTGTTGATTTCTGCGGCTAAGCGATAGGCTTCTTCGATGGTAGCAGGTCTTGCAGCTTCGAAAAAATCACCCACACACTCAGGCAAGCCGCGAATGTACTTCGAAATGTCTTTTTCTGAAGTGTTGACTTGACTTGGGCAGATTATGCTAAGCTGTTTGAACCTTGCGGTGTAGCCAGCGTTGTTACTTTCGACTTGCTTGATTTTCCAGAATTCGTCTTCCAGCTTCTGAATTTCATAAGGGGGACAGTACTCTTTCTTCATGAGCTCCTTCAGCTCATTCCAAGAGAGAGCGTAAGCTGCAGAGATCCCATGCTTGTTACGTTTGGCAGTCCACCAATTGAGTGCTCGTGATTGAAATACTCCGGTAGCGCAAGTAGTACGGAAACTATCGGGACACCCACTTTGACGAAGGGTAACTTCCATATAATCGAACCACTGGAGTAGTTGAGTCGCACCTCCTTCACCTGTGAATTCCATCAGGTCACAGGCTTTGAAGTGTTTGTAGAGAAAAGTAGATTGCGGCGCTTCCGTCTTGGAGTCTTCCGAGGCTCGAGAGTTGCCGAGAGAGTGCACTTGAGCGGCAATTCGAGGAATGAGCTTGACCACTTCCTTGGTCACAAGTGAGGCAATCCTCTTATCGGCGCTTCGTTTGGCTCTTCTCCTAGCTGTCCGTCTCGAGGTAGAGTCGTTGGAAGGCATCTAGACAGAGAGTGATTTGGAATGAGATTCGATCATAATGATTTTTGAGTTTTTGCGACGCGATTGAGCGCGTTCAAAGTTTGATGCGATAGTATAATAGTAATGCGAATCACATAGGAGCCATATAGGAGACACGAAATTCCTACGTTCTCACACATTGACTTGTTGTTTATACGTATATATATATATATATATACTTATATAAATGTAGTTTGTAATCATACACATACAAGTTGATTTAGAATAAGCGAGGACGCGTCGAGGTGAGAAGCGAGAGCGAAGGTGATAGATTATGCATTAGTTTTGTTGCGAACATTCGGGTTTCGTTTTAGATTGCGATGGCTGTGCGAATTGTGCGTTTATAAAGCAGGAAATGAAAGTCGTTAAATTGAGAAATCGATAAAGCTTAAAGTTCCAAACACACAAGCGTAAGTAAGTTCCAACCAGTTCATAAAATCGGCGGGTCGTATGATAGAGTGCCTTGGGTGTTTAGGCGTCGACTACCCACAGTAACCCAGCTACATCTGACAAGTTCGTGCACGCGCGTTGCCCTAGAAGACTTATGCTTCCACTGTGATGCAACTCATGGCATTCGTCATTCTAGTCATCGCGTGGCTCGAGTTATCGTGATAGTCGGGTCCTTGGTGAGAGCTTTTTTTTTTTGGAAACCATTTTATAGAGAGTGGAACGGCTTATTAAGGTACGAGTTTTACCCCTGACTTAATCAACTTGGTTCCTAATTGTGGTTATGCCCTTCGAGTAAATTCGTGAGTTCCACATAGATTTTGAAATGGAGACTTTTGTCGAGATGTGGATGTCACTCCTAACTCGATGAAAGGTTCTCGTGCTAGAAAAATGCGATGAGCGAGCGATCTCATCGAGAGTTCCAGGTTTTCACACCTAGTCTCGACTAGATCACTCGGTTTCGTTATGCGAGTATTTTCGAAAACACGTGTATTGTGTTGGCCTTAGGAAAGGCTAAGTAATTTTCAGGCCTTAGGAAAGGCTTCTTCGCATGAAATTGTAGTACACGGTGTTCACGCGAAGTAGCAGTTTTAGCGACTTTGAATGAAAGTAACAAGTAGGCCCGATACAAACCCTACTGGGTTCGTACGAGTCGGCCTGTTGGTACTTAGACTATAGACTAGGTCAATTTCGAAGACGTCGACCCGGACTAGGTCGAGTCTTGCCTAATTCCCTATAGTTATGGCTCTGATACCAATCTGTCACACCCCAACCGATGGCGGAATCATCGGGGCGCGGCACTAGGCGAATCAGATTGCTCAACAGAATCCATAACAACTATATTGCGATAATATTTAATACATTCGTTATCCCATACTAACAAATAATACAATCACATAAGTTATCACAGATTTCTTGTCCTCTCGAACAATACAAATCCGACAACCTAGCTTTTAGTTGAGTTTCTAGACTTCATAGCTTGATTTGAAATAGCCTGCGATCTAACCTGCAACATACGTTAAAATATCTGTCAATACAAAAGTATTGGCGAGTATACAGGTTTGATATGTAAAGCGTAATGGATTAAAAATGAGTAGCGAAGTTCCATATGCATAAACGTAACACGCGACATATATACTCACAAAGCTGATACTACCAACTAAGTCCTCGATGCTCGAATATGCGATGGCAAACTAGACCCCGTCGGGCGCAATAGTACTATACTAGTCATGGTGGGACGTCGCGAGTATAAGCCCTAGCACATATGCAATTAGCATCACGTATATCTATGCATAACAGTTATTCCCAAGTGATAATTCGATTGATTGAATAATTCGTTTGATAAGTTTGATTTGTTATAAACGTATGTTACACCCAAAATGCGATCAAAAAGGGTTCAAGTATACTCACAGTGCGTATTTGGTTGGATTGGCGGGATAATGTCTGAGAATGCCCTGATTACATGAGCGTTTGATAGCGCGTTAAATGTTAACAGAATACACAAGAATGAAAGATAATCTGATCGAATGCTGGCCCGTTCGGATGGGCTGCTATCCGATCGGATGGGTTGTCCGATCGGATGGGTTGTCCGATCGGCTAGCCTGTCCGATCGGCTAGCCTGTCCGATCGGCTAGGCTGGTCGATCGACTGGCCCGTCCATCTGTTTTCGAGAAAAATTTGAAGGTTTTTCGGTGGCTTTGGTCGAGACGTTGTTGTGACGTGCTAAGCACTGAAATTTCATCAAGTCTGACTTGTTCTAACGGCCGGGAACCACCCCGTTCCATCAGATCTGGCCGTTCTTGACGGTTTTCCCATGTTTAACCCGAAGTTGGTCGTCTCTTCGTTAGAAATCAAATCTTGGACCAACACGACACTAGAAATGAGTAGGAGGTCGCTATAAGCTCCGATCCTACCGGTCTTGAGTGCTTTGAGTGTGAAAGAGTTGAAAGAAAGTTGGAAAACCATTTTTCAATCCTTTTATTTATGATTATGTGTAGATCTGTTGTGAAAATGCTGTTTATTCTTGTGGAAATCCTTCGGATCTGAGTTGTTCTTGGTGGAATGAGGCCAACACTTGAAGTTCATAAGAACTTCATGATGACATCACTCTAGAACACCTCAAACCCGTTGATTTCACGGTTAAAAGTTGGGATTCGAAAGATGGAAAGGTGTAGGAGTGCGTGTAGATCAAAGAAGTACAAGATTTTGGTTGAAAACTTATAAGAATCGCGAGGAATCGAGAGAAAAAGGGCCAAGAGTGTCCTGGTCGGTTGAGAGTTGTCACTTCACTGTTCAAGTGAAGTGACAAGGCTATTTATAGGCAAAAGAGGAGGAGAGGGTGAGTTGATGGGGGTCAGAGGCCCGTCCGATCAGCTGCCATGTCCGTCCGATCGGTTGGCATGTCTGTCCGATCGGCTGACATGTCTGTCCGATCGGTTGGCATGTTTGTCCGATCGGTTGGACATGTCTTTTCCGATCGGTTGGACACCTCTGGCAGGTTGTGTCTCAGCATTTGGATCTTGTGTGTTGCGCGTTGCGATGATTTTGAGCACACATTTTCATCCATATTTATTTATTATTTATTTATTTATCATAATTAATCACAAATGGGTCGTATATACGTATTCATACCTTCAATATTCGGTGCGATGATCGAGTTACGCGTGCCTTCGAGTGCGTTCTTCGATGTGATGTGCCACAATGACTCACTGGGTACTACTTTCTCGTATTGCCATCATTGTCACGACGGCTGGAGGCATGGTACTCACCCGAAAGTCTTTGTTGGCATTGATTGTTTACGTTTCGACACCTCACGGCTATCGAGGAGGGTAGAATAGGTCCTCACTCAACGTCATCGTGAGTGTTATTATTTGCAAAAATAGTTTGTAATAGCGATAGAATACGTGTAGTTATTCGAATATACTATGATAGAGCGATGTATCGATATAGTTACATTACGATCTGAATCTCTGGTGTTAGGCGTAACGAGTATAACGAGTAGTAACAATGCACAAAAGTGCGGGTTGTTACATGACTTGTTTGGACTCCACGTGTCGGTCTTTAGAGACGATTAAAGAGTTGGTGATTGAGGTTGTTCGGTTGGAAATGATGTGTTGTTGGTATCTTTAAGTGGGAATGAGTACGAATGATAATTTGTGGGACACCCTTGGTAATAGTAGCAACTTTGAGTGTAATGGGGTTCCCCACAATGTGACAACCCTCACAATTACAGGTACCATACAATTAATTAATCTTAATTATGTGCTTAATGACTGTGCTTGATTACAACTGACAATTTAAACTGCTTTATGATTTTTGTATTATGCATCATATTTCATACAATCACTCCATTTATTACACACAAACTTTAGTGACATACTTGATGCACAAAGCACAGTTAGCACACTGAACGGCTAATTCAGAAACATGCTGACAATGCCAGCACATAGACAGACAATGTTTTGAGGCCAGTATGAGCCAGAGACAGTGTACTACACTAGTATGGAGTGTAGAGAAGTGAGGATCATAAAACTGCGTCACTAGGTGATAGTTAAAGTACCGGGAAGTGCCTAAAACCCACTAATAATGCAGAATTCTGCATTATTTATCAGAAATTCAGCATTTAATGTGCTAGTAATGTGCCAAAAACATGGCAGAATGGTCCTGTATGCTTTCCTAAGTGCCGGGAATTAATTGTAACACAAAAAGATATATAAAAGGCATTATACGGAATAATTAAGCACTTTAACGAAACAGTATCTAACCGAATAATCGGACATTACCCGGGACACCAATTTTTTGTCAAATACATTGTTTAATTATTTCTTGGCTTGTCATGATCCCCGTAGACCATAACACCCGCTAAAATACCCACTAACTAACATATGAAATTATATACTTGGAATTTAACTTACCTTTACCAACTAGTTGCAAAACTTACATCCAACCCCCCCCCCCCCCATACCCGATTTCGGTCACCCAAGGGACCCACCCCCATGCCTCCAAGATTTTATCTTATATTTTATTGGATTGTTGCTTATTGAAGTGAACAAGATATGTAGTAGGAGATTATAAGTATGGTTGGAGATTATGAGAGATCCTTCATATCATTCCACATCTTTCACTAGATCACACCACTCCCCCACTCTTCTCCCTCTCCCTCTCGGCTCAACATAACCGCCACCACCACCACTTTAACACCACCATCTTCTTCCATTTTTAAGCTTCATTCAAGACTAGGAGGTGATTTAAGGGAGCATGTAACTTGTGGATCATCAAGGAGCTTCATTTCTTGCTTTCATCATCCATTTTCACCATCTTTTTCACTAGAGATCTTCCCTAGCCTTTGTGCTAGTTGTAAGTTCTTGTTTAACTCTTGTTCATCTTATTTTCATGGTTAAAAGTTGTAGTATGATAAGTATATCTAAAACACTAAAGAACAAGAACTAAAAACATGAGCATAAAGCTTCACATAAAGATTACATGTTGTAGTAGGATGTGGTTATGAATGTATTGTTGATTTCTTATTGATTCTTGGTTATGTGGTGTTAATCACCATATGGATCTTGTTAAATGATGTTTAGAAATATGATTTAACAAGACTAGAAGGTGATTATATGGTACATAGAATAATCATCTTCTAAGTCTAAATATGAACTTGATAAAAATGATTTTCTTGAAAAATAAGTGAACAAAGTAAGTTGATGATCATGTAGATCCGAGTTCTACAAAAGACTTTTCTAAATAAACCAAGTTTAAAAATCAATTTTTAAAGGATTATGACCTTTACATACACTTACACCATTTTTAGTGGTGAAGTAAGTATAGAAACCTTTTATTTACAAGAAGAGTTCAAAAGATTAATTTTTGTAAAAATTGTTTACAAGTTGTAAACGCTTAACTCTTTTAAGAAAATGATTTTTAAAGAAATGAATACACTTTGAAAGGTAACTAAGACCACTAAACGCATTACCAAGTTACTACGTGTTTTCGGGATATAACAAGTTCATGATTAATATGTAACGCATATATGTAAGTCCCGTGAAACGGATCTTTCAATGATATCAAACAATCACCAAGTTTGTGTGGAATCCAAACTTGGTGAGATTCAAAATAAACCAAAAAACAATTGAAAAACGAAGAACACAATACCGAATCACTTTCAAACTTGCACACGATTCTATTACTTGAATAAGCAAAATCGTCTGGTACAAGCTCACCACTACTAATCGATCGCCTCCCTCTCTAGAGAAATTGTAACAATAAGGTTCAAACCTAAAAACAAGTTGAAAACTTGTTTATATACATGGACAAGCCCACTTCCCTACATGGGCTTCCCTTGGGCCTGCTTGGCCCACATGGCCTAAAGCTTGGCCCAAGTGACCTATAAAGGTCCACAACCTAATATAAACTAACCCGGTAAGACCCAGTTCATAACCATAGCTCGTTGTATTAATTTGATGCATCAGTCTCACACTTTAGGGCCTAACAATCTCCCCCTAGACTGATGCCATCAAATTGTCTTCATAGCATGAATTCAGCAACGTCTTCAACGAAGTCTATGGTTGTTGCTATGCTGCAGATGTTGTGGAAGTTCTTGACTTCTGAACTCTCAGCACTGAGTCTCTTTCTTCAGCTCATGTGGTTAGCTTCATATCAGGATCTTGATCAGCTTTGCTTGAAGTCTTGTCAAAAAGTGTGAAAGGAGGATTCTCAACAGCTCTTTTCTTCTTCAGTCTTTATCTTTCAAGCAGGTTCAAGGTACTTCTTTAAATGTACTTTCACTGTCAGACGGCGTTTCGTATCCGATTCTCCTGACTCAGGTACATCTTGTTATTGTGCTGCTTCAGGCTTCTTCAGCAACTAACATCATCTCAGTCTTCATCAACCCTTGTTCTTGATTGAAATCAAGTTCTGCATATGCTCACAAACTCATAAGCAAACATTTCTTATGCAACAGAGGAACATACCACATGAACACTAGGTACATCCAAGTATTTGTACTCAGATATCACAATTTAAATTCTTTCAACTTTTGATGATCAGTCAAATCTTCAAGAACGGTTACATTTTTTAATTTTAAGAAAAACAAATAAGCACTCTATTTTTTTATTTTTAAATTTTTCAAATTTTTTATTTTTAATTTTAAGAGCAAGAAACAAATAAAAACTCATAATATAAACAACTACCATAATATACAATTACAATTGCAATGGGATCAAAATTCGTTCTCAAGCAGACTAAGGAACACTTTTCAGTACGAGCCTAATCAAACTGGTCTATGCGATTGCCAATATGTTTGTCCACTTAAACTTTAACGCTCAACTTTCAATTTTCAACTTCGTGATATGCTTTAGGTAATATTATACTATTATACCCGTGTGTCCCATTCCAAGGCATACCCCCGCGATCAAGGTAAGCACAACGATTCATTGTAGCAGGTGAGTATACTGATGTCATCCTTTAAGATATCCTGACTGTATCTAAGTCTGCATATAATCTGTTTTATCATGTTTAGATTTCTTAACAATGAACACCCAAATAAATACTAATCAAATCCTGGAAATATAAACAGCACACTCTATCATGCAAGTATCTTCCCTACCACATATTCACAAGTTCAATCCAGATTTCTGAAATCTTAACTGGGAATAGGTTGAGAAGAGAACAAAATAGATCTTTTGCAGAGATGGTATAATATACAGATCAAATGAGTTTTTCTCAGTTTGATATAGGTTTCTTGGGTTTCTTTTGGGCACTTGAGGGCCTCTTTCGGGTGTATTAGATCTATAGCGCGACAACGTACAGCTAGGTCAGCATGTATCTGGATGCAGCAGAAGCTGACGTTGCCTAGCACCTCCAGGTCAGCATATATCTGGATGCAGCAGAGGAGGTACACGACTTTTTTCAGAGAAGATTTCATAATCAGATCAAAATTGTGTGTATCGGGACAACATACAGACATTTAAATAGAAATGAGCTAATTCCAAGTGACTTTCTTTCATGGGTTCATGTACAATTTTAGTTCTGATCAAAAGGACAGCCAAGATATCCCCGGATGATTCAACAATATAAAGACCTGAAACCTCAGATGTTAGCTATCTATCAACGCAAGATTTAAGACCATAAAATCATACGTCGTTGGTATGTTACCCACATGGTACATAGTTCGTTATGTTTATAACACTTAGTATCTTTTATCATTTTGAGCGTCAAGCCTATCGACATATCGCAATAGATCCTAGTCTTTTCAGCTATGGCACGTTACATGTGTTAGTCAAACCCTTTAACACGAACATTTATTTCACTTCCCATATCATGCAATTTCTCTTTTTGGCTTTTTCATTTTTCAAATGTTTTCGTATTTTTCTCATTTTCTCCCCCTAAAACAATACATATTTACAGCAAACTCTTTTTTGTATTTTCTGAGTTTTCTCCCCCTAAACTCTATATCTATCTATATGTTCCTCTCCCCCCCCCCCTAAATTTGTGCATAAATCTTGTATTTTTGCACAAATTTACCATTTACTAGAGAAAGGACACTATATATACAAAATAATGAACTAAGAAAGAGAAAAGAAAATATTTTTTTTTAACCGTTCTGTCATCAGATTGAAGACTAATCAATATTCAAATCAGAGAAAAAAAATTTGAACTTTTTGCAACAGTGAAATGTTACCCGTTTTTATCTCTGGAACAACTGCTATCAACATTCCAGAGATTGTCAACAGCTCCTCCTTAGTTGTTCCTGAAAATTAAGGAGATTAGTAAGACATTGGAACCCAGGCCATCAAGGTCCTGGGTTTTCCTAAAGCATCAAAATAAGACACTTCCTTTAGACACAAGTCCCCTTTCGTTTCAAGAATTGGAGACGTAGCTGCTTTTTGTTTTGCTCTCCAAATTTGTTTAGGCTTTTCTAGTTTCTTAGATGCCATTGGCAAAACAGTTGGCTTATCAACCTTGTTGTTTTTCGAAATTTGTGTTGGTTTCAAAGCTTGTTTTCTTTTTGCTTTAGCAGCATTCCAATCCCCATCAGAAGGTTTAACCTTGGGATTCACATTCTTCATTGCCTTAGGTGAAGATACCTTCATTGGCTTAGAATGGTAGTTGTCCTTTGGTGTAACCCTCCGATTGTGCATATAATATGGTACGTAGGGACGAAGTATGCAATTCCGAGCTATGTGACCAGCAATGCCGCAATTGAAGCATGTTTATTTCTTCATGTAGAAAGCATTCTGATCAGTTGAATTTGCTCTTGCAGACCCTGAAGGACGAACCGGTCCTCTTCGTGTTGGATGCGCCTGCACATGACTTTCAGATGAAGACGAATTTGGGTGCTTATATTTGCTGTTTGCAGAACTCTTGTTGCTATGAGCACCATTCTTCGTCTTTTCTCCCTGATTGGATCTTTCATTCACCTTGTCACGAGCCTTATGAGGATTATTGCTGCCTTGTCCTTGATAAGCAGACTTCTTATACCCTCGATTTTGATCTGCTCGTTTTGGCTCCTTTTGCGTGTTGTGAATCGGCTCACAAACATCAGCACACAAGTGAGTGTTGGCATTTTGTTGCACTTTAGGATGATGAACACAATTTCTAGCAATGTGTCCAGGAATTCCACAGTTGAAACATGTCTGTCGTTTCAATGTATGGAGATTCTGAGAGCTAGCAGCATTAGCTGTTTTGATGGGTCTAGATGACCGAGCTTACGTTGCTTGTGTTCCATGTGCCTTTTCTGAGTTCTTCTGTACCTGTTGATCAGAACTAGCACAAGCATGAGATGTAGACGGATGATGAGATTCATCCTTCTCACTTTTATCATGATCATTTTGAAAAACCGGTGTTTCAGTTTTATCTTTATTTTCAGAAACATTTTTCGGTGACTGTTCATTTATTTCAACTCCTTTTTCTTCTTTAATAGATTCAGATTCAGTTTCAATTTTAGAACAAGTTGAAATTTCATCAACACATGTTTCGTCAACACATGTATCATGTGAATCCGATTTAGGTTTGCTTTCATCTACAGTTTCCAATGGGGTCCCACTAGATTCAACATTAGGGACACCCACTGAGACAGATTCAGAAGAAGAATCAGGATACTCTTGATTTTCTTGAGAAGAAGTTTCAGTGGTTTCACTGAATGTGTCCTGAGGGACCTCACCTGTAACACTGTCAACAACTGAAATATTAGAAACATCACAATCACGGGCATTAACTGAAACACAATCATCACCACAATTATTGTTCAAGGATTCAACACAAACATCATCAGTTTTGCCCAAAACATCAGGCTCACTAGACGAAACATAAGCAGAAAATACGCAAACAAAGACCGACCAAAAGCAATATCAGATTCAGTTTGTTCAAAATAATTTTCAGAAATATTAGTATGAACAACTGGTTCACTCCCAAGAACATCTTCACATTTTACTTCAGATACTTTATCTGCACATGAAGACGAAGTGTTAGGATCAATTGAGCCTTTAGAAACAAAATTTATTGGGGCCGACTTTTGTTTCTCAATTGGTCTGTCATTAAATGATGACTTATTGTTTTTGGGACCATAAGTCATTTTACTTTCATTCTTCATCTCCTCCTCAGTCATGGGTAAATAAGTATAATTGTCATTATAGGGAGGAGGAGCCTGATTAAAACCCAAACCACGCCCTTTCTTTTCCTTGTATGCGAGCTGTTGATCACACAAGTTTTTGACTAATTTGCTGGAAGAATCAAATTTCTTAATATTAAGCTCATTTATTTTATATATATATCTTTGATATCTTCCAGTTCCTTAGTCACAATGCACAGTTTCTCCTGAACATAGAAGAGTTGAGTTGATTTCACACTTACATCATCCTTGAGTTTGACGATGTCTTTTCGCTGAGCTTCAATCTTTTCTTTATAAAGTTTCTCATTCTTTGATAAAGTAAAATTTTTATTTTTTATGTCTTGATAATCTTGAATTAGCTCAGCGTTGTGTAACTAATAATATTCTACTCTACCCCTACATTCAGGAGTACAAAAGACAGAAAGTAGTTCTTCTTTAGTGATGAATGCCATAATTACAGTGGTTGGTTGACACTTTTGTTCTTCTCCACAAAACACAAACCAAACGAGAACCCGTGTACTCGCTAACTCAAACACTCTGCAGTTGAAAGAACCCGCTATCTGAACCGCACCTCAAAACCTGTCAAATCTTATCACCGAAACAAAACAATTTTTTTTAAACTATATTATTATTAATGTTTTTATAATTATTAATATTAATAAAACAATGATTAGCTAATGATTACCAAATGATTTTAATATTATTATTAATATTATTAAACCTAATGATTATTTAATTATTAAAATTATTATATTATTAAAATCAGAAAAAAAACAGATCTGAACGTCACACTGTCTTCTTCTTCACGAAACAATACCGAACCGAAACCCTAATTTTAAATCTCTGGCGACTGATCGGAGTTGATTGTTGTATGATGCGATGATTGGCCGGAGTTGGTAATGACAAACGATGGTGACGGTGATTGGATGAGTGTCGAAGAAAACGATTACGGTGATTGGATGAGTGTGACTGGATGACGGTGACAGGATGAGATGATGATGCGAGGTGTCGGAGACGATGACCGGAGACGCAGGTTTTTAATGGAGGTCGGAGTTTGAGAAGATAATGATGGTGAATGAGGAAGATGGCTGAGATAAACGGAGTTGCAGACTCGAAAACATATGCTGATGTCAAGAACAGTGGATGGAAACTACAACTCCAACTTGAAATTACAGTGGAACTCGAAACCGTGTATGGTAGCCGGAGTTGGTTGATGATGACGAAGAAGATGAACAATGAAGACGAGTCGAGACCGAGGATGATGATGACTCGAGATCTCGGTTGCGACTCGGAACCGTGGTTGTGACTCGAGACTGAAAATTGATGAGTCGAGACCATGAGGTGATGAGTCGAGACCACTCGGAAGAAGATGACTCGAGACCGTGACTCGAAACCGTGAAACTTGTGAGTCGAGACAGTGGTTGCGACTCGAGAAGAATGACTCGAGACCTTGGAGGTTGTTGAGTCGAGACCTTGATGATATGGATGATGACTCGAGACCAGTGAAGAAGATGGGACTCGAGACCGTGATATGAAGTTGATAACTCGAGACCGATTGTAGATATGTGAGTCGAGACCTGTTAACTGGAGTCAAAACCGTGGTTGAAAAAGTGAGTCGAGACCACAGAGAGATAAACTCGAAACCTTCGACAAGATAAATCCCACTTGAATTTTAAATCTTGAGATATTTTGGCAACTAGTGTGGCTGTGACATAAAACAGGGAACAAAATCTCGAAAAAAATGGAAACAATTTTTTTGAAAATAATGAAATTTTTGAATTTCAAATCCCCCTTTTTTTAAAAAAACAGTGATCCCCAACACTTTAACAACTTTCAAAACAATCAAAATACCAAAATATAATGATTTTTTATAAAATTCCGATGAACACTATGAAGAACGCGAAGAACACCGAACCAAAAATAACGAAAATCTTGAAAATCTGATATCACACCGAGCCTAGAAATGGGTTCTAAAGGCTCTGATACCACTTGTAAGTCCCGTGAAACGGATCTTTCAATGATATCAAACAATCACCAAGTTTGTGCGGAATCCAAACTTGGTGAGATTCAAAGTAAACCAAAAAACAATTGAAAAACGAAGAACACAATACCGAATCACTTTCAAACTTGCACACGATTCTATTACTTGAATAAGCAAAATCGTCTGGTACAAGCTCACCACTACTAATCGATCGCCTCCCTCTCTAGAGAAATTGTAACAATAAGGTTCAAACCTAAAAACAAGTTGAAAACTTGTTTATATACATGGACAAGCCCACTTCCCTACATGGGCTTCCCTTGGGCCTGCTTGGCCCACATGGCCTAAAGCTTGGCCCAAGTGACCTATAAAGGTCCACAACCTAATATAAACTAACCCGATAAGACCCAGTTCATAACCATAGCTCGTTGTATTAATTTGATGCGCCAGTCTCACACTTTAGGGCCTAACAATATAGTTTTTGCTCTCGGTGATGTAAAGTTGTTTACAGGATAATTGTTGATGAATATTGTGATTGTTTTGAAAAGAAAATGATATGCTTATTAGCATGGACGCCTCCATTTACAAAGGAAACTCTGGCGAAATTTCCTAAAAATTCCAACACTTAGAAATTATTTTCTAACGAATGTTTGCAAATATGTTTTAACTTTGTCGTTCAAAATAAACTTCGCCATAAGTTTTGTTACAAAATTTCAAAGTGTCGGAGGTGGGTTTTCGTAAATAAAAGTGGATAAATATATATTTAGAATATATATTTTATACTAAAACGCTTGTGTGAATATTTGCATGATTTGGGAACTAGTTATATTACTTAGAGAAAAATAATATAACTTAACAAAATACCGTTACTAGTATATTTTGGATGGATAATATTTTGATAACGAAAAATATGATTTATCACAAAGTATAACATATTTTTGAACAAGTGTAAAATATATTATTTTGAGAAGTTATAATATATTTTCTTAGTATATTTGGAGAATAGATAAATTTTGGGACAATGTTTATTTTCTTGGAAACACATTATTTTTGACAATTAAGTTATCATATACTTTTCTAAAGTGGGACTTAAGAGCACATAATATCAAGACTTTAAATCACAAAAATACATGTATAAAATACCCCCATCCTTGGGAAGGAAATACGCACATAAAATACTTGAGAAGTATGAATACGGAATAGTTGTCTAACTATTATTTCAAGACCTAAAAATATAATGTAAGTTAAAATAATTATTATTATTATTTTAACAATAAGTTATAACTTGGAATAATATCAAAGTAACGTAACTCAAACCGTAAATACAAAAGCAAGGCACGACCCTTTCGTCTAATAGACATTAGTACGGTGTAGGTTATCGTGTAGCTGACAAGGTTTGAGTACGAGCACAGGAGACGCACTACAGTGAGTTCATGTCCCCCCCCCCCTTTCTCTTAACTGTTTTTCAGTTTTACAACTTCGGGGGTGAAATACATGTTACAGTTATTACGGACATTTTTATACATGGTATGGTTAGCTTAAGGAGGGCATACTACTTAGATCATGTGAGTGATGGGCGCGACACTTAAGGCCATTAATCCTCGTCGTAGGACCGAGGGACATGAGTGATAGATCTATTTGGGTGTAGCGAGCCCACACCCATGAGGCCGGGGCGGCCCATAGTGGTGACTGTGTCTTACAGCCGGAAGCCCGGTGCAACTCTGCTAGGTTTGAGTTTTCTCGTATCACTTCACACATACCAATGCCAGTGGCTTTGCAACCCATTGGTGATCTCTTTTTCCTTATTGCTACATACCAGGGACTTTCATACAGACATATTTTAACGGTTTATACTCACAGACATACACATGAACTAGCTCAACTTTTATTGATTTTTCAAACTACATGTATTTCAGGGAATTGATCGGATCTGGCAAGTGTCTGCATATGTGTCAAGCTGTGTACTAAATAAAGATGTCATCCAGGGTTGTAGGGTTTGGGAGGTGTAACCCTTTCCTGGACGGGTCACACGTCTCCAAACCTCATTTTATTTTAAGTCTTTGTGGAGTCTCAGGAACTCGGTTAAACATTTTCATGGGTTGTAATTTATTTTGGTAACAACGTTTTTAAGACAAGTATGTATGGTATTTTCTAAGACTTAATTAATGGATGAATATCTTCTGTTTTATCATATAGCATTGTTATGATTGTTGCTATGGTATTAAGAAGTCACACCAAATAAACTCACGCTTCCGCAAAAGCCAGGGTGTAACACACAAATTTCACACTAGACCTCAAATGGTGGCACTCATAGTTTCTTTATATCCTTAGTAATAACTCTCGTAGCCGCACTCCATGAAAACTACTACAAAGAACAAACAAAACAAACACGCACATTAAAAAATATAAAATAAAGTGAGGTGATGATTTTTTATAAAAAAAATATAAATGGTGAAAAAAAGATAAAAAAAACTAGATTAGTAATTAAAAACCTTTCTCGAAAATTACTGTATCACGAAAATGATACCAAAAACTTGATGTGTACACCTTTGTTCCATAGCCCTGGGGCTATTTACAAGTATCCAATTAAGAATTCTCAGATGTACTAGTACTAGTAGTGCATCAAGGATGCAGTCATCGATTCTACTGAGAGCCCACAATTGCCGTGAGCAAACATATTAATAACGAGGAACGTGTTTTTGTTATGCTACTAATACTTGTACTTGCTCTGCTATTCAGCCCCATCCTGGCTGAGGAAGAGTTATGAGCGCGTAAAACAAAAAATACGCTGATGGGGGACGGACATACTATGTGTAATGCTTCACTCATTTACAATAAATAATAAAGAAAAAGGCCATTCCATTTCGAAAAAAGACCCACACCCAAGTTCCATAGCTTTTCGTTCGCTATCCCGATCATGATTTTCCTACCCCGAGAGGGAAAGGCCCTTCTCTTTAGGTCGGTTGTGGGCGAGGAGGGATTCGAACCCCCGACATCGTGGTTCGTAGCCACTTGCTCTAATCCTTTGAGCTACAGGCCCCACTGTGTCTCCACTGGATTTGTTCCCGGAAGTGCACAATTAGGTGAGTTAACTTAATAACTTTTAAACATGATTCTCTAGTTTTAAATTTATAAGAAATGGTTATTACTTAGACTAAACACACAATAGGCAAGTGTACCTATCGTTTGTAGTAAAGTTTTTGTAAGAACTAAGTATCAAACCAAAAGGACACGATTTTTACTACTCAACTTTTAATTACCGACTAGTTAATTTATTATCATTTGCGTGTTTGTTATATTATATTTAAAACCACAAAATAAATGCAAGTAATAGAAATTAGTAGAGAATATCAAGGGCGTAATGAGTATTGCTTTGTGATTCGACTCCACCTGGGATGAATTATAGTTAGGTTATTTGAATTCAATGTGGTAAATTTAAGTAAAAAAGACACGATTAAAGACGTTTCATTAGATTTACAAATTATGTTTTGAGGTTAAAATATAATTAGGTCCGATTAAAGTTAATTCATTGTCGTTGCCTAGAAGAAGACTCCTTTTAAAGAAGCTTCAACTAGGTTTAGATTAAAGATATCCAACTACTCTTCTTTTTTCTTCTTCTACAACATTATACTTTGCGATCCTTCTAGTCGTGATCCCTCTTATGGGTCCATCAAGGATATGTTTGTTGCTCCGTATATGTGCTTATGACACGTGTGATTAATTAGGATGATTGATCTTTATTTAACGGGTGAAGTTATAATAATATATATAAATATAAATATAAAGACGTATATATTTTAACATGAGCTTACCAGCTCTTGGTATGCGCTAAGCCTAACATATAGTGTGTGTTAGGTAAGTCACTCAACCAAGCTTTGGCTTATCATTGTGGCCTACCATAGAGACCGTGCATGCCAACAATGAAATCCTTAATAAAAGAGGGCTGATCACAAGAAGTGTTTTACCACAAATTGGTCAACCACTACCAAAATCAAATCCCCCTACTAGTATATGGGTTTTCACACACCATGAGGGTACAAATATGCTTCACACCACTAAGTTTATCAAAAATGCTCACAATATCAAAGACCAAAACTGAATCACAAGCCATTGACGTGGTTGGGTGTACTTATAAGAATATGGTTAAGTTTCGTTGTTTTATGCACTGGTTCAAGTTTTAATATTTATAATGAACACGATATAATATTATCACACTACAACTCACGCTGGGCAAATGCACCCATCGTTGGCATAATATAGTGATAGTAAGGTACCGAGATGTCCAAGGATACAAGAGTTTTAGTATCGAGTCTTTGTTTACGTCTAATCAAATCCAAAAGCAAAAGGTTAAAAAAATGGCTCAAAATAAAAATGAAGAAAAAAATAAAATAAAAGGTAGTAATCAATAATAGGAAAAAAGGGTGTTTAGAATCAACATACCTCTTGTGCTTTGTTAACTAGCTCTTAACAAGGACTCGATTGTTAGACGAGGAACTGTGTGTGTAAATGCGTATTGTTATGAAGTATCTTGGTCCGATCATAGGGTTTTAATTTGGTGATTTAATAATCAACTTTTCGTTTAGCCTCCCTTCGGTTTCGCCTTCATTCGCCTTTTTCCCAAAGTTACATAATTTTACTTCCACGTAATTACATTCAGGTCCTCATAAATCGTTAAAGTTATAAAATTGCTCTCACACTCACTTGTCGTACCATTACTTGAAATCTGGACAAAACAATTAGCGTAACTAACTTGATGGTGAAATCAGGGTGTTACATAAGCTCTCCAACATAACTTGGTGCAAAATTATGGATCGTTGATGATGCTCTGTAGCAGTAAGTACGTAGTTCCCACTGATGAGTTTTTGCGATGGGTAGTTAGCACTAACGGGTTACTACTAACGAGTAGCAATATGAGTTGTTGTTGCTCAGTTAGTGTTGATGTCTTACAAGTTATTGCTGATGAACAACAGTTGAAACCGAAAACTCTTAACCTTAGTTGAAAATGTTTAAAACCTTGAATGTTTGGAGACTTTGTATGCTCTCAAAATACTCATATACGTTAAAAAAACACATAACATTTTCCAACCACAAAGACACACAGTTTTTTTAACATGGAAGATAAATGTGTTCCCAAAAGAGACATAAAATCTTTTATAAGGGAACCATCTATAACACTAGGCATGAACATCTATACTTTTACCCCTTCTTTTCATTTTTTTGTTGGTTTGTGTAAGATCCGTTAATGTTGAAAGCCAAAACCCAAGGGAACCATCTTCCCTGCTTGATGGAATAAGTTGAAGTACAAACAATGGTCCAAAAGTTTCCTCCTTTGAAAGTTTCTCAAACAACCACCAAAAGTGCTGGAACAGAACTGTTGCCTCAACGAATCAGAGAACAGAAGTACAAGTGCTGGATTGTCAAAGTGCTGGTCAGATAGTCAACAGTCAAGACAACATAAGTCAAGGCTGAAGACTAGAAGACCAAGTCAACAAGTCAAACAAGACCAAAAGTACTGGATTCCAAAAATGCTGGAATCCTTCTAGTAGTTTTGGGAATCCAGCTGTTTATTTCTTTGTTCATAGCAACTTGAATGTAACAATGTTTTTAGTAATTATCCAGCAGTTTTGATAATTGTTGGCAGCTACATCATTAATCAGGTTGTTTATGGCCGCTTTTATGGTGACGTCACCAGCAGTTATGTCTTCCTATATATAGTTCATGTTTGTCAACGTAACAGTTAACACTAAGAGCGAAAAGGCATAAGAACTTAGTGAGGGAGAGATCACCTGGTGAGAGAGAGTGCACTTTGTACCTTTGATTGAAAGAAATCATTATGCAATCGTTCCCAAAATCAACTTTGTTGATGATGCGTTTGTATTAACTGTTTAGCTTGAATTTACATATCTATTCAAACTGTTTAATCCAAGATTTTTTTTTAATTTCAATTGTAATCGTATTGAAAGTTCCTTTCATATTGTATTTCTTTTTACATTTCATTTGTACATTGTTCTTAAATTCTGAATTGTATTAAATTTAAATGTATGTTGATTTACCCAATCTAACTCAAATGAGTTTTCTTCGAGAAAACGAGACACGTTAAGACCGCCCATAATGAGGCGTGTTTTATAAAAAAAATTCGAAGAAAACGCCCCATCACCACTACATCCCGGCGTTATTGGGCGTTATTCGCGAAAAAATGGTTTGTGGCGTGTTTTGAAAAACGCTGAAGGGGCAAATCTTCGACCAATCAGAACGAGATGCAACGGTCATGATTGGATGGCTAGATTTAATTTTTTTTCTTTTTTTTTACCTCTCACCCATATATATTGTGTAATGATTGGATGGGGCGTTATTGGGCATTATTTCCACTACGCCACTTTTGCAAAAACGCCCAATAATGCCCTCATGCTGACTGGGCTGCCACATAGCATAAAACGCCTCATGGTAGGGGCATTATTCATCAAACCACTACGCATGGTCTAAAAACATTGATTTTTTTTTCCTTTATTTATTAGAGTGTCGGTACACATTTCTTACACAAAAATTGTCGCTATTTGCTCTAAAATATCCTATGTATGATCAAAGCTTGTTTGTTCGCAATGCATGATCAATGTTACGTATGAGCAGTTGCCTCTTTATGTACTTGTGAAAATAAGAATAACATAACAACTAGCTGATAATATATTTAAATGAATATATACATGACCGACAATTTGTTTAGCCCAAGCACCAAATGGTATCATAAGTTTTTGTGGGGAGTGGTGACTTGTCATTCCATCCTTAATGATGGCTTTAAATGGATGTCATTATTTCTAGCACTCTCCATGGACCAAAGGGTCCAACCCTGTTGGCATGTTGGCCCATTGGACATATAATTTTAATTTATTAGAAGACCATACATGGCTTTACTTTTCAAATCTAATTACCACGCTAAATGAACCACACTTCATGTGAATCATGAATTTGTCGACAGAAAGTGTGTTTATATGTTTGATAAATTGATCGTTCAGTTTTCAAACATTACGATGTTACCTTAATATTTTTCATGGAATCTTCGATATAAACATTTATTTGAAAGTGTTACAGACTTATACTTTTGATTGTGACCTTGCTAATGGAGATGAGCCAAAATCCTTTTTTGGGAACAAACGTTTATAATAAGAAAAAGTTTATTGCTTCTAGCATAATTACACTCAACAATTACTCTGGTTGTTCAAAAAATAAGTTAACTTGAAAGAAAAAAAAATTAAGGGTTAACTTGGATCTCCTATAAGGCTTGACGGTATGGGGACCGTCCAACATCGTCCTCCATCCGTCGTCGTCCCCCTCTCCATTTCATGCCCTCCGTCGCCATTCCTCCATCGTCGCCAACGTTAGGGTCTCGACGGCAAAGACGCCCCTCCCCCTCTCTCACACACCTATACATACAATATATACGTGTATATATATATATATAGGTCCATCCCCCATTTCATTAGCTCCATCCTCTTTGCCACATCCTCACACCCGATCTACGTGGCGCTTACATGGCGGATCATCCTCCAAGGATGGACCATCACCATACCGCATAGCCTAACTAACTATATAATGGGTAAACTTGACCACTATTATAAAACTTATCAAAACTAAAATGAGTCCAAATTGTTGAGCATCACCCACCGATCATCATCATTATGTGACAATGTGTGTTGCCACAGTCCACAACCATTTTCTCTCTCTCTCCCTGCCATCGCTCACCCCACTACCCTCTACGCCACATTAGTACTATCATTGTTGCCGCCATGTCCATAGTCAACACGGTTTCCATTTGTCATCGCTAGACGCCATAAAAGCAGATATAGCGATAGCGAGTGAAGCTATTTTCTTACCTTTTTTTCTAAAAATGGATACTTAAGTCCCCGTCTATTTTTCGCTACACTTTGTGTCCTTCTGTCAAGTGGTCGTTAGTGGTGCCATTAAAAAATGGGTGAAAAATCTTTTTTTACCTCTGATCATCCTCCTCCGCCTTATTATTATTATTATTATTATTATTATTATTATTATTATTATTATTATTATTACAACTCCCCTCTCTCTCCACAACCACCGTCGGTTACCACAACTACAACCACCTAACTCCACCTACCACCACTAGGGGGTGTTCTTCGGATTTTTTAATCGGGTTTCGAGTTTTTCGGGTTTTCAAAGCTAAATATTTAACCTAATAACCGAACCATTCTAGGTCCGCGTTCTTCGGTATTTGGGTTAAATGATTCGGGTTTAGAATGGGTCGTGTTAGATCGGGTTTCGAGTTAGAAAATAAACTAGTTTAACAAAAAAAAAATACAACCTTTTAGATTTTAAATATCAATATTAGTTATTAGCAAATACTATAAAAATGATTTTGTAAAACAACTCTTGTATGTCGCTAAGAATTGAGAATATTGAAAATATGGAATGCATTGTGTATTTTGTGATTTAAAACTTTTAAAAATTAGAGATATAGATGGATTATGTGACTTAAAATTTTTAAAAGATGGTAATGTAAAACTTTTGGAAGATATGGTTGGCTGCATCATGGAATAGGAAATGATTATTAGGTCCTGTTAGAAGATATGGATATATCTAGAAAATATGCTAATGGTTTTCAAGTTATTTCGGCTTAAACCGATAACCCATTATTCAACCAGTTAACCAATTCATAAAACCACATTCGGGTTCGGGTTTACAGCTATTCGGTTACGGGTTCTTTGGGTTTCATCTACTCCGGGTTCGATTGATTTCGGCTTCGGGTTCCGGTTAAAAAAGACAACCTTAGTCACCACCGCCACTTCTAACCCCACCAAACTCCGATCACCACCTAACCGTCTAACATAGATGGGAAAGTCACCATACACGAAGGCGCAACCCCTTCCTATGTGCCACCACCACCATGAAATCTTTCTAATCTCACTGAAAAACAAGCACCAAAAGAACAATTTTAGAATCACACTTCTAGATTTGTGACAAAAACCCTAAATCAACACCTCTCTAGTAGCCGATGGTGATGATTTGATCTAGATCTAGAGTTTCGATGCACAAATCGTCGATGGTTAACTCGGATCAAGTGTATTTTCTATTTTTTTGCCATGTTTTGCCGTGGGTGTTAGCTTGAATCATATGGTGAGGTGACTGATGTATTGCAAAATACATTAATTTATCTTGTATAGTTTGTATGGTTTTCATTAGAATTAGTGTCGTTTTTAGTTAGAATATGTATTCTTTTAATTCGTTTATGTTTTACAGGTCTTGGTTGATGAAAGGAGTTGAAAAGAGTGGAAAATGAGCCAAAATATGCTAAAACCAAGTACCGGGACGTGAACGGATGATCGAGAGATGAAACAGTGACAAAATTAAGGTTTTTTAGGTTTTCATGGGCCGCAATAGAGTCAAGGTAGAGTCTCGCGCCCCGCCACAGCCTGTTTTGACCTGTTTGACTTAAGCATAGCGTTGCGGGGCGCTACAACCTATTCTAAATGTCTCGCGGCCTGCGAGAAGGTGTTAAATCAACAAAATTAGTGAAATTTAGGGTTTAAGGTGTTTAGGAAAGTATAAATGTATGTTTATGATCATGATTAAGGGGGGAGACACAACCAGACCTCTTTGGACGAATTTTGAAGCTGTTTTAGCAAGGAATTGAGCTCTCGAATCATTGGGGAGAAGCTAGAAGCACAAAGTGTAACGCCCTGCTCTTTCATACTTTCCATAATTAGAAAGTCTTATTCGTATTTCTATTTTTGGAAATCTTGTGTTCTGTAATCGTCCATTCATTGTAATCGTTGTAAATCTGAGACTTGAATCATAAATAAAACTCGTATTTCTTTAAATTCGTATTATACATACCTCATACATGCTCATACGATTAATTTCGTGAAACATTTGTTACATATTCGTAATTCTTGAAAACTATGTGTTAATCTTGCAAATACTTGAAACTTACGATTAATACGCCTTTTGAATGCATACGATACATGATTACGACATTCATACACCTAATCATACACCATTATGTTTGCTTTATGTTAATTATACTTGATGGACCCTTAAACTATGTTTATTTGTCATTAAAGACCCTAAAACTCAACTAAACCTAACTTAGTTAAACATCAGGGGGCTAAATTGCCAACTTTGGAACTTATTTCTAGAATATTTATGTGACATCTGTGCTTGTGTAATCATTGTATAACTCTGAACTGTTCAATTATCAATAAAACAATGTGATTTGATCCCAATATTTGTTTATTTATGTTTGACATTTTGCACGTTTTGATTTTGTTTGATTTTAAACTGTAAATCGCTTTCTAGAAAGTTATACGCAAACTGATACGTAAACGTAATCATTTTAACGCGAAAAACACTCCGGAACAGCAACATAAGCTTAACATACCTTAAATAACCTTTACACAACTTAGAAATAAGTTTTGAAGGGTTTGGTATGGCAAAAACAAGTTTATTCGACTATAGGGACTATTTGCGACAAACTGCGAAAGTCTGCCGATTCGTATAGTAACGTACATTCCGGAACATGATTATAAGTTAAACATACCATAAATATCCTTTACATAGCTTAGAAATAAGCTTTGAGGGGTTCGGTATGCGAAAATAAACTTATTTGATCAACAGGGACTAAAAGCGTCAAAAACTGCATAAATTTGCATTTACGCGCATATCTTACGTTCTGAACAAATCCGGACATCCAAAAAAATTTTTAATCATTAAAATATTTTATTTTAGTGATTAGAATGCTAAAATACCATTCGTCGCGTAATTTGGATCGTTTTTCACGTCCATTCGTGTTTCATCGTAATTAACCGAATAACGTGACCGTACGACCAAACGAACCGACATCCGTGATATTTTCAAGCATATTTCATGTCCCCTATACTTTTACATCATTATTGAGCCTTGAAAATGGGTTAATGGGGCTTAAACGCGTCGGAAATCAAGTTTAGGACATGCAGGGACCTGTTTTGCAATTTCTAGAAAGTTCCCTCGCGCCACGCGACAGCCTGGGCTGTTGCTGTCGCGCCACGTGACAGATGCATCTGGGCAGAATCTGGTTTTCTTCATTCAGCAGCTGATTCCTTGGTTTTTAACATGGTTTTTCAATACATGGAGCTGGTTTAAGTGTTCCCCAAGCCCTTAATCAATGTGCAACAAGTGTAGGGCCATGATCATGTCCCAAAACACTTGGAATGATCCGATTGATTCAAGAATTCTATAAATACCCAAGAATTTTTCACTCCAACTTGCTCATTCATTCCTTTTATTCTACATCTGCTCATTGGAAGCTCTCACACTTGTTGAAGGCTCCAAACTTCAGTATTCTTTGATCTTATTCCAAGCTTGGACCTCTTGTAAGTTTCTTTCATTCTTGGTTATGCTTTTCAAGCATGAAAGTCAAACAGTGTTTGACTTTCTGCTTTGACCATGATTTGGTCAAGACAAAGTTCGTTTGAACTTTGCAACGTGAGCGTAATCACGATGGTTATAGTCCATTGTGACTATACCTACTAATTACCACGTTGATTAGTCGAAGTGACGAGTCAAAGTTTCGGTCAAAATGCACGATTATGTGCATTTTGCGACGAAACTATTTTTGGGTATCAAAACACTTTGTTTTGATATCAAATCTGTTTTCTAACTTAGTTAAACATGTTTTAACATGTTTAACTCGTCACTTTTAGTTTAGTGCTTATTTAGGGTCGTAAGTTAAGCGGTCTAAACAACCGCTTAGACTTTCGAACCCAACCCGTTTGGTCGATCATTAGGATCCGACCAAACATATTTGTGACCATAGTTGTATAGGGAATAACCTTCCGAGGTTATACCTTATGCTCACTTCGTTTAGTTAGTTGTATGATAGGTAATTTATATGCCTTAGGAAAATGACCAAAATGCCATTTTTACGCATAATTTCATTTTAAGCATATGTAACCTAAATTTTGACATCTAAACTGATTATGCAATGTTATTAAGCATGTTAAGGCATATATTACTTGTCATTGGGCTAGTTAGACCGTCCGAACGCGCTTTTGCGCGAACGACGCGTTAAAGTAGCGTAAACTACCTTAACAAGTCATAACGGGTCATAAGCACTTAGGATAGGTTCCGATTTAGAATGTAGGCTTTGTTAAACCATATCATGTGAGTTCCAATACTCATTTGGTTTATGAGACCTCGTTCTATCCGATATTCTGATTTAGGTTCGGTTTATTAACATAGTTACCTATATTAGGTGTCGTTTGATTCCGTGATTCCTTAAGCGTTATTTGATCTTTATTCCAAGACTATTAAGCAATATCAAGTGAGTACATAGCCCCCCTCTTTTACCATTTTCAAATATTTTGGGGTGATACACATGTGCCTACTTGTTACTTTCATGCTTTTCATGCTTTTTATGACATAAACATGCTATGTTCACTTAGTACACATATAGTACATGATTTCACTAATGCTTTGCTATGTGTGTTTACTTAGCATGCTAGCACATTGATTTCATAGACGTTTTTGCTTCATATGTTTACTCAGCGTATGGGCACATTGATTTGCATTACATTTCTGCTATGTATGTTTACTGAGCATGCTAGCACATTGATTTACATGACATTTCTGCTTCGTATATTTACTTCGCATACTTAGTACATTGTTTTCACATAACATGCTTACATTTGGTATGACATTTGGTATGTTTAACGGGACAAAAATACGTTCATTATCATTGATCACGCCGCTCGGTAGTATGTAATGGTACCATAGGAATTGATAACTCCCATTCCTGGATTCCTAGGTTTGTTTGGAAGTAAGGAATGACAGAATCTGATATACAAAATTGATAAACCTTTAACTTGTTAAGGGTTTGTCCGACAGTCGCAAGGCTTGAATGTATGCGATAAACATTACTGCATAGATGTTCGTAAGAATAAAGCATTGATTTTGCAAAATATAACTTTTGATCTAAACTAAGGTTTATTCAAAAACATTGTTTTGTACATGACATTTGATTATACAATGACATATACATGTGGTTTGAGTAAATACTTTTTATTCACCATACAAGACATTGTTGTTACTTGACATTTGCTATACAAGACATGATTTACACATGACATTGAGACATTAAACATTGTTATACATGAACATTTGACATTAGTTTAAACAAGACATTTTGGTGGTTATTTGGTAAGTGATTTATATAACGAGACTTGTGTAATGTGATAAAATAGGGGTGAGCAAAAGGGAAAACCCAATCCGACCCGACCATTACCCGACCCGACCATTACCCGACCCGACCCGAGAACCGATCAAACATAAAATACAGAACCGATTCACTACCCTAAATATAGGGTCGGTTCCGGTCCATAGGTCCAAGTCGGGTTTCACCATGAAAAGAACCGAGAACCGACCCGACTCGACCCTATTTTATATGAAAATTGGAACCGATCTAAATACCTAGGTACTTGGGTTCGGGTCGGGTTGGGTATATTTCCGGTTCGGTTATCGGTTATTTTCGGTCCGTACCTAAACTTGCTCACCCCTATGATAAAAGCATGGTGGATACGCCGCTGGTACTTCCTATATATAAGTGCTTGTATGATATTACATATCGTAGCATTATCTAAATCATTTCGACAAAAAACATGATACATTTTATACAAATGACATATTTTCACAAGACATTGTTTTACAAATGACATATTTTATTTCTACTTGGTTAATTATTTAACCATGCATTATTCTTTTATATCATCTGATTTTCTTATCGATTTTTGTATGATTTATAAAAGAAAACATTTTTATTAAGGTTCATGACTACTTTTTGTTAAATATTTCTTTTAACTTACAAGTCATGAATCCTGCATCAACAAAACCTATGTATCTCACATGCATTTTTATGCTGACGTACCTATTTTCACATATGTTTTCAGGAGCTAATGCTTGATGAGGAACGTGATACACTTAGGACTCGAGCCTTAGTGACTTAAAAGATGCAAGAATAGTTTAACTTATGTTGTGTTTCCCTTTATTTTCCAAGACAATGTAATCAAGTTAATAAATAAAACTAAACTTTAAATGCCATGGTTGTGAAACAATAATTCTGTCGCTCCACTCCCTGACGTTTCCGTCGCGGTTTGTTGTTTTACGCGGTCGGGGTGTGACATTTTAGCCGTCACGTCGCGCCACAGGTACCCCCCACCCCTTGTCATCTCCGCCTTCAATCCGTCAGAATGGGTTACCAGCTCTTGGATTGGTCAAGTTTGTGTTTGTTTATTGTGTTTTCTTCATTTATTAGCAACCTAACTAACCCTAATCACCTCCTATAAAACCCAACTCACTTCCACACTTCTCCCACTTTAAAAACACTTCATCCTCACTCTCTAAACACCTCAAATCAGTTGCAAAACAATAGCAAAAGTCAGATTCAAGGCATAATCATTCAAGTGCAAAAGTGAGCATATCTCACTCATTTTTCAACCTTTTTCCTTGATTCTTTTTCCTATTTGCTTGGAACAACCTTAGGTATGTTTCCAACAGGTTTTCCATGGAAAACCTGTCACACCCTGGCTTTGCGGAAGCGTGGTTAATTTTGGTGTGACTTCTTAATACCATAGCTTAACCATAACAAAGCTATATGAATTAAAAACATGCAAGATCATCCATTAAGTTTTGAAAACCAAGTACAGTACCATTGTTTTAACGGGAACATACCCTAACAACCATGACCTTGTTCAACAGACATTACAAACATAACATAAACATGGTTTAAGGATTGTGTATTGTCCAGGAAAGAGACACATCCCCTAAACCCCGGATGACCTCGGAAACTAGTGCAGCGGAAAACATGCCATACCGTGCCAGATCTCGTTAATTTCCTGAAATACATGTAAGTTGAAAAATCAACAATAATGTTGAGCGAGTTCATGTGCAAGTGAGTAAGTAAAACACTTGTAAGTATAAAAGTTCCCTGGTATGTAGCAGTGTAAGGAAAAGAGATCACCAATGGTTTGCAAGGCCATTAGCATGTGTGAAATGCAAGTAGGAAGACTCAACCCTAGCCGATTTTTGCGTCGGGCAACCAAGTCACTCAAGGTCCGTTCTGTTGGTCCTCACAGAGGTCCGTTCTGTTAGGCATAGAGTTGGGCTCGCTACACCCAGATAGATCTACCGCTTAAGTCCCTCGGTGTTCTGCCTACCCATTCACATGATCTAAGTAGTAAACCTCCTTACGTTAACATACCATGTATAATAGTACTTGTAAACAAAGTAACATGTATTTCACCCCCGCAGTTAAGAAAACTGAAAACAGTTAGAGAAAAGGGGGACATGAACTCACAGTGAATGCGTCTCTACCAAGTGTCTCCAAATCTGAAAGCTGTGCGACGACCTACAAGTGCTAATTCTATTAGACGGACGGCCGTGCCTTAGCTTATAGGTTAAGTCTTTGGGAAATAGTTAGGCAACTATCCCGTGTTTACATTTCGTATATACTTGGTAGTTAATTTCCTTCCCAAGGATGGGGGATACGATACATGTGCGTAAGTTACGTTTTAGATAATCGAGTGGTAACATAATTACCGGTGTAACTTATATACTCATGTGAAAGCGTTTGTATTATTTTGGAATCGTTAACGCTTGTAAATATTATTTTTACTCTAAAAATAATATTTATGTATTTTCACAAAATAATCATAAACAGTGTGTGAAAAATATACATTTATCACGTTAATTTTTGTGAAGATCCCACCTCCGAATATTTAGTAAATAAAGTCATGGCGAAATTTATATTTCGAAAATATGTCAAAATAATTCTAACACTTGTTGTGCAAATATTTCTAAGTGTTAGGTTTTTAGAAAAATTTCGCCAGAGTTTCCTCTGTAACTGGAGGTGGCCACGCTTTCAAGCGTATCATTTTCTTTTAACAAATCCATCAATCAATGTTCTCAACATTATCAAACAACTTTGCAACATTTTACTAGTCAAAGATAGACATAATCGCAAAAATATACGAATTTGTGGTTTGTCAAAAAAAAAATATGTAGTAAATCTCTTTTCTTTTAATGGACCTTTTGTGTAAATAATCCGATTTTGTAAAAACCTCGTTTTTAGAGAAAATTCATCTTTACAACTTCTAGTAACATTTGACAAAACTAGTTCCTTGTCGGATCTTTTCATTTCACAAGTGTTTACACACTTGTGGTTTATAAAAATCATGCTTGTTAGTGTAAGATCCATCTTTTAAAATACATGATTTCCTTGATATGTGGTCCTTTGAAAATACCGGGTGTAGATACGTAGATCTACTAGTTTTAAACACTTTTGTACAAGTTAAAACATTTTTACACAAGTTCATGGTTCATGTGTGGTAGGATTTCACCTTTTAACCCTTGTTACTTCTAAAATAGCTTTATGTTAAGATCCATGATCTTACCAAACTGGGTTAAATGATGATTCCGAGCTACCACATCATAGATCGGGTCTAAATAACCATATATTTCAAATACTACAACTTTTACACAACATAAATGCTATTAACCACCAAGCTCATTATTTTAGTAAACTTTAGTAGACTTTTTAATTTTTGTTCTTACATGTTCATGGTTTTCAACCGACAAGTTTCTTATTAACCATTTTAGAATAGATCAAAAAGGCGTTTAGAGTCACTTACTACTAGCTCGGGGCTAGGGAAGAAACTAGTCGAAAAATAGGTGGTTAAAAGCAATGTAGTGAGGTCCTTGCGATTCCGTATGCATCGGGTCTCCTCGAATGAATTCTAACACCTTGATATGCTAGTGGAATTGCAAGATTGAAATTTGTAAGTGTTGATGGGTGTGGGTGAGCTTACGGCCGAACACAAGGCAAGGGAAAGAAAGATGCAAATTTCTTGTTGGTGAGTTTGTAATGAATAAAGAAAAAGGTGGTCTAATTTATAAACCCCTTAGCTTAAATACCCAAAGGATCATATGTAGCCATGATATTGAACATAGTTTAATATAATATTCAAAAAAAACTTGTGGTGTGTCTTACAAAAGAAACCGAGTTCGGTCAAGGGGTGGGGTAACCAATTTGATTCCAACTAACTATATAAGTTAGTTAGTTAATTAGATTATTAAATTAGAGTATTATGTGTGTAGTGGTTTATAACGGGTGTTAGGGTATTCGGGAACCCTAACTGGCTCAGAAAAAGAAAACAATGTCAATGTCAATATTTTTGTGTTCCGGGTAGAGTCCGGTTGTACGGTTGGATATTAATCCGTTAAAGTGCTTAACACTCATATAAAGTGTCGTTAATATTATTTCTAGTGACACAATAAATTCCCGACACTTTGGAAAGTGTCTAGTAATATTTTTTTTTCTCATATTTTGGCACTTTACTAGTCAGCTAGAAGCTGGATTATTTATTAAAGTGCTGTGTTTTGTACTTAAAGTACGTTTTAGGCACATCCAATCAGTGTATCTTATTTCTAGAGACGCAGTTCTACAACCCTTGTATCCTACACTCACTATTGGTGTAGCAAAATATCTCAGGCTCTTATAGGCCTTAGAGGCAGTGTCTGCCTGATGCTGGCTTTATCAGCATGTTCAATAGGTTATCCGTTATCGTGCTACTGTGCTTTTTGTGCATCATGTTTGTCACTATGGTTCAGTATGTAAGTATTGTAGTGACAGCAAGCAAGTATGATGCAAGTAAGTACATGTATCAGTATTCAAGTAGCAGTTTATCAGCTAGTTCAAGCAAGCACAGTAATTAAGCAGTAATTAATCATTAATTAAATCGTACGGATACCTGGTTTAGTGCGGGTTGTCACATTCTCCCCCCGTTAAATAAATTTCGTCCCGAAATTTAAGTTCTGCTTGTAGATGCAGAGTTCTTAGGAAAAAGGTGGGGGTATTTCTCTTTCATCCGGTCTTCACGCTCCCAGGTGAACTCAGGACCATGTCTGGCATTCCAACGCACTTTGACGAGTTCGACACTGCTCCGGCGGGTCTTGTTAACTTTCCAATCTGTGACCTCGACAGGTTCTTCAACGAAGTGGAGCGTGTCGTCAACATGAATCTCTTCGATGGGAATGGCAACGTCAACTTGAGTTGGAATTTTCTTCAGGTTGGATACATGAAATGTATCGTGAACACCATTTAGTTCAGCAGGTAGGTCCAACTTGCATGCTACTCGTCCTATTTTGTCCAAAATTCTGAAAGGACCAATGTAGCGCGGATTTAGCTTCCCACGCTTCCCAAAGCGTGCCACCCCCTTCCAGGGTGAAACTTTCAATAACACCATTTCTCCAACTTGGAAATCCACATGTTTCCTGTTTGGATCCGCATAGGCCTTTTGTCTGTGGCGAGCTGCTTCGATGCGTTTAAGAATCTGCGCAATCTTGTCTGTCGTCTCCTGGACGATCTCGGGACCAGCAAGCTGCCTATCACCTGCGTCAGACCAACAGAGGGGTGATCGGCACTTGCGTCCGTAAAGGGCTTCAAATGGCGCGACACCAATACTGGTGTGGTAGCTGTTGTTGTATGAGAATTCAACCAAAGGTAAATGTTTATCCCAGCTACCGCCCAAATCCATAACACACGCTCTCAGCATGTCTTCCAAAGTCTGTATCGTTCGCTCGCTCTGGCCGTCAGTTTGCGGATGAAACGCAGTGCTCAGATTCAATTGTGAGCCAAAGGCTTCTTGGAAGGATTGCCATATCTTTGACACAAACCTTCCGTCTCTATCAGAAATGATCGAGAGTGGCACTCCATGGCGTGCAACGATTTCTCTCATGTAAATTTCAGCCAATTTGCTCGTATTATCCTTCTCTCTGATAGGTAAGAAGTGTGCTGACTTTGTTAATCGATCCACTATCACCCAGATAGTGTCATGGCCTCTTGGCGTTCTTGGCAATTTCGTAATAAAGTCCATGGAGATTTGTTCCCATTTCCACTTGGGAATCTCGGGTTGTTGCAGAAGTCCCAAAGGCTTCTGGTATTCCGCTTTAACCTTAGCGCACGTTAAACATTTGCTCACGTAAACAGCAACATCGCCTTTCATCCTAGGCCACCAATAATAATCTTTGAGATCCTGGTACATCTTATCCGCTCCAGGATGGATAGAGTACCGTGATTTGTGAGCTTCATCGAAAATAACCTTCCTTAACTCACCAAACAGAGGAACCCAAATCCTTTTCTCATAACATAATGTTCCTTCCTCGTTTGGTACCAAAAGCTTCTCCATCCCACGGAGATATTCTTCTTCAAGGTTTCCTTCCTTGAGGGCTTCTTTCTGCGCGGCACGAATGCGCAAGGAAAGATCGGTTCGGATAATCATTTCCAAAGCCCTAACCCTTATGGGCTTGATTCTCTCTTTACGACTTAGGGCATCGGCGACCACATTCGCCTTCCCTGGATGACACTTTATCTCGCAGTCGTAGTCGTTCAACAATTCAACCCATCGCCTTTGCCTCATATTCAACTCCTTCTGGTTGAATATATGTTGTAGGCTCTTGTGATCTGTGAAGATTGTACACTTTGTACCATAAAGGTAGTGTCTCCAGATCTTTAAAGCAAAAACCACTGCGCCGAGCTCTAAATCGTGTGTGGTATAGTTCTTTTCGTGCACTTTCAACTGACGCGATGCGTAAGCAATAACCTTCTGGCGTTGCATCAATACGCAACCCAATCCTTGGCGCGATGCGTCGCAGTATACCACAAAATCATCTGTACCTTCTGGTAGAGCTAAGATAGGCGCATTGCAGAGCTTATCCTTCAGTATCTGGAAGGCTTCCTCCTATTTGATTTCCCAATCAAACTTCTTATCCTTCTGCGTGAGGAGCGTCAAAGGTTGAGCGATCTTTGAAAAATCCTCAATGAACCTTCGATAGTAGCCAGCCAAACCCAAGAATTGTTGAATCTAGGTTGGCGTCTTTGGCGTTTCCCAATTCTTGATCGCTTCGATCTTTGTTGGATCAATATGGATTCCATTTCCATTAACCAGGTGTCCAAGAAACTGGACTTCGCGTAGCCAAAACTCGCACTTAGAGAATTTGGCATACAGTTGTTCTTTCTTCAGCAGCTCTAGAATGGCTCTAGGATGCTGCTCGTGTTCAGCCTTCTTCTTTGAATAAATTAAAATGTCGCTGATGAATACAATCACGAACTTATCCAAGTTCGGCTTGCAAACTCTATTCATTAGATCCATGAATACTGCAGGTGCGTTTGTCAAACCAAACGGCATAACAAGGAACTCGTAGTGTCCGTAACGAGTTCTGAAGGTTGTCCTTGGGATACTTTCCTCTTGTATCCTTAACTGATGGTATCCAGATCGAAGATCGATCTCAGAGTAAAAGCTCGAGCCTTGCAGTTGATCAAACAGATCATCAATTCTTGGCAGAGGATACCTATTCTTGATCGTCAGCTTGTTCAGCTCCCGGTAGTCAATGTTTATTTGAAAATCATCATCCTTCTTTTTGATGGGTAAAAATGGGATTACTCCCAAAAGGGAATTTTTGGTATGTTATCTTCCTTCTCCATCCATTGCCAACACTTCTCTGTCAATCCTTGCATCCCCGAAAATGTAAGTCGCTATGATGCATCGACTACGGGTGCCGTGCCTGGAACTAAATCGACGTGGAACTCTACTTGCCTCAGAGGCGGCAGTCCAGGTAAGTCTTCTGGGAAGACTTCTGGATACTCCCTCACGACAGGGATGTCTTCGATTCTTGGCTCAGCAGCCTTCTTATCCACAATGTGTGCCAGAAAGGCAACACACCCTTTCTGCAAACACTTCCTTGCTTTCAAGCAGCTGATAATCCTCAACGGCGTCTCACGCTTCTCTCTGTGAACCACAATGGTCTCACCATCATCGGTTGGGATACGAACAACTTTCTCGTGACATACTATCTCAGCCTTGTTGCCTGATAACCAATCCATTCCTACCACCACATCAAAGCTTCCCAACTGGACTGGTAGTAGGTCTAGAGCGAACTCACGCTCTCCTAATTCGATCACACAACCTCTAATAACTTCATTGGCTTCTACTAACTTCCCATTAGCCAATTCGATTGAGTAGGGAATATCTAACTTACTAGCGGTTAAGCCAAGTATATTCTTAAATTCTAATGACACGAAGTTATAATCGGCACCAGCATCAAACAGATTAGATGCAAAAGTTTTGGTTGTTAGAGAACGTACCAGAAATCACACTTGGATCCTGGCATGCCTCACAAGCTCCGATGTTGGATCTTCTTTCACGGTCTTGTTTCAACTTCAGACATTCCCTCTTAAAATGTCCAACGTCCCTACAATGGAAGCATCCTAGCATTCGGCCACTTCCTCTCCCATTTCCACCTAGAGCGTTGTTACTGTTTTCTCCTTGTATGGGGCTCTTCATCCCACAACCTTCCTTGTTGTGTCCTTTCCTCCCGTACCTAGGCTTCTGACATCCACAATCATGGTGATACTTGCACCCAGCGCATCTTGGTTTAGTTTCTAAGTAAATCTTATCATTGGCCTGTTTGTTGTTAGGGCAATCTTTCTTGAAATGCCCTTTGTCCCCGCAGTCAAAGCAACCTCGAATAGATCTTTGTTCATCGTTATTCGTTTGGGTATCTTCGATAAGCTTTCTTTTGTTCTTTCCAGACGACTCTACCTGAGTTTCCTTGTCAGGGTTTGCAAGTTTTTCTAGTCTAATTGCTTCCGTAACGAGTGTCAAACCCATCTTACTTGCAACACTAGTTGTTGGTGGCGTAGATGTTGTCATCAAGCTCAAGACTTGAGGCGCCAGTTCCCAAATGAATTGTTCCAATTTCTTCAGTTCTGGTTTTACCAGGTACGGAACAATTCGTGCCAGATCATGAAGTCGTTGCACGTACTCCAACACCTTCGGACCTTCCATCATTAGGCTCCGAAATTCATCTTCCCACTTCTGGGTTTCCGTTTGGGGGCAATACTTCTTATGCATCATTCCTTTCAACTCATCCCAAGTTAACGCGTATGCTGTAGTTAGGCCCATTATTCGAACCTGAAGATTCCACCATAATCGAGCTCCATCTTGAAATAACTCAGAAACGTATGGGACTTGTTGTTCTGGCGTACAGCCACTCATTCGAAAGATGGATTCCATACTTTCAATCCATTTTACAAAAGTTATGGCACCCCCAGTGCCGTCGAACTTCGGAGGCTTGTAGTTGAGGAAGTGCCAGTAGGAACAACCGTTATTTTCTGAGGTACCTTTGATAGGTTCGGAGCGTAGGGACTCGTGCTGTGCTATAGCTGTAGCAATTATTTCTTTAAGTTCTGCCTCAGAGGTGGGCATGCGCATTTCGCGTCTTGGCGGCATCTTCTAAAAGATGTTTCACATAGGTTAGGTCATAGCAAGTGAAGTGTACGTATGCATTCAATAATATCAACACATAACATCTCATGCTATCAACAGATCAATCACATAACATCTTATGTTATAGGACGTAAACAATAGATTGAATCATCACAAGTGATGAGAATACTGCGATTGTATTGCCACAATTCGAGACCACAATGGAAAGCTTACAAGTACACTACTATATCATACGACATCAATGACTTAGTAGGGGACGACCCTAGACAAGTCGTGCGATTGCTGGACATGTTCAGGAGTCTCTGGTTCATCCATTCTCAAATTCCAGGACTCCACGTCAAGCTTCTGAATTTCAGTCCTAAAACAACATTTCTTCTCAATCGTTTCCTTGAGCTCGTCCCAGCTCAGTGTATAAGCAGCGTCTGTGCCAAGGGTCTGATCCTGGGGGTTCCATTAAGAGAGTGTGCCATCTAGAAATATCCCCGAGATGTAGGTAACACTCTGTTGGGGCGATCAGTTACTCATTCTTAGAATGGAGTCGGTCTTTTCGGACCAACGAACAAATGCAACGGTGCCTCCTGTTTTATCAAAGTTCAAAGGCTTGCAGTTCAGGAACTGTTTATAGGTGCAGCCAGTTGGAGGGTTATATCCAGTAATGCCATCGTTGTACTTAGAGCGGAGGGCTTCATGTCGTGCATTTACCTGTGAGATGCGTTCTTGCAGCTCGGCTTCTGTCCTTGGCAACGCACTGGTGTTTGCGTCACGTCTGGGTGACATTCCCTTTTGTCGAAAAAGTGTGAAGCGGGTTGGACAACGTTCCAATTGTCTATGAGGTATATAGCAACATAAGCCATCATGTAATCACCCGATTTTATACGTAAATATACTCAATGTATGAGTGGGGAAATAAATTTCTGAGCCTTCACATAGGCTTGTCAATTTGGCTTGTTGCTGGTAATAGAATGAACTTGAGGCTACATCGCCTTGGTCATTCGTGTTTAAGTTATTTCCTGCTGCATTGGTTATCATTAGCTTGACCTGCAGAGTCCACCAGGATTCCTGTGCACTACAAATCGTTATTACGTGGGCCCCCGTAATAATAAATTGTCTTGCACAGTTACCCCAAATTTTCTCTCATCCAAGCAGATGATCAATTAAGGAGCAACAGCAGGTGCATCGGCATGAACAGGGTCATGCTCCAATGCGGGGTCAGGAGCAACGCCTGGCTCAGGGGCCACGGCTAGCTCCGAATAAAAAAAAAACTCCATCTCAAAATCAGCTGGACCAACAAACACAGGGGTCGACAGGGCTACAGGATCCCCCAAGGGCTGGTCTAAGTGCATGAACTCAATGTCATGGTCTGGATCAACACCAGGCGAAGAAAAACAGAATTGTCCTCATCATCGTGATCAAACTCAAAGCTGTGGGCGGGATCCGGTGCAGCTAATGATGCCATATCAGGGTCGGCGTCGTGTGAGTGGTGCTGCATTCCCTGTATGTGCGAAGACGCGGATGTCAGAAACTCAAATGAGTCTGGGATAGGGGAATGGACATGAGTTTCCCCTACAGGAGCGTCCGCATGCAGTAGTCTAATGCCAGCAGCAATAGGGCCTTGCCCTCAAGTGGGTCCTCCTCTTAATAGTTCGACATCGTCTCCAGAGACAACGTCGGGGGCATATCAACAACGAGATAAGCGGCAAGGGGCACAGGAGCAGAGATCACCGCGAGTGGCAAGTTCCCAACAAGATGGCCATCAGTAGGCTCCGCTACGACTTCAGGCAGCGCAAAAGGGCTGAAAGTCGTCATTGTCTGTGCCGGTAGTATCGGAAATGTACACCTCGTGCCTCGATGAAACTATGTCGTCTGATACTATGGCCATGGGATTCGTAGTGTCCATCTTTCTAGTACTTGATGAAGGCATGACGTTTGTAACACAAACACATATACGCATAATAATCAGTCATATAGTCATATAAACATGTAGTCACCACGTAAACATTCAAATCATTCTCCTAGTCCCACTAGCCAATTCTCCTAGTCTCACTAGCCAACTTTCCTAGTCTCACTAGCCAACTTCCTCGATCTCTCAGACCGAGCCTCGGCCTCTCAGACCGAGCCTCAGCCTCTCAGACTAAGCCTATAATAATGAATAAAATGTGCTCAACATTTGTTTGTAAAAAGTTTTGGATCTGGACTTAAGTGGTATGCAGTAAAATGTTTTCGTGAGAGCCCTGGTGATCATAGTCTAGACTCGAGAAAGAATCCTAGTTCGCTATGATCAGAGCTCTGATACCAAGCTATCACACCCTGGCTTTGCGGAAGCGTGGTTAATTTTGGTGTGACTTCTTAATACCATAGCTTAACCATAACAAAGCTATATGAATTAAAAACATGCAAGATCATCCATTAAGTTTTGAAAACCAAGTATAGTACCATTGTTTTAACGGGAACATACCCTAACAACCATGACCTTGTTCAACAGACATTACAAACATAACATAAACATGGTTTAAGGATTGTGTATTGTCCAGGAAAGAGACACATCCCCTAAACCCCGGATGACCTCGGAAACTAGTGCAGCGGAAAACATGCCATACCGTGCCAGATCTCGTTAATTTCCTGAAATACATGTAAGTTGAAAAATCAACAATAATGTTGAGCGAGTTCATGTGCAAGTGAGTAAGTAAAACACTTGTAAGTATAAAAGTTCCCTGGTATGTAGCAGTGTAAGGAAAAGAGATCACCAATGGTTTGCAAGGCCATTAGCATGTGTGAAATGCAAGTAGGAAGACTCAACCCTAGCCGATTTTTGCGTCGGGCAACCAAGTCACTCAAGGTCCGTTCTGTTGGTCCTCACAGAGGTCCGTTCTGTTGGGCCTAGAGTTGGGCTCGCTACACCCAGATAGATCTACCGCTTAAGTCCCTCGGTGTTCTGCCTACCCATTCACATGATCTAAGTAGTAAACCTCCTTACGTTAACATACCGTGTATAATAGTACTTGTAAACAAAGTAACATGTATTTCACCCCCGCAGTTAAGAAAACTGAAAACAGTTAGAGAAAAGGGGGACATGAACTCACAGTGAATGCGTCTCTACCAAGTGTCTCCAAATCTGAAAGCTGTGCAACGACCTACAAGTGCTAATTCTATTAGACGGACGGCCGTGCCTTAGCTTATAGGTAAAGTCTTTGGGAAATAGTTAGGCAACTATCCCGTGTTTACATTTCGTATATACTTGGTAGTTAATTTCCTTCCCAAGGATGGGGGATACGATACATGTGCGTAAGTTACGTTTTAGATAATCGAGTGGTAACATAATTACCGGTGTAACTTATATACTCATGTGAAAGCGTTTGTATTATTTTGGAATCGTTAACGCTTGTAAATATTATTTTTACTCTAAAAATAATATTTATGTATTTTCACAAAATAATCATAAACAGTGTGTGAAAAATATACATTTATCACGTTAATTTTTGTGAAAATCCCACCTCCGAATATTTAGTAAATAAAGTCATGGCGAAATTTATATTTCGAAAATATGTCAAAATAATTCTAACACTTGTTGTGCAAATATTTCTAAGTGTTAGGTTTTTAGAAAAATTTCGCCAGAGTTTCCTCTGTAACTGGAGGTGGCCACGCTTTCAAGCGTATCATTTTCTTTTAACAAATCCATCAATCAATGTTCTCAACATTATCAAACAACTTTGCAACATTTTACTAGTCAAAGATAGACATAATCGCAAAAATATACGAATTTGTGGTTTGTCAAAAAAAAAATATGTAGTAAATCTCTTTTCTTTTAATGGACCTTTTGTGTAAATAATCCGATTTCGTAAAAACCTCGTTTTTAGAGAAAATTCATCTTTACAACTTCTAGTAACATTTGACAAAACTAGTTCCTTGTCGGATCTTTTCATTTCACAAGTGTTTACACACTTGTGGTTTATAAAAATCATGCTTGTTAGTGTAAGATCCATCTTTTAAAATACATGATTTCCTTGATATGTGGTCCTTTGAAAATACCGGGTGTAGATACGTAGATCTACTAGTTTTAAACACTTTTGTACAAGTTAAAACATTTTTACACAAGTTCATGGTTCATGTGTGGTAGGATTTCACCTTTTAACCCTTGTTACTTCTAAAATAGCTTTATGTTAAGATCCATGATCTTACCAAACTGGGTTAAATGATGATTCCGAGCTACCACATCATAGATCGGGTCTAAATAACCATATATTTCAAATACTACAACTTTTACACAATATAAATGCTATTAACCACCAAGCTCATTATTTTAGTAAACTTTAGTAGACTTTTTAATTTTTGTTCTTACATGTTCATGGTTTTCAACCGACAAGTTTCTTATTAACCATTTTAGAATAGATCAAAAAGGCGTTTAGAGTCACTTACTACTAGCTCGGGGCTAGGGAAGAAACTAGTCGAAAAATAGGTGGTTAAAAGCAATGTAGTGAGGTCCTTGCGATTCCGTATGCATCGGGTCTCCTCGAATGAATTCTAACACCTTGATATGCTAGTGGAATTGCAAGATTGAAATTTGTAAGTGTTGATGGGTGTGGGTGAGCTTACGGCCGAACACAAGGCAAGGGAAAGAAAGATGCAAATTTCTTGTTGGTGAGTTTGTAATGAATAAAGAAAAAGGTGGTCTAATTTATAAACCCCTTAGCTTAAATACCCAAAGGATCATATGTAGCCATGATATTGAACATAGTTTAATATAATATTCAAAAAAAACTTGTGGTGTGTCTTACAAAAGAAACCGAGTTCGGTCAAGGGGTGGGGTAACCAATTTGATTCCAACTAACTATATAAGTTAGTTAGTTAATTAGATTATTAAATTAGAGTATTATGTGTGTAGTGGTTTATAACGGGTGTTAGGGTATTCGGGAACCCTAACTGGCTCAGAAAAAGAAAACAATGTCAATGTCAATATTTTTGTGTTCCGTGTAGAGTCCGGTTGTACGGTTGGATATTAATCCGTTAAAGTGCTTAACACTCATTTAAAGTGTCGTTAATATTATTTCTAGTGACACAATAAATTCCCGACACTTTGGAAAGTGTCTAGTAATATTTTTTTTTCCTCATATTTTGGCACTTTACTAGTCAGCTAGAAGCTGGATTATTTATTAAAGTGCTGTGTTTTGTACTTAAAGTACGTTTTAGGCACATCCAATCAGTGTATCTTATTTCTAGAGACGCAGTTCTACAACCCTTGTATCCTACACTCACTATTGGTGTAGCAAAATATCTCAGGCTCTTATAGGCCTTAGAGGCAGTGTCTGCCTGATGCTGGCTTTATCAGCATGTTCAATAGGTTATCCGTTATCGTGCTACTGTGCTTTTTGTGCATCATGTTTGTCACTATGGTTCAGTATGTAAGTATTGTAGTGACAGCAAGCAAGTATGATGCAAGTAAGTACATGTATCAGTATTCAAGTAGCAGTTTATCAGCTAGTTCAAGCAAGCACAGTAATTAAGCAGTAATTAATCATTAATTAAATCGTACGGATACCTGGTTTAGTGCGGGTTGTCACAAAACCAAGGCTAGAACATCACCAAATAAGGCTCCAAACTTTCTGTTTTGCTTAAACATTTACTAAACTCACTTAACTTGAGGTTTCTCATACACATTCCTATATCCTTATGCTCATAATCACTTCTATGGTTAGTTGGGCTTAAAAACAAGGTTGTGACACTTAAAATCAGAGATTAAAACCTCATAAACTTACTGTTTTGGTTAGGGTTTAACCCACAAGTAATGAACAAGCTTCAAGCTTGTTGTTTGTGTGATTATAGGACTAGCTTGGGCTATCCTACTTGAAAAATCCACACATTAGTTGATGATTTCTTAGATTAGTTGTAGTTAACTTATTCTTATTTGTATGTTCATGACCCTCCTTAATTGTTTATGACAAAAAAGTGTAGTGGTGAACAATGGAGGTACCTAAATAGGAGCTTTGTTCTTCCTACCTCATGCATGACTTCTATGGTACTAAGAGGTTTAGAAATAGGGGATTCATCCCTCTACCTCATGCTTGACCAATATAACATATTAATATTCATATAACTTATATAATATATTCAACAAACCGAAATCTTGATGATGAACAAATGGACATTGTCAAGTTAGTAAGTATATCATCTAAGCATCATATGTGATAGATGATTATTTTCATATGTCTATGTTTATGATATTAAATTCCGAAGCTATAATCTTCCGTTAACATCCAATACTCACACACCTATGTTTCTTCGTGTAGAAGGACAAGGTGCTCCGCTCTAAACAACCAACTTTCTCGCGGATTCAAGTAGGAACAACTTGCAAAACCGTGAGTATACTCGAATCCCATCTTTACGTTTACCACTTTTGGGGTGTAACATGTTTACTTACAAAACTTACACATGAACTTTATACATAAATGCACAAACATTCCTATAACATGCTTGTATACGTGATTGCTTGATACATTGAACTTGGGTTTATTTCATCTTGTGTTAAACTTATCATTTGCTTCGATCGAACCTATCCTTAACATATATAGCGTTATAGGATTAACGCACCGCTCGTAGACTTGAGGTTATGTCATGAGCTTATTGTGTTTCATTATTGGTTTGATATGTTAGACACATGCTGATTTTAATGTTTATCTTGTATCATTTGCTTGCCATGAGGAATCGTTTAAACTTATATTTTTATACTATGTATGTATCAAGCTTGTATAATCGCCTTTGCTTTTGCGTTGAACTTTATTTTAAACATGTTACAAGTTGAGGATGACGATTGCTATGAAATGAAGTAGTGATGATGCCTAGATACACATTTAGACGTGTTAGGTTTAAAATGTTGTATCAAATTTTGTTATTGTTATGTTATGAACATGTTGTTATTTGAATTTCCTTGTAGTGTTTGACAATTGATTTATGAAATGAAAAACAGTTGATTTAAATATTGTCACAAATAGTGTTATGAAGTCTTTTGCAATCTCGTTTTCGTCTCATCCCGATGTTTCCACCATCGGTTGGGGCGTGACAGATTGGTATCAGGGCCATAACTATAGGGAATTAGATAGAATTGCGATGTTCGACCTAGTCTATAGTAAGTACCTCATTTTGACCATTCTTGTTTCATGCTTAAAATGTTATGCTTCCGACTTTGCTTCTTTATCTTCTTTTGGTCTTAATACTTACATAATGTCTTTCCTAAGACATTTTACACAATACACTTGAAGACTTGAAGACACTCTTTATACAAAAGAGACGAGTTTACCAAAATAGGCGTGAAACCCACAATTTGGTGAACGACTCTCATCCCGCTTATACTTTATTTTTGCACGAAATTAAGCCATTAAGCTAGGAGTGAAATCCACATCTTAATGGTAAATTTCCAACTCAAAATCTAGTGGACCCTCGTCAAAGTGTCGAAATTATATTTTGACCCGACGAGTACCAACCACATTAGGGTACGAAATCGTCAAGTTAGGGGTGAAACCCGCATCTTGTCGATTAAGTCCCGTTCCTCGATTTTCAATCTCGCCAAAGTTTCGATTGTTTCGATCGACTAGAGACGTGTAGTAACCGGAAGGGTAAGATACCGTTAATCGCTTCTCGACGAGAGTATCTTACCTATAGGCCAAAGCACGTTTCTCTAATTTGAAAGGACTTTCGATTCACTTTGGAATAGTCAACGTTTCTAAACCCGAAACATTCCCATGTTTTATGAGCCTCTCTTTTATGTGATTCAATTTATATGTGATTTTATACTTGTTACCTCATTCGTTTCGAAACCGTTACACAAATTCGCACGTTTATCGCAATCAAAAACAATAATAACTCTCGTAAACAAACTAAATTTATACTCCTTTTACGCATTCTTACGTGATTATACTTGTGAATACATGTTGAAAACTTATGCTTTGTGTGAATTATACGTGATACGTGAGAACCTACATGCTTATACATGCAAAAACTTTGTTTTAAAACTTATGATCAAGTCTCATCCTTTTCTTTTCTTTCGAACTTCTAGATGACTTCTTCAAGCTCAACCGAAAAGCCCAAGTCCAAGAAGGGTTCCCGCTCAGGTTCCATCTCGAAAAGGAACTCGTAGGCCTCATTGCTGAACAAATGGCCGATCAAATGGCTCGAGTTATACCCGATATCGTTAGCCGCATCCAAACCAACCCTGATTCGCTCATGGTTCCGTGGACTCCAAGGTGGAGAAACCAAAGACACCATTCCTTTTCAATCAAATTGCACATAGTCTCATGGTAATTTTAATTGCGTGCGTGTTTGGCTTAGCTTATTTTGAGGGTAAAAAGACTTTTGAAGGGCAAAAGTCCTTTTTATAAGTGTTTGGCTTTCCTTTTGAAGGGCAAAAGTTCTTTGGATTTGCTAAAAGTTAGGATTTCCTCACTTATTTTGACCAAAAGTCCTTTTGCAAAAGTCAAGAATAAGTTAAGCCAAACATGCCCTGCAATCCGTAATTTCTTGTAGCTCTAGCCTCTACCTATAGTTTTTTTTTTGTTAATAAAAAACTTACATTTGATAAGAAAAAATGTTATACTAACTAACGAATATGAAAGAAGAGTTTGATTGTTTGCATCACTGACTCACAAGAAACCAAATGTTCAAACACACGACTTCCGCCGCCCGCATATGTTCCCTCTTCCACCGTCGATTCTCAAACCACCACCGGGACCTTTCCGAATTACTCGACATCATTTCCCGTCTTCTCGTTCTCCGTCGCTATGACGCTATATCCACCCTTAAATTCGACTTTTCAGACCAACTTCTAAACCAAATACTAACAAAATTAAGATTAAACCCAAATGCCTGTTTACATTTCTTCAAATTAGCTTCAAAACAGAGTAAATTTAGACCCAATGTCAAGTCTTATTGTAAGTTACTTCACATATTATCTAGGGCACGCATGTTTGACGAAACCAGAGCACAATTGAGGGTTTTAGTTGGGTTTTTGGAGGAAGATGATCAGTTGGGGTTGTTTGTTTGGGGCGAATTAGTTAGGGTTTATAGGGAATTTGGGTTTTCTCCGACTGTGTTTGATATTGTATTAAAGTTTTATGCGGAAAAAGGGTTGGTTAATCATGCACTCCATGTGTTCGATGAAATGTGTAGGTGGGGAAGAGTGCCTAGTTTGCAGTCTTGTAATGGTTTGTTGAGCGGGTTGGTTCGGAAACGGGAGTTTGGTTCGGTTTTTGGCGTGTATGATCAGATGAGGAATATTGGGATTGTGCCGGATGTGTGTACTTGTAGTATTGTTGTGAATGCTTATTGTAAGGATGGACAGGTTGCGAAAGGGTTAGAGTTTTTGAAAGAGGTTGAGGAGGATATCGGTTTGGAGCCGAATGTTGTTACGTATAATAGTTTGATTAACGGGTATGTTGGTATAGGTGATCTGAGAAGTGCGAAAGAGGTGTTGAAGTTGATGAAAGATAGAGGCGTGGAGACTAATGTGGTTACGTATTCATTGTTTGTTAAGGGGTATTGCAAGCAGGGGAAAGTGTATGAAGCAGAAAAGGTGATTAGAGATATGAGAGGTGAGAATCCGTCGTTAGTTATGGATGAGTATGGTTATGGTGCTTTGATAGACGGGTGTTGTCGAATAGGAAAGATGGATTGCGCGTTTCGGATTCAAGACGAGATGTTGAAAGCAGGGTTGAAGATGAATACGTTTATTTGCAATTCGATGATCAATGGTTACTGTAAACTTGGTCGAGTCGACGAGGCTGCAAGAGTGGTAACAAGTATGAATAAATGGAAGTTACGACCAGATGTTTACAGTTTCAACACGTTGGTTGACGGATATTGTAAGGATGGAGACATAACTAAAGCTTTCGAGCTTTGTGAAAAGATGGTCCATGAAGGGATAGACGCAAATATTGTAACTTATAATACCCTGTTAAAAGGTTTTTGTCTAATCAATGACATCGACAACGCGTTAAAACTTTGGCATCTCATGATAAAACGAGGTCTAATGCCTAACGAGGTTGGGTATGGTATTTTGCTTGACGGGTTCTTTAAAACCGGTGATTTTAAACGGGCTTTAACGCTGTGGAAACAGTTTCTCGCTAGGGGATTCATGAAACCCGTTATCGGGTTTAATACCATGCTTAACGGATTATGCAAGATGGGAAAAATGGCTGAAGCAGAGGAGGTTTTCGATAAGATGAATGATTTACGTTGTCCACCCGATAAAATCACATACAATACGCTTATTGACGGTTATTGTAAAGCGGGTAACATGAAAAGGGCTCTTGAAATTAAGAATACGATAGAAAAGAAAGCCATCTCGTTGTCCACTGAAATGTACAACTCGCTTATTACCGGATATTTTAGATCTAAAAAATTAAACAAAGTTGCGGAAGTACTCAACGAGATGCAAAACAGGGTTATAATCCCGAATATTGTAACGTATGGTGCACTTATTTCCGGTTGGTGCAAAGAAGGGATGCTGGATAAAGCGTTCACTACGTATTTCGAAATGAAAGAGAAGGGTTTAGCTCCTAACGTTGTCATATGTAGCACAATAGTCAGCGCGCTATATCGGTCTGACATGAATAACGACGCAAACATGCTACTACATAAGATAATGGATTTTGATCTTGTACCTGGAGACAAAAGTTTCGAGAAATTCTTCGAATTTGACATGGGAAAATCAAACGTCAAAAATATTTCTGATATTGTTGACGGAGTTGTGGAAAGCGATCGGTTTATTAATAATGTCGTGTACAATGTAGCTATTTCCGGGCTATGCAAACTTGGAAAAATCGATGATGCGAAACGATTCATCGATTTGTTATTACGAAAAGGGTTTGTTCCGGATATTTTCACTTACGGTACGCTCATTCATGCTTTATCGTCTGCTGGTGAAGTTGACGAAGCGTTTAAATTACGTGATGAGATGTTGACAAAGGGTGTTGTTCCGGATATTACTACGTATAATGCTTTATTAAACGGTTTATGTAAATCGGGGAATGTTGATAGAGCAGTGAGACTATTTCGTAAGCTCGGTTCAAAAGGGGTTGCGCCTAATGTCGTCACGTACAATACGCTGATAGATGGGTTTATGAAGACGGGAAATACTCGCGAGGCGCTAAAACTGAAAGAGAAAATGGTGCATGAAGGTATCGTTCCTTCGGATGCCACTTATTCTTGTTTGATCAATCGGGTTCGTAAGAATGGGGAAGTGAGAGAAGCTGCTATGTGAAAGTATCCATCGAACATTGCTCGTTGCTATGAGAATGCATATCAGAATCTGCCATCATATGAGTGAAATTTGAGAAGCAAAAATGCACGTTCAATGACTAATTCGCAATCGATATTGGTATGCAGTGTGCTCACTAACTCTGGGAGTAGTTTTTTTGTTATACGAGGAATTTCCGTCTTATAGTTTTATATGTTTGCATATACAGGTCTCCTTTTACTGATAATATCTTTAGTTTCAAAACACCACATGAATGAGCTGGCCAATATTGTGGATCTAAGTTTGGGAGATGAGGTAAATTACTATTCGGGTTGTGCTGTATTTATATGGATACTATGTGTTTGATAAGAAAATCAATGATCGAGATATCAAATTAGTGGCCATGGAACTTGCAAGGAAACATATTAGAGATTCCATGTGGCCGTGCATAACAAAATCTCTAGGTTTAGGATGGTTAAAAGTCAAATAAATATATATAGATTTGCGTACTGTTTAGTATATTAATTTGAAAATTCTTCACTTCATTTCGGCCTTAGAATATTATATAAGATGTATCCTTATGCTATCTTGGGATGACTGTCTACTTAGTTTGATGAGTATTACATTATGTGTTTAGAATAAGACAAACTCACTTCACGACATCTAAACATAGACAGACAGGAATATATAGTTGACATAGTGGTCATTCTAACTTGTATACCAAAGTATTAGTGCATAAGGTGCAAGTCACCAAAGTATTGCCATTGAAAAGTGATTTTCATGTTTCTTTAAACCTCTTATATATATATAGTAATGATAAAACAGGTAGACATAGAAATGGATATGCATTGTGCTATCTTACTTGCCATACTATCCATTTTGATTAAGCCTTTAAATGAACCGAACTTAACGACCATGTTCGATCATTTAACTTTAACCGAACACGAACACATTTGTTGTTCATGTTCGTTTATTAAGAAAACGGAAATGTTTGTGCTCGTTTATGTTCGTTCATTAAAACGCTAAACGAACAGTTCACAAACTTAAACGAACAAACATAAACCGAACAAAAGTTAAAGAACATACATAAACGAACACAAACAAACATAAATGAACACAAAAGAACAAACAATTCTAATACATCATAATTTATCCATAAACATATGTAAAATAGTGATTCAAATGTACTTGATTCATCCAAAAGTCCATCATGATTCTACTAATAATCCATGGTGATTCATCGAAAAGTCATCCATCCACCATTTGTGTTTCATCTAAAAATCCATCATCCATGTTTTAACCTATAATAAAAAATAAATAAAATACACAAGCTCAAATTAGAGATTGAAATTTACATACTATGTAATATGTATACAAAATCAATAATTTAAAATACTTCACCTAATTCATATATTTCATTCAAGCTCATTGTATGTAATATCGTCTTTTTCCTACAATTAACAATAAAAATCTATATATATTAGTAATAGATCAAAAATAACAAACAAAAGATATTATCGTTGAAAAATATAAGCAAACTACCTTGAGTTTCTTTTTATGTAGTCCATAGTAATGACGATCCCAATCAGCTCCACAAACAAACATATCAACCATCTTCGTTCCCCAAACACTAAACAAGAATGGTGTGGGTCAATAACCCTCCCACCAGCGCTAAAAGCTGAGTCATAAGCAACAATTGTTATATACATAAGTCTATTCTCCTACCCCATCCTAATGCATCAAAACTTGCACTTGTCTCACAAATGTGCACTCCTTTATCTAAATAGGTGGCAAAGTCCGACTTCACACGTTCAACAATATCAACACTTCTAGTATGTTGACTTAAGCGTACTTAGCGCTATCCAAATTTAGACCGTTACTGAAGCGAGAAGTCATGCAGCTAGATGAACTCCTAGAATAACCAGCTCCGATTCTGCTTTCACTCTCAATAATTTCCGTACCATGGTATTTTATATTGTTCATTGTATAGGGTATTAAACTGTAATATCCTGCTCTATATATAGAGCCTCAAATTGTAATCTTTATTCATTCAATCAAATACATATTCAATATTGAGAGTGGAAGCAGGATCGGAGCTGGTTATTCTAAGAGTTCATCTAGCTTCATGACTTCTCGATTCAGTATGGGTCTAAAATCAGGTAGCGCTAAGCACACTCAACATGTTAGAAATGTTGATACGGTTGAACGTGTGAAGTCAGAGTTGGCCACTTATTTAGTTGAAAGGAGCTAGGAGTGCATAGTGTGAGATAGGTGCAAGTTTTGATGCGTTGGAATGGTGGAAGGAGAATAGATTTAAGTATATAATTTTGTCTGAAATGATGGTTGATATCTTATTTCCAATAATAACTGTTGCTTCTGAATCAACTATTAGCGTTGTTGGAAGGTTATTGACCCCCACCGTTCTTGTTTAGGAACGACGATGATTGATATGCTTGTTTGTGGAGCTGATTGATATCGTCATTACTATGGACTACATAAGGAAAGATCATGGTAATCTGCTTATTTTTTCAACTATAATACCTTTTGTTTGTTACTATTGGTCTATTACTAGTATATATTCTTATTGTTAATTGTAAGAAAATGACGATATTGCATACATTGAGCTTGAATACAAAATATGAATTGGGTGAAGTATTTTGAATTATTGATTTTGTATACATTGTATGTAAATTTGAACCTCTAATTTGAGCTTATTTATTTTTACATTTTTAAACATGGATGATGGATTTTCGGATGAACCATGGATGGATGATTTTACCATGAATCATTATGGATTTTTGGATGAATCATGTACATTTGAACCACAAATCTACATGTGTTTTTGGATTAATTATGATGTATTAGACTTTGTTCGTTTGTGTTCATTTTATATTTGTTCAATAATTATGTTCGTTTAGCTTTTTAACGAATAAACACGAACATTTCCATTTTCTTAATGAACAAAAAACAATTTGTTTGATTATGTGTTTGTGTTCGGTTAAAGTTGAATGACTGAATGTTCGTGTCTGTTCAGTTCGTTTACAGGCATTGACAATTTTCAACGTAATGACCACCAAATTGGGCAGGTGGAAGTCGAGTAATCCTTCTTGACTCCCACCTGGGCTATACCTGCTTCCCATAACCGGAAACATCTTTTGAACTTGGAGTTGTGTTCATAAATGCTACATTGACAGCAAAACGTTGTATATGGGTAGAGTTGCGTTCACAACATCTGTTAATTCTCTTTCCAACGTCATCTGCTTAACAGATATAGCTCATTATGATTCTCCTGAATCTCAAGGATGTTGCATCTGTTTTGGCAGCTATTTCACAAAGCCTAAAATATCAGACTTTTCCCCTCTGTTTAAACTAGTTGATCCACAAGGTTTGCTTCACATGGGAAATATTGGATGGGATGGTGGAACAACAGATTCAAGTGAAGAGCCAAGTACTCGGCTGGTGTTTCTTCCACGGACCATGACGTTTTAGATTTGCTGGTGGAAGTCAATCACCTGGACTTGTTTTCGGTAATTATATCTGTAATTAATAGCATCTGGATATTTAGCGAATTGGGGTCAAAACAGACCATTTTCTAGTACATGACACTTAAGCATCCCTTCTTTTCTAAATCTTCTAATTATTACATTTACGTTGATTACAAAAACATTATTATTGTGTTAATAATCTATATCTTTGAATAAAAAGCCGTTTAAGAGGTTGTATGCCTTAAAAACTATATGCAGGTAGATATGAGTTGTGTTTAATCTCAAACATATGAGATTAAAAATTTAAACAGAAAGCTAAAAGGAGCAACTTGGAATTAATCAACCCAATTTTATTTAACAGAATAGATTGATTTAATTACTATACAAATACAATGATGAATGATCTGTTATAAATGAATACAGATTATGGAATATTTATACTTTTAATTTTTTTATATATTTAATATACTAGGTGAGTAGGTGACATCTAAATTCATTATTTCAATAAGGGCTCATCAATATCAGTACCATATATATACATAAAAAAGGTGATGTAGCAATAATAATTATGAAAAAATATGATAAGGTCATGGAAGCAACATGAAAGAAAGGCAATGCATGCATGGATGGTTAGTACATACATAGCGACATAATCTTATTTTAGGAGATTGGCCTTCGATCCAGCCACAAACACACACCATTTTCTGTCGTATAATGGACACAAGATCAACCGCGATTAGCTCTAGGGTCCACTCCCACCGTTTTCAGGTTGGTAGAGTCACTAGCCCTGCAGGTGTGTCAATACCACAAATCAGAGGACCTTCAGCAGCAACGGATAATTCTGTTGTTGACTGTTGGTAATCCCTTGATGAAGGTAGAATCTGTCGGTGTGGTAAGACTAGATTTGGTGAAGACTTCACCAATGGATCACTGATAGAATCTATCAACGATACATCCATTGGAACAATCATGGGTATCACCGACAGATTATCGACTGTGGGTATCGTTGATGATGGGCCACTGTCGGCACCATCTAGCTTACCCGGCAATGCTTGACATGAAATCTTATCCGAAATCTGATCTTTAAAACCTACCACTGATAGGACACCTTTTAAAAAAAATTACCTTTTCTAGATTTTGAGCGACTCGCATGTTAACGCATGCACCGTGGACTTCTAATAATTTTACATTTTCAGGATTTTGACCTAACTTGGTAGATGTTTTCGTCGTTGAAAGCCAGTTTTCTATAAGCATGACACTAACAAATGTATGGATGGATGAGAAATAAAAAACCATATTACCGATGGATTGTGGAGGCGTCAGGGGCGCGATCCATGGACACCGTGTCATCACGTTTCTGAATGTGACCCACTTTCCTAAGGACCGATCGGTTCATGAACTTGTCTCCGGAAGCCAGGGCGATATCTGGAGTGTCGACCTCGGGCATCATGCTTCTGTTGGTCTTGTTAACCTGCACACCAGGGTGGTGAAACAGCTGCTGTGTAACGCTCCTCACCGCAAGGAACACTGCTCCGCCTGTAAATCCAAGCAAAATATATATCGGGAACATGTCGGCGCTCGACTTAAGCTTATTGGCCGTCGTGCTCGTATTCGTGTTGGGACCATACTTGGTGGTGGTTGAGGAAATAGAGGCTTGTTGGCTGCACCTAGAAACCGATCGCCAGCAGTACCTCTGCATCAACATTTACAATAACATGCTGTAAAAGTATTAATTAATGATATTTTTAGGATGAGATTTGAGAAGATATACGAACCGTAGCAAACAAAGCCATGGTGAAATTTGCAGAAGTTAATTTGATGATGAATTATGGTTATGTTGTGTTTTGGTGGATGTTATGCATAGAGATGAAAATGCAGTTAGCGATATCGGGGGAATAGGATTGAGAGTAGCGGTAGAGAGTACAAATAGGAAGGAGTGGAATATCAAAATATTCATTCTATATTGAATACTACTTAAGATCCCCAAACGTGTCATGTACTCATGTTAGTAGTGGTGAACTGGTGATTCATATATATTGTTGTATTAAACGAGTCGTGTTCAATATGACATGATGATTAATATGACTATTAAACCAAAACACGAAATGTTTAACTAAACATGCCATATACTTATATACTAACACTAACATGTTTAATAAACGGGTTACACGACACGTCTAACACGGTTAAATATAACAAGTTTAATAATGTGAATTACAATACCCAACACGTTTATCACAATTATAAATATGTAAGCCGGTTAACGTACAAAATCTCTTAACGTACATTGCGTACGCGATTTAGAATCAACATCCGATATTCCTTTTATTTAACACATGCGATTTCCAGTTTCTTAAACACATGCGATTTCGTTATTTATAAACATAACGTGCGACTTCAGTTTTTTTAAACACATGCGATTTTCACTTCTTATAACACAACGTGTGATTTGCCATCGCGTACGTAATGTACGATATACGATATACTTTTTCTAAATATACAATTCAATATCACGAATGACATGATATATTTCACATGATTATTTTCATGACTCAACGTAATAACTAATAAAATATAACCAACACAACAAAATAAAAAGTCACTAAAAACTATAATCCATAAAATCCTTAACAAACTAAGTTAGCTAATTAGAATAGGGAATTTAAAGAAATCTACCCAATGCAATTGTTATTGGAGATTACAATTTATTTATTACACGACATGAATCGGCAAAAGGTTAGATTATAAATGGATTGACACTTTTTGGCGTTGTTTTCGTATAAGCCGTGATTTTTTTTTTGAACGGCAAATTTGGATCACTGACGGACCACTGGAGTATCATCGTGCCACCAGCAGAACCACCCGATCATATCCATCTCCACTAGGCAATAATGGCTATACACCAATTCAGGAGGAAACCTAATAAATCTGGGAAAAACCCCCTGTGGGAATCGAACCCATAACCTAATGGTCATAAGCCTTATCCCACCACCAAGATACCACTAGGCTATAATGCCATGGGTATAAGCCGTGATTTATTTCTTAGAATATCAAATGATTTATCAAATAAATATGAGTATTTTTTACAAAGAAAGGATGCGCGTGGTTGTTTAGGATTTAGAACGTTGCAAAAAGTCACGACCGTCCTTAGACAATTGGCTTATGGGACAACTTCCGACATTAAGGATGAGTATATAAAATTGTTGGAACGTATCGCGAGGGAAAACCTCCATTATTTTTGTGAGTATGTTGTTGATCTATATTTAAAAAAATATTTGAGAAAACCTACATTTGGTGACATACAACAACTTTTGGAGGCTCATGAAAAGCGACATGGTTTCCCTAAGATGACTGGTAATTTAGATTGTATGAAAGGGGAATGAGAAATTTCCAATTGCGTGGCGCGGGCAACACACCAGTAGATGTCATAAAAAACTGGCTATGATACTTGAAGCGGTTGCATCTCAAGATATTTAGATTTGGCGTGCATTCTTTGGTATGCCTGCTTCAAATAACGATTTAGAAATATTCTTAAACGGTGTTGGACTGAAGGGTTATTTTTTGTAAACGGTGCGGAGTACAAATACAGTTATTATCAAGCGAATGATATTTACCCGGATTATGTCGTGTTTGTAAAATCATTTACACGGGAAAAAAAACGTTAGCCGGAATAAGAACTAAATTTAATTGGACTCAAATGGCGGCACAAAAAGACGTCGAACGAGCGTTTGGTGTTTTACAGAAAAGATGATACATTTTGAGGATGCCGTGTAGGATTATGGAAAAACCTAAAATTCGAAATGTATTGTACGTGTGCGTTATTTTACATACCATGATTTTGGAGGGTGAGGGACGTGCAATTTACCAGTATTGTGAGGATGAGAGTCAACCAAATACTGTAGAAATAAATGATAAAGAGAAAGAAGCGAACTCAAATGAATTTATGACAAAATAACAAATCACAACCTTCAAGCAGATGTGGATGAACACATTTGGAGCGGTCCATGAAATGACCCTGTCGAAGACGATGGTTAAAGGTTAATTAACTTTTTTAGTTTTAAGTAATTTTAATTTTATGTAATTTTTTAATTTATGTTATTTATGCAATTAATATTAATGTTTTTTTATTTAAATTTAATGGATTTATTATAATTTTCAAATATAAAATAATAATAAAATTACGTGCCACGTGTCGAATAACGCCACTCTTTCACGCCTCGTCCCACTCCTTTTTTGCACCACGTCACTTTTCAGACGCGTGCTGACGTGACTACCACCATAATGCCCCTTTTACAAGCCCCTCCACTCCGAATGATCTTATGGGTAGCAATAGAAACGGTGTCCATGGTTAGTGTTAGTCAAGTACGTTGGGATTAAAGCTACTCACCATTATCGATTGAAGGCGAAGATAGTGAGGTCTGGTCGAAGGTGAAGTTTGCGAAGAAAGCAAATGAAAGTGTAGAAGAAAGGGGCGACGATTAAATTATATACTATCTATCATTTGTTGGTGGTAATGATCAAAATACTCTCACGCTTATTGCATGTGAGGGTCTTTTTTGTTAACAGTTGATGTGTGCAAAATGCAACATATAAATTACATCAAATGAGGCATAAAACTAACATTTTTTTAGTACTAATGTTGGAAAAAGTGTGTTTTTGTCTTCCTTTTGTATTTTCAGGATTAAATGAGCTCAAATAAACAAAAGAAGCAAAAAGGCAGCTAAATCTAACATAAATACAAGAAAAGGGATAAACGTGGCATGCCCAACCCCCCCGACAACATCTTCCCAAGCAAAAAAGCAAGAGAACAGAAGGCTGAACACGCCCCGTGCTCACTGAGCACGGGGGCGTGCCCAAGCGTCTGCAGAAAAGACAAAGTTTTAGAAGCTTCTATCACCCACCACGGGGGTGTGTCCAGCGGACACGGGGCCGTGGTCAACTTTAAGATTCGCAGAATCTAGGAAAATCTTGATAGTACAGATACGCTTCTGCACACGGGGTCGTGCCCAGCGGACACGGGGGCGTGGAAAACTAATGCAGACAAACTGCATTTAAGGAAGAAAGAGAAGATGGGTGGACACGGGGCCGTGCCCAATGGACACGGAGCCATGTCCGGGCTTCTATGCAGGCTATAAATAGGGGTTCTTAGCTCATTTGCAAACCATCCCTTGGAAAACCACCTCTCTCACACTTCACCCACCCACCACCACCATCACAACCCACATCCACCACCATCATCCATCATAGAGTGTGTGAGTAGTCTCGGGATCCAAGATTGATCGTAAGAGTTCTTGATAATCAAAGGCCATGTTTGCCTAAGTCTCTTACATCACTTGGTGAAGACAAGTGTTTAGTGTAATACTTTTTTATTTTTAATCTTTTCGCACTTTTTATTTGGTTATGTATTAATGACTTTAATAACTAGTTTCTTATGTTGAAGGTGAGTCTTCCTTATCATTTGTCCGTGGTGTCTTGGCATTATTTTACCGTTTATATAAAGTAAAAGATTTTGACCATTCATATAGCCACGGTCTATATGGAGATATGTTGGCTACCTGGTCGGGGGTTAAGGGAATGGTTTGGTAAGAGTCTTGCCTTGTTCAGTGTATAGATCCTGCAAGGACCTGGGTCAACTTTAGTAGGACCTCCTTCAATACCCACTGGTATTGGATGGCGGGGGCCCGAACTCCTTGATCCCCTCATATGTAAACTACTATTAAAACTTTAACCCGGCTATTTAGGATTGTATCCCTGCTGACTCAAAATACTTAGCCGAGGGTAACGTCACCTTCAAAAGAGGGGCCTACCACATTACGCATTAATAACTTAATTAATTATCTTTCAATAATCCAACCCTTTAGGATTGTATCCTTGCTGACTCAAACTACTGGGTTGAGGGTAACGTCACCTTCAAAAGCGGGGACTACTACTATAACTAAGATAATCTCTTAAAAAGTGCAAAAGTGCGGAAATAATCAAAGGTTACACTAAATGCGAGTCGGATACAAGTGATTCATCTTGTCTATCTGTTTTTATTTTTATTTTCAGCATTTTTAGTTTTTATTTTCTAGTTTAAAACCTTTTTCTAAAACTTTTGATTTGATTAGATGTTGAGGATAAACCGGTACTAAAAGCTCTTGTGTCCTTGGACTACCTCAGTATCTTGCCAACACTATATTACGCTCACGATGGGTGCACTTGCCCATATGTGTGTTTGGTGTTAGTAAAATATCGTGTTTTATAAATTTAAAACTTGACTAACGTGTAAAAAGGGCTAAAAATGTAAATAAAATCTATACCACCACACGCACATCAATAGTTGACGTCTGTCTGTTTTAGAACCCGATACTAATCACAAAACTTAAACTTGAAACTTCTAAAACTTTGACATCAAAGGTGTGACCTGGCTTAACCAGAGGGACCATTTCTGTAATTAACTATTTTAAGAATCTTTTCTTTTGAAATAAAAGAGTAATCTGCCATTTTGGTCCCTGAGGTTTGATCACTTTTGTCACTTTAGTCTAAAACTCAAACCTTTTGCATCTAGGTACCTGTGGTTTCAGTTTTATTGCCATTTTGGTCCAAAAGTGAAATCATGTCATATCTGTCTTATAAAATCTTATAATTTTGTCCTTTTCGTCAGGGGAAAAATAGTCATTTCTTTTTTTATTTTATTTAAAGCTTTTATTAAAGGGGTCAGTCAAACCATCCATCCATCATCTTCAACTACAAGTCTACAACAAACTTGCAGATATTTTGGCGATAACATGTCATGGCAAGCATACGTCAATGACGACTTGATGTGCGAGATCGAAGGCAATCACCTCACTGCTGCCAGTATTATCGGTCATGACGACAGTATTTGGGCTCAATCCGTTAGTTTCCCTCATGTTCGTCTCATTTTCATCGATTTACGTTAAATTTTCGTTAACCTAGTCTTTTTGACGAATTGATTTGATTATTGTGTAGTTTTTAGTTCGATTGATGTGCATAAGTGTGTTTGTTGTTGATTGAGCTTCAGTGTTTGGGTCTGGAGTGACCGATATTGTTGTGTATAGGTTCAAATTCGTTGATTTTCTTGAGTTTAATCGGTGTGTTTCAGTGAGTTTGTTCGTTGATCTGGCTTAATTATTGGTGATGCGTTGAGTTTTTCGAGTTCAATCGGCGTATTTCATTGGACTAATTGTTTATCCAGTTTTGTTATCGGCTGAGCTTCGTTGTTCGAATCCAATTGATATTGTTGTGTATTGGTTCAGATTTGTTGTGGTTTTTGAGTTCAATTGGTGTGTTTCATTTGACCTAATTGTTTATCCAGTTAGTTTGTTGGCGGTGGTGGCTGATAGTGGTGCGGTAGTGGCTTGTAGTAGCACTAGAGAGGGGGGTGGTTGTGGTCGGGTGTAGGTGAAGGTGATGGTTAAGCGGGTGGTGGTGATGGTTGTGGTGAGGCAGTGGTGAGGCAGTAGTGGTGATGGTTGTGGTGATGAGGCTGTGGTGGTGATGGTGGTAGTGGTGATGGTGAGGCTATGGTGAAGATAGAGGGTGTTGTAGGTGTGTGTTTAAAAACATATGTATTTTTTATTTTGGTCCAAAACTTGAACTTAGTTACACAAATAGTCCCTTTAATAAAAGCTTTAAATAAAATAAAAAAGAAATGACTATTTTGCCCCTAAGGAAAATGTCAAAATGGCATGATTTTATAAGATATATATGACCTGATTTCACTTTTGGACCAAAATGGCAATAAAACTGAAACCATAGGGACTCAGATGCAAAAGGTTTGAGTTTTGGACTAAAGTGACAAAAGTGACGAAACCTCAGGTACCAAAATGACAGTTTAATCGAAATAAAATGTAAAAGCTTTTTTTCAATTTTTAATAGGCAAATTGGAAATAAATAATCCCACCTAACTCAATTTGGCCGATAATAATCCCAATTCAGTTATTGGCCGATAATAATCCTACCTGGTCATTTTTTTTTGTAAAATAGTCCGCCATTAAAATAGCCTAACGAAGTTAAGTTTTTTTCCGAATTACAAACCAATGTTTTAGGGCTTTTGATCAGAACGAGGATACGAGTCGGTTGAGAAAAAAAATTTTAGTACAAAAAAATTCAGTACAAAAATACAGTAAAAATGCAGCACAAAAAATGTTATACAACATAAAAATACAACACATTTTTGTGGGTTTTTTAGTCTTCATATTTTATATAGCAATATGGTACTCAAATTAAAGATAAAAAGATGCTCGATTTTATGGTGAATTTTTCATGAAAAATAATGTCGTATAAAAAAATTATGAACGTTTAAAAAATAAGGATGAAATATGCATATGTCTTGCATGTGAAAAGAGAAAGTTAATAAATAGAATTTTACCAAGATGCCCACCCTTATAGTCCTCTTTTTACCTAGATCTTTATCTTAATAATTAATTTGAAAAATGAATGGTTAAGATTTCTTCTTATCCTACTTACACAAAATAAACTTTTTATTTGATTTACCCTTTATATTACATTACTAGTAGGGTGCCCGCGCGATGCGGCGGGGACAACATTTTACACAGTTTTAATTTCCATCTCGTTTAAATGTCATAAAACCCTACAATATCGGCGTTTTTAAATTACATTATCATTGTGTTTCGACCTTGTTTGTTTCTTAAGCAATTTCCTCAATGGTAATTATAACCAATCGGACACCATAATTTGATCTTAAAACTGAAAAATTACACTTGTGCTTGGAAAACCAGTTTAAAATAACACTCTTATTTTGATTTCTTAAAAAACAAAGTTTGGTTGACGATTTTGAGCATAAATATTAACTTTTGTTTTTGTAACTTGAAAACATTTATACGTATAACAATATTAACTTAGTATCCCTAAATAATTTATCTTTAACCAATATTAAAATAAAGAATTTGACTCATTTACCTAAAAACAAGACAATTAAGGTTTTGTTTAATCTCAAACAGGTTGACCTGGTATAAATTAAAAATCTATTTAAAAATAACACTGGTCAAAAGGGCTTAGCAATCCACCCGCTACTTAAAAATATTAGTTATTCAAACAAGCAAACGTACCCAGTAAAATATCACTCATAATTAAAATAAAGGCAACAAAAGTGTTGGCGTGTAGGTAACTAACCGTTAAGACCCGTATTTATATATCACCAATTACGCAACATGCACGATCTTACCCGCTTTGACCAAAAAAATTGAATTGTTTCATCCAAACCCATCTTAACCTTACCTGATCTATATGACTCGCTTATCGGCACGAACATTATTGATAAACTGACAATTTGTATCTGATTAGCAAATTTCAACAATATAACCATTGTTGCATAAAGAACAATTAGGCAAAGCAAGAATTTCTCTACATATACATGATTTCAACATTTTATATCAAAAGAATGCCTTGAACACCTATGTGAACTACCTCTGAACACTATCAGATATTAAATAAACTCCCCAAAAAAGTAAAATATATGATTCATAGCATTAAAGTATATTATTTTCCTCTAAAAATATAAAAGAAATCAGTAACAAATATGAGGAGTTATGAAATGCAAATCCAAGGAGAGAAAATTGTCATAAAAATAAAATCAACCTGCTATGAAACTCATTCAGACCACAAAACCCAATAAATACTCAACAATCAAAATCAAATTAACGATAAAAGGGACATGATGGTTACAAAGTTTTTGTAAGAATAGGAAAAGTAACAAGTCACATACATGCTTCTGTAAAGCTGCTCTCCTTTTAGACTGCACCACCAAGAACATCCCCATCAAGCCTTCAAAAATCATGAAAAAACTGCAAATTACACAAACATTCCATCTGATACTTATACAACTGCTACTAAAAATTTGTGCAGTAAATGATAATCATTTTACTCCCATAAACCTAAGTTGTTAAAGGTGCACTTAAGGCGCAAAGGGCGTACCGCGCGCCTAATGCCTTAGCGCAAAGAAAAAACGCATGCCCGAAACATGCAAGGCGCACGTCCGTCCAGAATGGTGCAACCCTGCTTTAGTCCGGTCCATGCCATTTTTAGATTGGTCTTTTGTTGGTATGAATCATTTGAAACAAGATTTGGATACATTAGCTGAAACTCGTTTTTCTTCTCTTTATCTTATTCATGTTCGATCCGGAAAAAAGGCATATTGTATTAACAAAAATAATTAACAATAAATATAGAAATAATTTGTTGACAAAAAAATATGAACTGCCATGGTAATGGACTGCTAGAAGAAAGATGGAGACGAAGTTTGCTGGGATTTTCAGTGTTCCCGAGCTCCCTCATACCATTTGCTAGTCAATGCACCTTTGACAAGTCGTTGTAACGGTTAGTGTGTGGATAGATGCAGGTGTCGGTCCCGAGTACGTTTGGTTCGGTGCGACACTTGATCATTGCAGTGGAGCTGGGAAGTAGGAAGAAAACTGGTCGTCTACGCGATATTCCTGCTAACGCTTTGGATAATCTGGTCCAACCGCAACAAAAAAGTTTTTAACAAGAAACACAACTCGGCTCACTCGCTTTTGGAGGATATTAAGGTCACGTCCTTTTGGTGGATGGTGAAGCGACGCCGCAGAAGCAGCCTCGCACCGGAAGACTCGAACATTTTTTCTGGTCTGGATTTTGGCTAAGTGCATTCAAGTTGTTTGGTTTCTTGTTTGAATTGGTCTCTTTGAGTTGTGATGCACCTGCTCCTCTTAACTGCTTGCTAGGAGTGAAGCTTTTTGTTTGAATAAAAGTGTTTCCTTTGCCGGCTTAAAAATGCAACAAGATAGGATATATGAACTTTAACATGAGATCCAGCGTACTACAAACGATATAATAACACGATATGAGAAAACAATTAATGATCAGTCATAAAATTGGTCTAATTAAGAAAAAAAAACATAGCCACTAACAGGCAAGAAATATAGCGGAAAGTGTAAACAGATCTTGCAGAGTGAAATGAACTGATAGCATCGCAACTTTTACAATCACAACATATATTCAAACTAACACAACGACAAAAAATGAAAATGAAGCATTAATTGTGTACGGATAAATTAGGGTTTAGAACCGAAAACTTACCTCAAGCAAAAGTATATTCATCGTTAGTAGTGCTAGCCTGCTTAGCTTGACACTCGACGCCAAATTGAATCAAAAGTCAAAACACATAAGGCTACATTCAACGACAAAATCAATATTTAGTTAAAGATATGAATAGGAGGAAGTTTTGCACTTCCATATTACAGTGTTCACATTCAACTTTCATATTTTTAACAAGATAATAATCAACTGTATGATCCAACAAGAGACCAGGTGGTACATACCAGGTCATTCACCCATTTATAAAGCATGGCATCCTCCACTCTATTAGAATGAAGCTGAATCACAAAGAAGATCATAAGCTATATTAACTTCACCAATCACAAACTAATAATGTGGATTGAACAACATGAGTGTATCAAAAAGTTCTTAACCTCTGAGCTCAGCCTTTTCTTATCTTCATCTAGTTCTACACTCCTTTTCTGCAACTCCTGCAGTTATGATAGCAATCAACTAATATCACTCTGAAACAAATAATCCAAACAAGATTATAAGCATCTGCACCATCTTTTGACCGAGATCAAGGTGATGGAAACATAAAAATGAAATTCAGAACAATTTTGCATATTGTTAACAAAACAAAACAGCATATTCATAATCAATCAAGAAGAAACCTCAGAGATTCCGCTTCCACCAGATGATTTTTTGATCCCGGAAACTTTTGATTCAGATAAATAAAGAATGGATCCAATAAATGTGTGTACTTTATGCAAATAGATCATGGTGGCTGAACAAAAAGACGAAGGGTTGAGAAAATACCTGAAACTTGAGCCTAAAACCATCACAACCTCCAGGAAGAAAGTTGTACACACTCACAGATAGTCGATGGTCTGATGAACGTTGCTGATTCCATACTGGAGTTCAACATGGAAGAAAATCGTGATTCTAGATGACAGAGTTGTATTATTTGTGATTCCAGATTGAGAAGGGAGGCGGGGAGAGAAAGGTTACAAAGAGAAAATCAAAACTCACAGAGAAATTGATTCTTGTATGTGGTTGATTATGTGTTCCGGATTAGATCTGAGTTTCAGGTAGAGAGAAAAGAGAGGCGGAGAGAGAAAGGTTTCTAGTTTCGAAATTTGAATGAATATGTAGTTTAGCGCTATGGTTGTCAAAAGAAGGTGTGCAGTTTATGAGTTGTAACTCATGCATTAAAATGTGTATTTTTTAAAACTCCCATAAATATAGATAATTTTGTTGGGAAGGGAAAATGTAACAAATAACTTATTTCCATATTATAAATTTTCAACATTTGTAGGCAAAGAGTGGTTGTACTCAATGCTTTGGGGGATTTCAAAAAAAAAACTTAATTTTTCACTTTTAACCTTAACCTATTTGATTTTTTTACTTTTAACCCAAAAGTTTTCGTCTTTCGCAATTTAACCTCGCAACTTTTTTACTTTCAACTTTAGTCCCTCATACTTTTCATCTTACGCAAATTTTTCGTTTTACGTTCCGTTTTAAATTCTGCGAGTTAACACGGCGCAACATGTGTGCGGTTCAATATCGTCTATTTTTTCCGGTTTGATAGGTTTGTTGCAATGTGCGGGTAATAGGTCAACTTAGTTATTCTTTTATATGTTTTACGTTTCGGTCTAAGTTATTCGTATTAACACGCTGCAAGTTCAACGTTGATAGCCCCGCCGCAACGCGGGGGGTGTTTAATACTAGTTATACATAAATTTAGTGATTGAAAGACTAATTTATCCTCAAGGATTTAAATGTAATAGATTGAGGGACTAAAAAATAATTATGGTTTAATAGACCACTTTACCCTCATTTTAGGGTTTTATTTATAAATAAGGGGGGAAGAAGTTCTTAACTTTTGGGAATCCTTCCCTCCTACATTATAATATAGTATAGATAGTTAGGTGTCCACATGATGTGTGATTCTTGTGGGACAAATGCAGTAAACTTATTAGGGCATTTCAATCATAATAATCAACTTTTCCATAGACTTTTGTATAGTGTCAAATAATGTGTGATTCTTGTGGGACAAATGCAGTAAACTTAGCCTATAAGTCTTCAAAATATGTAGTTACCATATTATGAAGGGCATGATTACTACAGACTACCCCTAATCAAATTCAAAGTGTCAACATTAACCAAAAAAACTAAACCTTGAAAGATAAACAGAAGAGAAATCTGTTGGAAGCAACAATCGATACGAGTAAAACACACGAAAAAGAACACTTGATTTTTGGGGGGACTCCCTCGACTCTTTTGATTTTATTAAATAAGAAGAAAACTGACTATTCAATTACAATGTTCCTATCTCTATATATATACTGCAGTAACTTGAAAATAAAGCTAAACAAATATGTATTTGACTCAAACTAGACTCCTATTCAAAATAAAAATAAAACTAAATTTATCCGATTGATTTAATGACCAAGCTTATCTTCCAAGCTTCCTTAACCGACAAGGATTAGAACTCTTCATTCACCCCCTTGATCCTTGCATCGTTCCACCCAAATCCACCACTCCGAGCATACTTCGCATTTCTTCGAACTTTACTCTTGGCAAAGCTTTAGTCAAGATATCTGCACGTTGTTCTTCACCTCGAACATACTCTACTCGAACTTCTTCTCTTTCAATGCATTCACGTATAAAATGAAACCTTGTATTTATGTGTTTACTACGACCATGAAACACTGGATTTTTCATTAAAGCTATCGCAGACTTATTATCCACATGAAGCACAACTACCTTCTCTTTACAACCCGTTAGTTCACTGAGTAGCCCTCTCAACCACAATGCTTGGCAGGCGGTAGCTGCGGCTGCCATAAATTCGGACTCGCACGATGAGAGTGCCACCGTCTTTTGTTTTTGTGAATTCCATGAAACAAGCGATGTGCCAAAATAGAAAGCCATACCAGTAGTACTTCACCCATCAGATTGATTTGTGGCATGACTACTATCACAAAAACCAGTTAAGCCATCTTCACCTCCTCGTTCATACGTTAATCCATAATTAATAGACCCCTTCACATAGCGTAATACATGTTTAACTAGCTGCAGGTGACTTATTTTCGGTTCTTGCATGAACCGACTCAATACGCCAACGGAATAACAAATATCGGGTCTCGTATGCACCAAATATCGTAAGCTACCGATTATTCGACGGTAATTTGTTGCATCAACTTTTTGTCCAGCCTCATCTTTATCCACTTGTAAACGATTTTCCATGGGATATTTTGTGGAATTGCATTCATGCATGCTTGCAATTTCCAATATTTTTCTTGCATAAGCAGATTGCTTCAAATCAATTTTGCCTTTTCTTTGTTGAACTTCGATTCCTAAATAATAGGATAAGAGACCAAGATCTTGCATTTCAAATTCTGACATCATTTGTTTTTTAAACATCTCGATCTCGTCATGCTTATCTCCGGTTACGATTAGGTCGTCTACGTAAACACCAACTATTATCAACGCTCCATTTGTGTTTCGTCTATACACCGCTTGCTCTCTCGGACACCGAGTAAATCCAAGATTTTTTAACGTCTTATCCAGCCGTTCGTTCCAAGCCCGTGGTGCTTGGCGCAAACCATACAACGCTTTTCGCAATTTATACACCATATTTTCTTTTCCGGGCACCACGTAACCTTCTGGTTGCTTTACGTAAACAACTTCCTTTAGCTCACCGTTTAAGAACGCCGATTTGACGTCTAAATGATAAACTAACCATTCCCTTTTCACGGCCAATGCCAAAATCAATCGAATAGTTTCCATCCTAGCCACCGGAGCAAAAACTTCTTCGAAATCCACCCCCGGTTGTTGAACATACCCCTTGGCTACAAGCCTAGCCTTGTATTTTGTTATAACTCCGTTAGCATCTCGCTTAATCTTAAACACCCATTTTAAACCAATAGCTTTTGATTCCTTAGGTAAACTTGTTAATTCCCACGTATAATTTTCTTCTATTGAAACTAATTCATCTCTCATAGCCTTTTCCCAATTTTTATTACCTTTTGCCTCCACGTATGTTAAAGGCTCATCATTGAGCAATAAGCACTCTTCTGTCAACATAACAAAGTCCTCAAATCTTCTTGGTAATTGAGTTTGTCTTGTTGACCTCCTCAATTCATGTTCATCTTGTATTTGTTGCTCATCTGATTCTTCTTCGGGTTCAAATTCTGGTTCGATATTATTCATCTCACTATTATTATCGGGTTCATCATTCGCGGCATGGGCCGGATTGATATGGGCTGGATCGGCTTGGGCCGGTTGGTTCGTGTCATGCGACTCGGTAGCTACTGGTTGTGATAAATAATCATCCAACTGAATCGTGAACTCAATCCACTCCCTTCCTTCTCCAATATTCATTGTCTTCTTGTAGTTGCTCCATTCAAACGGGGTGCGTTCTTCGAACCTTACGTCTCGACTTACATATATTCTGTTTTGTGTCGGATCGTAGAGCCGAAAAGCTTTTGACCCGGGTTCATTACCAACGTACACAACTTGTTTGCTTCGGTCATCAAGCTTCGCCACGTTTACTGACGGGATTTTCATATGGGTTTTGCATCCAAACACCCTTAGGTGTTTCACTGTTGGTTTTCGCCCATAAAGAACTTCATATGGTGCTGTATTTTTAAGGCCTTTGTTGGGACTCGGTTTAGGATGTAGACCGCATGGCGCACGGCTTCACCCCATAAATTTTGTGGCACTTGCATTGCTTTCATCATACTTCGAGTCGCATTAAGAATTGATCGGTTCCGCCTTTCTACCACCCCGTTTTGTTGAGGCGAGTACGGAGCAGTAAAGAATCTTTTAATACCGGTTTCATCACAATACCTTGTAAACAACTTATTGAGAAACTCCCCGCCTCGATCACTTCGAAGAGCCTTAATTTTTAATGATAATTGAAGTTCCACTTGTTGTTTAAAAACTTTGAATACCTCCAATGCATCAGATTTATTCTTGATTGTATATAACCACATAAAGCGTGTGTAGTCATCAACAAACAGAATAAAATAATTATTTCCTCCTAGTGTAGGCGGATTTATAGGTCCACACAAATCGGTATGAATTAATTCTAACGGTTTTGAAGCTCTATACATGGCGTGTTTGGGAAAAGGGTCACGACTTTGTTTGCCGAGCATGCATGCATCACATACATGCTCACCGTTTTTAGTTTGAATTTTGCCATGTACCAACTTCTTTGTTTTCATTTCTGTTAAAGATGGAAAATTTATGTGACCGAGTCTAGCATGCCATAGCCATGCTCGGTCATTAATTGAGTTCAAGAAACATACCGGGGATCCAACTTTTAGTGCAATCTTGTAGAGTCGGTTTTGGCTTCTCGGAACTTTCATCAACACTTGTCCTCCTTCTTCGTAAAGCCACAAAAGATTGTTCTCCATCCACACTTTGCATCCGTTTTCGGTAAGTTGTCCAAGACTCAAGATGTTGCTACACAGTTCCGGAATGTAGTATACATCTCGTGTCACCCTTTGTTCTCCATTTTTGCAATCAAACACGACCGATCCTTTGCCTTCGATCCTTACTTTTGAACCATCACCAAACCTCACCAACCCGGTAATTCTCTTGTCTAATTCTGTAAAGTGAGATAAGGTTCCCGTCATATGGTTTGATGCACCATTGTCGAGATACCATATTGAGTCGTCATGGCTATCGTTTGCATATAACTTCGGATGCACCTTTTCCTCGTTTAACAATACTTCATCTATTGATGCCATCATAAGTGCCGGGCCTCTTTCTTCAGTTCGATTCAGATTTGCTTCATTCTCAGGTGTCTTTGTACACTCCCATGCGTAATGACCGAGAGTGTTACAGTTGTAGCATCGAACACCTTGTTTATCTCGTCCCCTATTACCTGTTTCTCGTCCTTGTTCAGTGTTATTTCTATGTTGATCGTTGCCTCGGTTATCATTTGAACGGTCATTATTGCGGTTATCATTGGAACGATAATTACCTCGGCCTCGGCCATTGCCACGACTACGTCCGCGACCTCTACCTCGTTGGTCCATCCCTCTTCCACGTCCGCCTTGACCTCGCCGGTCTTGATCATTATTTCTGAATCTGTTATGGGGTTCGGCTTGTGTATACAACAGTTTACCATCTCTTTCTGTTATAGCTTCATGGCCTTTAATTCTCTCCTCGAACGCCTTCAATCTACCAATGCAATCTTCAAACGTCATGGTAGTGAGATCTGCAAATTGCTCAATTGTGGCAATTATTGTGATAAATTTTGGCGGCATACTATCAAGTAGCTTCTTAACTATCGTAGTCTCCTCCAAAGTTGTTCCTAGTGCATTGAACTTGCTAACGAACTCCGATACTTTACCCGCAAATTCCTCTACGGATTCTTTTTCCCCCATCTTTAGTTTTTCCAGTTCCCGTCTCAAAGTGGCTAACCGAGCTTGTTGAACCCGGTCTGCTCCGAGATATCTAACCCGCAAAGCTTCCCAAATGTCTTTTGCACTTCGGGTTGTCGCAACCTGCATTAGAACGTTCTCCGGTAACGCTTGATAGATTATCGCTCTCGCCAACTTATTTTTCTTTTCGTCAACAGCTTCTCCGGTCATGGGATCGACCGCCTCCCATAATCCTTGAGCATCAAGATTAGCCTCCATCATCACGGTCCATGTGTTGTAGTTTGTACTTGTTAACTTCGGACAAGTTAAATTCGAAGTACTCGGTTCTCGTTGGTGTACTATGATTTGTTGCGGTGCTCCGGCGTCAGTCATGGTTTTTGTTCACGGAAAAAAACGGATGTGGTTATTCGCCCCACACGTTTTGAATCCTGTGTGTCCTGGTTATTCGCCCCAGATACACTGTTCTTCAATTCGTCGACTTGGTTAAACACCCCAAGTTCGAAACTGATCAACACCTTCAATCACAGCCACAATCTTTGATCAAGAACTAGAATCACCTTGTGCTCTGATACCAATTGTTGGAAGCAACAATCGATACGAGTAAAACACACGAAAAAGAACACTTGATTTTTGGGGGGACTCCCTCGACTCTTTTGATTTTATTAAATAAGAAGAAAACTGACTATTCAATTACAATGTTCCTATCTCTATATATATACTGCAGTAACTTGAAAATAAAGCTAAACAAATATGTATTTGACTCAAACTAGACTCCTATTCAAAATAAAAATAAAACTAAATTTATCCGATTGATTTAATGACCAAGCTTATCTTCCAAGCTTCCTTAACCGACAAGGATTAGAACTCTTCAAAATCAAGAGGCTAAAAAACATAAAAAGATCCAAATATAAAACATACCCAGTTAGAATTTCACCTCTGCGTGTTCTTCTCTTCCTTTAATCATATTGAACTTACTACTTATTTAAACTTTTTATGAAAAAAAATTGTATTCGTTTGCCACTAAGCCATTTGACCCGTTACCCAACTTATTTGACCCTCCCATTTTCCACCTCTATATAATATGCATGATTTGGTTATGTACAACCTTTATGAGGTCAAACAGACTATTTATCTTTAAAAAGTCAAATACAAACAGATGTTAACATTGGGTGTGATACCATTTTGGTTATGTATAACCCTTATGAGGTCAAACAGGCCAATTATCCTAAAAGTGTCAAATGCAAAACAGATGTTAACATTGGGTGTGATACCATTTTCAAGATACGTTGCAACTTCGGGAAGTGAAGGGAGGGATGAGAACGATGTTGAACCTTCAGTCTGATATATAAACATGGCAATGTAGATTAAACTAGTTGCCCCCTTGTGTGTACCTTAACAGGACTGCTTGTCAAATAATTCAGTTCAGATTCGGACCACAAGACTGGTGACTCCACAACTAACTGCCCTAACCAAGCCGAAGACCAAGCTCTCTTGTATATGGGTGACTTCACATCCATGTCATGTTGCATGTCCCAAAGAATCTCTTCAACCCACAATCGCACCTATACACGATTTGTTATAATTTATTATTGTAAAAGAAACGGATCAAAAGGGTTGATCAAAGATTAATTTCTTTGCAATGACAGTGAATCAAAAAATGCTAAAGTTGAAAAAAAAAACACACAGTAGTGGTCTTGGAAGGTGTAGCTTACATGTTGTGTGAAGATTCAACCAGATAATCATCGCATTCTTCTTTGACCTTCTAAAGAAAACTTTGGACTCATTTGCCATCTGTCTTACAACACCAACTGGTCCAGTTAGACTCTGGCTATTGGACTTTTAGCACCACCATCAATAAACCATACCTAAATACGGGAAACATGTAAAAATATAACATGCTTAACAAATAAACCCTTTCGCCTCAACTAATAAGAACCCTAATAACTGTCATCATAGTTAAATGTAGCAAAACAGGACTGATGTTACATATGTTTAAAATAGTATTTGAGTCATTAAAACTTTGACAGGTGTATTTAAATTACAGCTCGAATTCATGGAGATGTTGAATAATTCCCGGGGCAACAATTTTTTTATGGACCTTAATACCCCACCGACACACTATAACACAAAACATTAATAATACTAATAATAATGATATGTGCATCAACTAACAAACGCAAGAAGCAAGACTACACTCTAAAACAATAGTTTCATAACGCATTCTTCAGCCAATCTCTGGTCTCTAACTTGGCCCTCCTTTGAATCCTACAACAGTCAATCAACAACGAAGCCTCACTAAAACAGACTTCAAACCAAAGTTAATCTTACAGTAGGGCCCACTTTTCAATAAACCGTTCTTTTTAGCAACTGAAGAAGAAGATTCAGATGGGAGACACATGCCGTAACTTGTCTCATTAAACCATCGTCCACATTGACTGTCAAACAAAAAAGGGCAACTGTCACTAACAGTAAAGAGTACTTTAGCCTTTAATGCGTTTCTTCATACTCTTTTTTAGATACAAAAAAGAAACTGTTTGGGTAATGACTAATAATCTACCAGCAAGAGCAACAACCCAATCACAGAACATTCATTTCGCAATCCACTTTCAGCTTAGCAATTAGCATTTGACAAAAGGGACAAGAAAAGAAATACCAATAATGCTATGTGCAAATGTGTTCATAAGAAATAAAGAAAACAAGATAATGAAATGAGCATGATGGACCACAGTTGGCAACTCTTGAAATTACAGGTATGAGCTACTAAAGAAGAACACAATTTACAAAATCTACAAACATACAACAACGGGACGAAAAAATAAACACCATGCAATTACAAGGAAGCTGTTGTGTGCCTAATCATCATTTGAGTACAAGTGAATCTAAAACAAAATCATACACCCATGACCCCATTATGATTCTCGAATCGTTCCAAGTTAGCACTTAAAATATTTAAATAAAAAAGCAAAAATTTTGTTTTTGCTAGACATTTCTAGGCAGATGTGTAATGAAACCACAAAGGAAAAGTAACAAAATACACTAAAAAACTAATCAATAGAACTCATCTCATATTTATTGTTTTCAATCTTAAACCTATCAGACAACTCAAATACTCAATTGTCCAATCAAGGAACAAGCTTTCATAAACTTATGAGCGAGAGAGCAAAATTAAAGAAATATTAACCAGGAGGAGAGGACCAGAAACAAATAATGCTAAAAATACCAGTGCAGATGGTCATCAAGACTCCAGAACCGCAATGTTTAGTAACCAACCTACAAAAAAAGCACCATGCTCTTCAGGAACCTAAAAAGAAGCTAGCACTTATAGCAACCAAAAGCAAATCAAAATAAAATAAGTCACGAGCATGGCATGATATCAATCAAAACAAGGGTCCAACAATTTGATGTTCACTCTGCAAAACCTGAATGTAGAACCAATAGCACCATTTATCAGTTAGTCCACTCAGGCACCCAACTTTTTAAAACCTAGATTTATGTAAAACTTAGTCTATTTCAAAATTAATCAGCCGCATGCAGAAAAACATCACAAATAAAAAACAACCAAATCGAATCACTCTTGCAACACTATGAATAATTAAACAACATCACAATTGACGACTTGAAATCACAAAAAGCGAACCTGTTGAGAAAGAATCAGATGAATCAGCCAGCAACTGAAGTGGATTGTTATTCCGTGATGATTTTGTGTGTAAAATCTTAAATGAAAGTGAGATTTTAAATTGTGGTTATGAGATCAAATGATAGTTTTAGATTTGATACCTAATTGCCTCCTCAGAACTCGATTTGTAGCTTTGAGGTGAAAAAGGAGATGATCTTTGGATTTGAATTGTTTTGAAAAGATTACGGCCACCAAAATTGTGATGGCGGAGGTTATCGGAAGTCACAGTCATCCCTCTCGCTGTGTTGCTTTGACTAACAGGAAGATGTTGATGGTGGTGTAGGCCTAAATAATCGCCGGAATAGGTTGTATTTCAGCATCGAGCTTCTCTCTCTATCTCTCTATTTGTGTGGAAGATTAAAGCGGCAGGTGATATATTTGGGAATTCAAAATTTAAAATTAGAACTTAAAAGACCTGTTCAACCTTTTGAAAGTTTCCATAGCTTTATTCTTTATTAACTTGAGATTTGGTTGGTAAAAAAAAGGATTAAAATGTAATTAATTTGAGGGGTTAAAAAATAAATAGTGTTTAAAAGACCACTTTACCCTTATTTTAGGGGTTTATTTATAAATAAGGGGGGAAGAAGTTCTTAACTTTTGGGAATCCTTCCCTCCTGCATTATAATATAGTATAGATAAGTTAGATTATATTATTTGTTGTGGTGAAAACATGACAGTAAAACTAACAAATCAAATCTATATTATATTGTAAGTTAGATTATATTATTTGTTGTGGTGAAATATGGCATTATTTGAAACTGTTTGTTTATTATAAATTCGATATTTTGTTACATTAACTCCACTGAAAAATAAAGTAATAAACATTTTTTTTATAAATATCTCAAATTAAATGTCATGTACACCGTACATGTTCACTCATATACTCGATTAAGACTAAAGGGTATGGGGCCCGCTAGGCCCGGCTAGGACCGGCGCCGGTCCCCCACACCGCCCCCTGAGGCTCGGCTCGGCCCAAACGGCTCCCCACAGCCGGGTGAGATGGACCAACTTTCACCATTTTCAAAAAAAGGCCGTTACTCAGCGGCTAAATTTTAAAAAAAATTCCATTTTTCTTTAAAAACACACTCATTTTCACCATTTTTCCCCACTTTCAACCCAAAACCCTCTCATTTTTATACCATTTTCTCTCCACTTTTTTTAAAAAAAATTACCTTTTCATCCACAATGTCATCTAATTCTTGGTGGTCCTCGTCTTCGGATGTGCTACGGGCGGCGGAGATTCTTATCGAGGAGGAAAAGGAAGACGAAGAGGAAGACGTCTCGTCTGAAAGCGTTATTACCACACGAATACGGATTAACAGAGACCGCCAAGGTTTATCATTAATAAATTTTATTATCCTTATTTCCTCGTATTTATATATTTTTTACGACAGGAGCGCACGAGAAATTGGTGAACGATTATTTTTCGGATGCACCCCTTTACAATGCCGAGATATTCAAACGCAGATTCCGAATGAGTCGTCGGTTATTCACACGGATTGCTGATGATTTGGCGGGGCTAGACCCGTTTTTCACGCAACGACCCGATGCTCGAAATTATGAAGGGTTCACCACGTTACAAAAGTGTACTGCGACCATTCACCAAGTGGCGTACGGGACAGTGGCCGACGCTTTGGACGAGTACTTACAAATGTCGGCAAGAACTACGCGGGAATGTTTGTATGGGTTTTGCCGTATTGTGGTGAAACTCTATAGCAAAAAATATTTGCGTAAACCAAACGTGTATGATGTTCAGCAGTTGTACCAAGCTCATGAAGCACGGCACGGGTTTCCGGGAATGCTCGGTAGTATTGATTGTATGCATTGGGCGTGGCATAGATGCCCGACTGCGTGGCGCGACCAATATACTCGCGGTGATCACGGCTATCCAACCGTGATACTTGAAGCCGTGGCATCACAGGATTTGTGGATCTGGCATTCTTTCTTTGGTCTCCCTGGTTCACTCAACGACCTCAATGTGTTATACCAATCGGCGATCTTTACCGATGTCGTTAATGGAACCGGTCCGGACACCCGTTTTACAGTTTCTGGGGTTGAGTATAGACGTGGGTATTATCTTGCTGGCGGGATATATCCGTCTTGGTCTACAATTGTGAAGACTATTCCATATCCCGATGACGAAAAAAGGAAAAAAATTGCCAAGCGTCAAGAAGCTGCAAGAAAAGACATCGAACGTGCTTTTGGTGTCTTACGAAAAAAATGGGCCATCCTTGAACAACCGGCACGTGCGTTCACACCGAAGAGGTTGCGCCTTTGTATGTACGCTTGCATTTTGCTCCATAACATGATTATTGAAGACGAAGGTCGGGCAATTTGTGAGTATGATGAGAATGCATCTATCGGGAATACTGTCCCGGTAGATCCGCCACAACAAGATTTAAACTCGTTCTCGCTAACCAACGACTTCACGCATGCAAACCTTCAACAGGATTTGGTAGAACATATTTGGAACAACGTTAACGTAGCGGACGGTGACGAAGACGAGTAGTGTAATTTTTTTTTAGGTTATGTAATTTTTATTTATGTTATGTAATGGATTTTATTATCTTCCTTTATGTTTTATTTTTATTTAAATGTTGAATAGTTTTTCTAAAGTTAAACAAATAAAAAATAAACAATAAAATTTAAACAAATAAAAGTTAAACAATAAAAAATTACGTGGGGTAGGCTCATCCTCCACCCCCCTCAAAAAGCATGGAGGCTCATCCCCTACGAGCCGCCTACATGACGCCTACGTGGAGGCTCATCCCCGCCTACGTGGAGGACCACAAAGAATTAGATGGCATTGTGGATGAAAAAGGTAATTTTTTTTTATAAAAGTGGAGAGAAAATGGTATAAAAATGAGAGGGTTGTGGGTTGAAAGTGGGGAAAAATGGTGAAAATGGGAGTGTTTTTATAGAAAAATAGAATTTTTTTTATTAAAAAGTAGCCATTAATCAACGGCACAATTTTGAAAATGGTGAACATGGGCCCGTCTCACCCGGCTGTGGGGAGCCGTTTGGGCCGAGCCGAACCGGAGGGGGGCGGTGTGGGGGACCGGCGCCGGTCCTAGCCGGGCCTAGCCGGCCCCCATACCCTTTAGTCTTAGTCTAATGGTTGTGAAAAATCTCCTCATTTCGATACGACAAGACTAAAGTGGGAGATTCACCAACCTAATATGAGCTAGAGTGGAAGCACAGTGAAAACTAGAGGAAAATCTTGAGTCCAAGAAAATGGAATTCAGTTCCACAGTTAGGCCAAATCTTCTATGGTTGTCCGCCACGTGAGCCTACTCCTCGAGACCTTTTCGTCCACTCCTTAACTTCACTCATAGCCAAGGTTATGTTAATTATATGTTATGTTTGTGCCTTTTAACCGTGGTTTTTCGGTTCGAAAATAAGTTTAAAGTGTTGGATTGACTCGGTATCATAATCTCTCAGATATACTGATTGCTTAGATTCTTTCCAAAAACAGAAAAATATAAACAATTACATGTTGCTTGATTTTTAAATAATAAAAGTCGCTTACAAACATGGAAAAGTGCCTATTATGTGCAATTACACCTAATCTCCTTCAATGCATACATCAAATTTCTTTGTATGTATATATTATCATCTACAACTCTACATACATATCTGCATTTTATCATACATTTGTAGCTTAAAATTTGGAGGATTTTGCAGCAGAGACACTGGCCTCCTAGACATATGTAAGTTCAGGTTCTTTTTTCATTTTTTTATGTAAAGACAAGCATAATTCACTTTCTACTGCCCTTGGCACCTGAAAATCAAATTATTATGTTTTTCCATTTTTTCATTGACTTAATCTCACAACCTTTTGTTATCTTTTAGATTACCATGATGTTTCTGAAAATTGTTTTGACCTTTCGAGTTGAATTGCCATTATGTTTCTGAGAATTGTTTGACTTTTTAAGATCAAAATTACAGGTTTTAAGCAGCTTGAAACTAGTTTTAGTCTTTTAGAAAGTTGTTAACCTGAGATCTTATTGCAAAGAGTTTCTTTCGAATTAGGATTAACTTAAAACTGAATCTTTTAGCTGATTACTTTGATATTTAGTCTTTAAAAGTTAACTATCACACCCTCACCCTCTGTTCCTCAAAAGGACTTTAAAATATTACTCAAAAGTAATTGGAATCTAACAGCAAGAGTTGAAAGAAATCATATTGTTTTAAAGATGTGTTCAAATAGAATTTTGCAACGAGCTAAAACGTGTCTGAATAAATCTAAGGTTAATGAGACATCGATGCTAAAAATATGTGTTAATTTGAAACAATATCTCTTTGAAATCTTGCAGCTAAATATGAATTCTGGAAATGCCATGACTGTTGATGATTCAAGTCAAACTCCTATCAGGCTTGAGGTATCTCATTACAATCTACTATTAGTGTCTGTACCTAAACTTGTTGGTCGGGGGTTATGATAAGTTTTTCTTATCTACCGACTATAATAGGGGGTCAAACTCGTATTTTTCTTGAAAAAAAAAACTTGGTAAATCAGTCTGATGAATTCTAGTGACCCTCTTGACCCCCCTTGGTTCCTCTCGGTCACTAAAGGTTCATAAAGAAAATGACCAGAGTGCATTTTGCAACATTTTAGCAGAATTTTATACGCAGGGAAAATATAGCGCGATCATAATATGTTGGATTCTTGGACTTGGATCTCTCATTTCTTGGAATAGTTTGACTTCCATAGAAGATTACTACTATGATGTATTCCCAGTGAGTTTTCAAGACCTTGAAAGTCAAAAGTCTACATTTTCTTACATGTTGACCTTTTTTTTTTCAATCTGCTTTACTTGACAAAATTTCTTTTTTTTTCTTCAATTTTCCAAGGACTACCATCCTTCTAGGGTACTTACGATTGTCTATCAACCTTTCGCCTTTGGAACAATGGCATTTCTTGCATACAACGAATCAAAGATCGATACTAGAAAACGTAACATTCTTGGATACATCATGTTCTTCGTGGGGACCCTGGCCCTCTTTTTAGTATGTATCATAAATATCACAATTTAATCTCTACAATTTTACTTTTCCATAAAAAAAAGTTTATACAAATTGCATACCTTTTGTAGTGCGTATGAATAGGTTGAAATCATAATTTTATCTATATAATGTGTACATGTAGTTGGATATCATTACATCTGGAAAGGGTAGCATTGAATCTTATGTGGGTATATGTCTTATTGTTGCTGCTTTTGGGGCGGCAGATGCTCTAATTCAAGGCGGAATGCTTGGCGATTTGGCTCTCATGTGTCCGGAGTTTATTCAAGTAAAACGTTCAGTTAATTTACATTCTTATTTGTTTTCTGGCTTTCATGTTATCTTAAAGTCCTTTTGATTTAGTCCTTCCTAGCTGGCATGGCTGCATCAGGAGCTCTAACTTCTGCCTTGAGACTAATCACAGAAGCGGTTTTCAGTAATATTGACAATGGTCTTCGCAAAGGCGCATGTAAACTTTCTTGTGACATATATCTATTTGAATATGTCTAGTTAATTAACATGATTTTTGACGACTGTTGTGGTCTTTTGCAGTGTTATTCCTCTCAATATCCATACTGTTTGAGTTTCTCTGCATCTTTCTATATGCATTCGTGTTCACTAAGTTACCAATCGTGAAGCATTACCGTAGGAAAGCAGCCGATGAAGGGTCAAAAACCGTTTCATCAGATCTTTCTGCTGCAGGAATTAAAACAGACCTGACCCAAAGACTCGTACGTATCCTAGAATCTACATTCTTCACCATTGGGTGGTGTCTGGTTTGAGGCACTCGTTCATATGCATGAACGCCATAAACGAGTGGGAGTGGGACCATAGTTGGGGCGGGGTGGGTAGTGTTATAATTTTTTTTTTTAATTTCTAACATAATTTTAGAACTTTTGGAGTAATTTTAAAACTTTTGAGTTTTATATTTTTCCTTCAACGAAAAATACTTAAACATGGTTTGCATATATAATCAAAATGAAGATAGTGATGATGTTGAAATGTTTTTGAGACTCTTTATTAAGTGGGTTTATGGTGTTTTTAAAGAATGAGTGTTCTTATGATGTGACAACTGACTAGTCACGTTTTTGTGCGTTTTGAGATTTCTTTTTGTGTGATTTGGTTTCTAGTTTGTAATGAAGAAATGAATTCTAGAATATTTTCAGGTTGATGGTGAACCTAGTAATCTAGACAGACTTAGCAACAAAGAACTCTTATTTCAGAATTTCGATTACGCATTAGATTTGTTCTTGATATTTGTCTTGACTCTGTCAATATTCCCCGGTTTCTTATACGAAAATACTGGTACACACCAATTGGGTTCATGGTACAATCTAACTTTGTCTAACAACTCCTTTCATATAAATGATTCAGGCTTTGTATCTTCTAAAACATATTGTTTTGTAGGTATCCACTTGTTTTAGTAGCTACATTTAACGTTGGGGACTTGATATCGCGTTATATTCCTCTAATACCATGTCTCAAGTTGCAATCACGAAAGGGACTTCTGATTGTAGTTGTGTCGCGCTTTTTGCTTGTTCCAGCCTTTTATTTCACTGCAAAATATGGCGATCAAGGATGGATGATTATGCTAGTTTCTATATTGGGATTAACTAATGGTTACCTTTTGGTATGCGTCCTCACGGCTGCACCCAAGGGTTATAAGGTAAATTACATCACATTTTTATTACAAAAAATCATGTCAATGTGGTTGAACCAAACTTTATTGGTCCACCTCATCTGCTACAGATGTCTGCATATGTGGTCCGCAGACTGCATACATTTTACCTCTGAAAAAACAAACATCACCTATGTAATTTAATTGAATGTTATATGACTGCGTCAGTGGACCCTTTGACCTCCTATTCCATATTTTCGACCCTTCATATCGGAAACACTACTAAGTACTAACATTTCGAGTTTTGCAGGGTCCAGAGCAAAACGCGTTGGGAAATTTGCTTGTGTTTTTCTTGTTGGGCGGCATATTTTTGGGCGCTGCTCTAGATTGGTTATGGCTAATCGGCAACGAAAGCTTTTTGAGCGAAACCATCACAAAGATTATCGAAGTTACTGTCCGTTAGATCAACCAAAGTCAAAGTCACTAAAGTCAAAGTCGCATGATCTAGATTTGATTTGTTTAGTATACCTTATAAACTGAACATACTCAGAAAAATTAAGTATCAAAGTATCCCAAATCACTTTTAAATTTGCATGTCCTCACAGCCATCACAAATGGCCTTGATAGCACTTTCTATTGAATAATAACATGTGATCAGATAAATAACATTTCATATAACTTGTACCCGCCAAGAGATAGAAAGAAACACCACTAGATAAATTACTCGCATACTAAAAGTTAGAACAAACATCTAAATCAACCATGTGACACCCGTATATTTTGAGTCTGTAGCGTACTAGTGTGACACGTGTTATAAATAAATAAAGACTATTTTATTGAATTTGGTGTTAATATATAGTATTTGATGTGTTGGTAAATTCAAACAAAGTTAGAAATTATGTTGGCAATAATAAGATAAACGCTTATCGAGTAACGAACAAAATGCGAAACGAACGTCGGTGACCGTCCGATTAATGCTAAATCCTAAAAATATTCCATTATGATTAAAATGCTATTTTTTATCATATTCGTGAGGAAAAATTAATTAAAACGCTTATAATCTCTATTTTGCGAATTTAAGTACATACTGCGCGGTACCGCACGTATCTTACAAAATACCAACGTTTTCAGACCCGGACCGGACCGGCCGGCCGGACCGGTCGGGCCGGGAGTCGAAAGGTTCGCCGGGCCGATTCACTTGTTCAGACCGTTCATGCATTATACCGACGGTCTGGCCGGTGACCGGCTGTCACACCCCAACCGATGGCGGAATCATCGGGGCGTGGCACTGAGCGAAACAGATTCTCCAGAAGTTTCCATAACAACTATCATTACCATTCAATTTAAATTAACATGTCCCATACCATGTCTCAAACAGTAAACAAATTATTACAGACATAAATCCAGGCAAATATTCTGTTCCGACAACTCAGATTTAAGCAAACAGCAATTGTTTATCTGCTTCTAGAGACCCTTGATTCGTTATCTACAGACAACTACTTGTTGGGCTCTAAAGCTTTATTCTAGCTTCAAATTCCTACCACATATGCATCCTAAGCACCTGTCACATACGTTAAAATAAAGTCAATACATAAAATGTAAAGGTGAGCATACAAGTTTGACAATAGCATATAGAGTTTGAATTCGTTTACGCATAACCAGCACGTACACATAGTGAAATGAAGCACGTTAGTTATCAACATAGATCCATCGATACCAATGACTGCGGGTTGACTGCCCGAGGCAGTTCGCAATACATGATTACCACCGTAATCCATGCAAGTAAAAGATCCTTAACAACCCCCGTGTGAACGGGTGCTGAGTCCAAACTATAGTACTATCGTTGCTAAGGCAGGTAGACAGCATTCCATGTGTAAACATAACAAACAAGCATTCATAAGCCACGTATAACATGCGTTAATGGTTAGCGTTCAAATAGTTTGAGTAGTGTGATAGTTGTAGTTGAATATTCGTAACGTATGTAACACCCAAAAGTGCTTAAAGCAAAAAGGGGGCCGAGTATACTCACAGCGATTAATGGATTGGAGGGAGCGCTTAGCGAGTACGGTTAGCCTGAATAGATTTGATAGCATAACGATAAGTAAAACGTAAGGCGGGAAACAAAGGTCGGAGAGTCGGACAGCTGGTCGATCGGACTGTAGTTCGATCGGACGGCTGACCGTCTGCTCGGACGGCTGTCCGGTCGGTCGGTAGGCCGATCGGATGGCTGTTCGAGTGGATTGTTCCTTCCTTTGAGAAGGGTGTGTTTGTGTATGATGGTTTGACTTTTGAAATTTTCGTTGCAGCATTTGAAAACATTGAAGTACCTTTGCCTTTCAGGTCGGTCGATCGGACGGCTGTTCGATCGGCCGGCAACCCGATCGGTTAGGCATTCAAGGAAATTGCAATGTTTAGTCTTTGGATCGGACAGGTGTTCGATCGGTTGGCAAGTCAACAATAGTCAACCACTTTAATGAATTGCAGAGTATGGTTCAGTGGATCGGATGGTTGATCGATCGAATAGCACAACTGCTGTTCGATCGGACAACAGGGTGTCACCTGATCGGACGGCTGTTCGATCGGGTGGCACTTCTAGTGCATTGAACATGTTGAAAATTGGTTAAGTATTGAAGCATAGTATCTCATGATCCGAAGAGTAATCCGATCGTACAGTAGTTCGATCGAACAACAGTTCGTTCAATACAAGTCTTCAAAATAATTTGATTGTGTGGGACCATGTGCTAGCCGATCGGCTGGCTGTCCGTTCGGACAGCAGTCCGATCGGTCAGCATCCTAACCTGATCAGCCCTTTCGTCTAACACTTGGTTGTTCTGTTTGTTTGTCGTTCTATTGAGGTATTTTGACAACGAGTAGAACCATAGATCCCTCGTCCTTACTTGGTCCCTCGGGTCGGACGGAATCACCCCAATCCGGTCGGTGGACTGTTCGGAACGAAGTTTAACGTTCAACCCGAAGTCGGTTAACCTCGCGGATAGAATCCAGATCTGGAGTCATACAACCACCGAAGTGATTTGTAAACCGGCTCAGGCTCCGTTTCTACTGGTTTGAAGTTATTGAGTGAAAAAGAGTTGGAAGAAAGTTGGGAAATCCATCCTCTAGTCCTTTTCACCGTGTTTATGTTTAGATCTTTGAAAGATCCTTGTTTGTTTATGTGGAAATCGGCTAGATCCAAGTTGTTCTTGGTGGATTGAGGCCAAAACATGAAGTTCTTCAAGAACCCATGATGACATCATCCTAGAACACTTGAATCTTGATGATTTCACGGTTAAAAGTTAAGATTTGAAAGATAGAAAGGTGTAGGAGTGTGTATAGATCAAGAAAGTACAAGATTTAGGACGAAAAATTACCGGAATCGAGAGAAATATGCGAAAAGGTGCGTTGAGCGTGCTGGTCGAACATGAGTTTCCAAAAGTGGAAAAGGATGACAATGACAGGGGTATTTATAGGATGACAAAAGAGGAAAGCGCTGGCCGATCGGCCAGGCAGCTCGATCGGACAGCCTGTCCGATCGGACAACAGTCCGTTCGGCTGGCTGTTCGATCGGCTGGGAGCCTGATCGATCAGTCGCACCTTTCGAGTGTTTCGCGCGACGATTTCTGGTATTTCGATTTCGATTGCGAGCGGTTCGATTCGATAGGGTTTCCTAATCAATTACTTTCAGTCCCAACTACTTCGTATCTAGCGTAATCTCTTTTCCACTATCTGTCATAGTTCGATCGTGATTCGAGTTCGAGTTCGATTACATTCGAGTTTCGATTGAGTTCGCTTGATTACATAACATAACATAATTAAACATGCACAGGTAACACGTAAGGCACACACACACGTATAATAACAAGTAAAAATACGTAGCTCGAGTTGCGAATTGATGTCGATTCGATTAGCATAGCTTGATTATTAGTTGATTAACTTTATCGCATTGTTACTTCCTATAGTTCACAGTCGTAGATCGATTGAATAACGATTAACATAATTCGATTATTGTCATTAACGACACTTACTCCACATAATACAAATAAAATAAAGAAATTTCTATAAGTCAAGTTGCGCGAAATCGGTCGTTGACTCAGACCTTGACTTTGACTTTGACTTGTGATAACACAGGGTGTTACAGCCTCCCCTTGTTTAGGGAATTTCATCCCGAAATTAAGCTGTGCAACGCCGTGAATCACGTTTGAGAACTTTCTCTTGCTAAGCTTTCTCTTGAAACAACTGTGGGTATTTAGCCTTCATGTAGCTTTCGAGTTCCCAAGTGAACTCTGCGCCTCGTTTGCCTTCCCATCGGGCTTTCACAATAGGAATGCGTGAGCGCCTGAGCTGCTTGGTTTGGCGATCCATGATTTCGACAGGCTTTTCCACGAAGTGTAATGTTTCGTTCACTTGTAGATCATCGAGAGAAACATGTAAGTCATGGTCGGCTATGCACTTTCGGAGGTTTGACACGTGGAAAGTTGGGTGGACGTTACTAAGTTCCTCCGGTAGTTCGAGTCTGTAGGCGACTTTTCCGATTCTTTCCAGAATCTTAAAAGGTCCAACATATCGAGGCGCGAGTTTCCCTTTCTTGCCGAATCGGACTACGCCCTTCCAAGGTGATACCTTTAGGAGTACGTAGTCACCAACGCCAAATTCACGGGGCTTGCGCTTTTTATCGGCGTAACTTTTCTGTCGATCCCGAGCCTTTACCAGGTTGTCTCGAATTTGGAAAATTTTGTCTGTCGTTTCTTGTAGTAGGTCCGGATCGATTAGTTGCGAGTGACCGATCTCGTGCCACACAATAGGCGATCGACATCTTCTTCCGTATAATGCCTCGAATGGTGCCATTTGGATGCTAGAATGATAGCTGTTGTTATATGAGAATTCAACTAACGGCAGGTACTTATCCCAATTACCACCGAAGTCTAAAACACACGAGCGGAGCATGCTTCAAGAGTACGAATCGTTCTTTCAGTCTGACCGTCGGTTTGTGGGTGGAAAATGGTACTTAGATTAAGCGTTGTACCGAGTGCCGTTTGAAACGTTTCCCACAGTCGCGAAGTAAACCAAGCATCACGATCAGAGATGATGTCACGAGGCGTCCCATGATTACAAATGATCTCGTCGGTGTAGATTCGGCCTAATCGTTCTACCTTGTAGTCTTCTCGTATCGGCAGAAAGTGAGCTGATTTAGTCAAACGGCTGACTACAACCCAAATGCTGTCGTGACCTGATGACGTGTGTGGTAGCTTGGTTATAAAGTCCATAGCTATACTTTTCCACTTCCACATGGGAATTGGTGGTTGTTCAAGTAAGCCAGAGGGTCTTTGATGTTCGGCCTTGATTCTAGCACAAGTTAGGCATTTTCCGACGTAGAGAGCGATATCCCGTTTCATACCCGGCCACCAGTACTTATAACGAAGATCCTGGTACATTTTGTCGGCACCGGGGTGAATAGAATACCGAGATTTGTGGGCTTCGTCCATCAGAATTTGTCGCAAACTGGTTCTTTTGGGAATCCAAATTCGGTCTAAAAAGTGGAATATCCTGTTCGATTTGCTCACAAGCTGGGCTCCATCGTGGTAGATTCTTTCTTTCTTCAGGGTGCGTTCGTTGAAACATGCATGTTGAGCGTCATGGATGAGGGTTTCGAGATCATGCTGGGCTTGAACATTACGAGTGCTAAGCAGATAGCTCCGTCTGCTAAGTGCGTCGGCAACAACATTTGCCTTGCCTGGGTGATAACGAATCTCACAGTCGTAATCGTTGAGAAGTTCTACCCATCGGCGTTGACGCATATTAAGTTCCTTCTGATTAAAGATATGTTGTAGGCTCCTATGATCGGTGAAGATCGTACACTTGGTACCATACAGGTAGTGTCGCCAAATCTTTAATGCAAAAACAACCGCGCCTAGCTCGAGATCATGGGTTGTATAGTTCTTCTCGTGGATTTTGAGCTGACGAGATGCGTAAGCTATGACCTTGTCCCGTTGCATGAGCACACAACCAAGACTAAGGTTGGAAGCATCACAGTAGACAATGAAATCATTGTTTCCGTCGGGCAATGTGAGAACAGGAGCATTGCAAAGAATGTGTTTGAGGGTTCGAAAGGAAGACTCTTGTTTAGTTCCCCAAACAAAAGGCTTGTCTTTATGCGTAAGAGAGGTAAGCGGTACAGCAATCTTTGAGAATCCTTCGATAAATCGTCGATAATAGCCCGCTAGTCCGACAAAAGAGCGGACTTCGGACGGGTTCTTAGGCGTAACCCAACTCTTGACAGCTTCAATCTTCCCAGGATCGACGTGAATGCCTTGACTATTAACAATGTGACCCAGAAATTGAACTTTCTCTAACCAGAATTCGCACTTGGAGAACTTGGCATAGAGTTGGTTCCCCTGGAGTAACTCGAGAACCAAACGTAGATGTTGCGCGTGTTCGGCTTTCGATTTGGAATAGATCAAGACGTCGTCGATGAACACGATGACGAAACGGTCGAGATATGGTTTACACACGCGATTCATCAGATCCATGAAAACCGCTGGTGGGTTGGTTAGGCCAAAAGGCATGACAACGAATTCGTAATGACCGTATCGGGTGTGAAACGCGGTTTTGGGTATATCCTCCTCTTGTATACGTAGCTGGTGGTATCCTGAACGTAGATCGATCTTTGAGAAACACGTAGCGCCCTGTAGTTGATCAAACAAATTGTTGATACGAGGTAGGGGATAGCGGTTCTTGATAGTTAACTTATTCAATTCCCGATAGTCGATGCACATCCGGAACGACCCATCCTTCTTTTTGACGAAGAGGACTGGCGCGCCCCAAGTAGAGGTGCTCGGGCGAATGAAGCCTTTCTCAAGTAGTTCCTGGAGTTGGGTTGAGAGTTCGCGCATTTCGGACGGCGCGAGTCGATAAGGAGCTTTGGCGATAGGGTTGGCTCCAGGAATGAGGGCGATACGAAAGTCGATATCACGACTTGGCGGTAGTCCGGGAAGATCCTCTGGAAAAACATTAGGAAATTCTCGAACCACTGGAACGTCTTTCACTTCCTTCTTCTCTTTCTTTTCCTTCTCTGCTACCACAATGTTAGCCAAGAACGCTCTGTATTCCTTGCGGAGATACTTGCTAGCTTGCACGCATGACATAAGCTTGAGCCCCTTTGAAGTAGTATCGCCATATACGCACAATAAGTCACCATTTGCGAGCGAAAATCGAATCATCTTGTCGAAGCACACAACTTCAGCATGGTTTTCTCGAAGAAAGTCCATACCTATTATGACGTCGAAGCTTCCGAGTTGCATCGGAATAAGGTCAATTGGGAAGATGTGATTGTTGAGCTCAAGAGTACAATCACGAAGAACAGAATTGAAAGCGACGGTTCTTCCGGTAGCGACTTCAACATCGAATGTCAAGGAAAGTTTGGAGCGTTTACGACTAAGGAGTTTCTCAAATTCGAACGACACAAAGCAATTATCGGCTCCGGTATCAAACAAACATGAAGCATAAATACCATTCACAAGGAACGTACCATTGACCACGTTGTTGTCGGCCTGGGCTTGACGCATGTTAAGATTGAAAGTTCTGGCGCGTGCGGCCTGTTGTTGCTGCTGCTGCTGCTGTTGTTGTTGAGGCTCTTGTTTCACGACCCTGTTTGGGCACACGTTGGCGAAATGGTTCGGGTCGCCACACGCGAAGCAGGCTCTGGCTTTGACTGCGGGTGCCGGAGGAGCTTGTTGACCCTGCGGGGCAGTGAGTAGAGCTTGGTTGCCAGGAGCTTGACGAATACGGCAGTTGGCAGTAAAATGGCTGTATACATTGCAGTGAGCACAAAAGCGGCATTGAATAGCGGTCGAGTGATGGTAGGTGCAAGTAGGGCAGAGCGGGTGTGGCCCTGTGTATGCATGCTTTGCAGGCGGTGCATTGGCCACAGGCGCCGCTACTTGACGCTGTTGGGCTGGTATTGATTGAACTGGTGCAGCAGTGATCGCACAGTTCTTGTTGCTGGAGCTGTTCTTTCTCTTGTTGCTGGATGAGGTGGGTTCAACAGTCGGTGCGGTAGTGGTAGCTTGATGCAGATGCTTGGAAGTCTTATCCCAGACACCAGCCTTAACCCGCTTGTCGTTGATTTCAGCGGCCAACAGATAAGTTTCCTCGATCGTTGTAGTCTTAGCCGCTTGCACGAAATCAACAACGCAGTCGGGCAGGGCTCGGATGTACTTCTTGATTGTCATGTCGAGAGTCTTGACTTGATCGGGACAGATAATGCTGAGCTGTTTGAATCGAGCAGTGAGACCAGCATTGTCACCATCCTTTTACTGTATGTGCCAAAATTCATCTTCTAGCTTTTGACGTTCGTGAGGAGGGCATAATTCCTCTAGCATAACTTCCTTGAGCTCGTCCCACGACAGACCGTAGGCTACATCGTTCCCTCGCTTGTTCCTCTCGGCCGTCCACCAGTCTAATGCTCGAGACTGGAAAACGCCGGTAGCATTCAGAGTACGGAGGTCATCAGGGCAACCACTCTGTCGCAGAGTAACCTCAATGGAATCAAACCAGTGAAATAGTGTAGTGGGACCTCCTTCGCCAGTGAATTCTTTTGGCCCACACGACTTGAATTGCTTGAAACTAAAAGGCCTTGCGGTAGCTTTGGGAGCTTCGGTTCTTGATTCCTCAGACGATTTGCTGGCATTCTCATAAACATCACTCACGGCCTTTGCCACACTCTTGGCGATGATGGAAACAAGGCGTTTGTCCCTCTTTTCCTGACGAGAGAGTGCATGACGAGATCCAGACGACATGGTCTGCAACAGACATCGTCACAGGACTCATCACATTGTATTCGAATCTCACCTCACACGTCTACTACTTACTAAAGCTTAGGAACACGTACCGTATAAACACATAGACACATAACCACGCAAAACACAGAATCATTTAATCACATAAGCACGTAGGCACGTAAAGCACAGATCCACAAAAGTACCTAATCATGTAATGCCTAACGGCAAATAGTGTCTTAACAGGTTTAACAGGTTTCTGATGGCACGCACAACATAAGTTTCAAACATGATTACGACTCGTTTAACTACTTTCTACCTCATGTTTATAAAACAGTTTTATGTTTTATGTACAAAGATGAATAAATGATAGATCTTAACAATGTAATTTTAATTATTTTAAAAATTTAAAAAGTCAAAGGGTGTATTTTTCAGTCAAACAGGTCTAATCGTGTCTTAACAGGTACCCAATTGCCAGCCCTATGCCTAAGCATGTAAGCACAGAAGCAAGGAACGCATACACCTTCAATTTCTGGAGGCGGTCAGAAAACAGAATCCTAGGTCTAAAGAAAGACGCTAGAGAGAGAAAGTGGCAAAAAGGTGATTCTTGGAGCGTATACTTGTCAAACTGATCAATAAGAATCACGGTAAACTGTACGTTTAGTGTGTTCGGTCACGCACGTTTACGGATTTCGCACGTCGAACGTGTCGTTACGCAATCGTTTGGAGTCGAAACCGGTCTTAACGCACGTTCATGCATGGATTCCATTCGTCACATGTTTGGTTTGTAGTCGTTTTGGAGTGAAAAATAAGCACATAAACCGGGTAATAGCACATAAAACACATAAAATCGACAAATTATCATAATCGGCAGTTGCGGGTTCTGAATCTAAATACTTAAAAATCGAGAAATAGATTGTCTGCGGCTAGTAGACTTTGACTAACCAAGGTAACTCAACTATTCACAAGGATCCGTTGTGAACATTTAACCTTCAGGACTATGCCTTTGCCTCGATTCTTGGGCGTTTGGCGCACATCCCGTTGGTCACATTGTGACTTCGGGTCGTTGGAGTCCGTCGAGTCCTTGGTGAGAGTTTTGTATAAAAGCGGAACAAGTCGTCAAGGTTAGGGTTTCACCCCTGGCTTAACAACTTCGTCCATGTTTTTAATAAAATTTGAGGAGATTATTCATCAAAATATGGATTTCACTCCTAATTTGGCATAATTCCCCAAGTTGGTAGTTAAAATGCGAGTTGAGTAAGCAACTTTAGTCGAGAGTTTGCGGTTTTCACACCTATTCTCGACCTTATTGTCCACTCATAGTTGAAAATTTGAGTGTGGTGATAGCGTATAATAAGCGTGAATAGTGAGAAATAAGCTCGCACATAACCCCTACTGGTTATGCACAAGTCGGTCTGTTGGTTCCTAACTATAGACTAGGTCTCTAAGACTTCGACCCGGACTAGGTCGAGTCTTGCCTAATTCCCTATAGTTATGGCTCTGATACCAATCTGTCACACCCCAACCGATGGCGGAATCATCAGGGCCTGGCACTGAGCGAAACAGATTGTCCAGAAGTTTCCATAACAACTATCATTACCATTCAATTTAAATTAACATGTCCCATACCATGTCTCAAACAGTAAACAAATTATTACAGACATAAATCCAGGCAAATATTCTGTTCTGACAACTCAGATTTAAGCAAACAGCAATTGTTTATCTGCTTCTAGAGACCCTTGATTCGTTATCTACAGACAACTACTTGTTGGGCTCTAAAGCTTTATTCTAGCTTCAAATTCCTACCACATATGCATCCTAAGCTCCTGTCACATACGTTAAAATAAAGTCAATACATAAAATGTAAAGGTGAGCATACAAGTTTGATAATAGCATATAGAGTTCGAATTCGTTTACGCATAACCAGCACGTACACATAGTGAAATGAAGCACGTTAGTTATCGACATAGATCCATCGATACCAATGACTGCGGGTTGACTGCTCGAGGCAGTTTGCAATACATGATTACCACCGTAATCCATGCAAGTAAAAGATCCTTAACAACCCCCGTGTGAACGGGTGCTGAGTCCAAACTATAGTACTATCGTTGCTAAGGCAGGTAGACATCATTCCATGTGTAAACATAACAAACAAGCATTCATAAGCCACGTATAACATGCGTTAAGGGTAAGCGTTCAAATAGTTTGAGTAGTGTGATAGTTGTAGTTGAATATTCGTAACGTATGTAACACCCAAAAGTGCTTAAAGCAAAAAGGGGGTCGAGTATACTCACAGCGATTAATGGATTGGAGGGAGCGCTTAGCGAGTACGGTTAGCCTGAATAGATTTGATAGCATAACGATAAGTAAAACGTAAGGCGGGAAACAAAGGTCGGAGAGTCGGACAGCTGGTCGATCGGACTGTAGTTCGATCGGACGGCTGACCGTTCGGCTGACCGTCTGCTCGGACGGCTGTCCGGTCGGTCGGTAGGCCGATCGGATGGCTGTTCGAGTGGATTGTTTCTTCCTTTCTTTGAGAAGGGTGTGTTTGTGTATGATGGTTTGACTTTTGAAGTTTTCATTGCAGCATTTGAAAACATTGAAGTACCTTTGCCTTTCAGGTCGGTCGATCGGACGGCTGTTCGATCGGCCGGAAACCCGATCGGTTAGGCATTCAAGGAAATTGCAATGTTTAGTCTTTGGATCGGACAGGTGTTCGATCGGTTGGCAAGTCAACAATAGTCAACCACTTTAATGAATTGCAGAGTATGGTTCAGTGGATCGGATGGTTGATCGATCGAATAGCACAACTGCTGTTCGATCGGACAACAGGGTGTCACCTGATGGACGACTGTTCGATCGGGTGGCACTTCTAGTGCATTGAACATGTTGAAAATTGGTTAAGTATTGAAGCATAGTATCTCATGATCCGAAGAGTAATCCGATCGGTCAGTAGTTCGATCGAACAACAGTTCGTTCAATACTAGTCTTCAAAATAATTTGATTGTGTGGGACCATGTGCTAGCCGATCGGCTGGCCAGTCGATCGGCTGACTCTCCGATCGGCTGGCTGTCCGTTCGGACAGCAGTCCGATCGGTCAGCATCCTAACCTGATCAGCCCTTTCATCTAACACTTGGTTGTTCTGTTTGTTTGTCGTTCTATTGAGGTATTTTGACAACGAGTAGAACCATAGATCCCTCGTCCTTACTTGGTCCCTCGGGTCGGACGGAATCACCCAAATCTGGTCGGTGGACTGTTCGGAACGAAGTTTAACGTTCAACCCGAAGTCGGTTAACCTCGCGGATAGAATCCGGATCTGGAGTCATACAACCACCGAAGTGATTTGTAAACCGGCTCAGGCTCCGTTTCTACTGGTTTGAAGTTATTGAGTGAAAAAGAGTTGGAAGAAAGTTGGGAAATCCATCCTCCAGTCCTTATCACCGTGTTTATGTTTAGATCTTTGAAAGATCGTTGTTTGTTTATGTGGAAATCGGCTAGATCCAAGTTGTTCTTGGTGGATTGAGGCCAAAACATGAAGTTCTTCAAGAACCCATGATGACATCATCCTAGAACACTTGAATCTTGATGATTTCACGGTTAAAAGTTAAGATTTGAAAGATAGAAAGGTGTAGGAGTGTGTATAGATCAAGAAAGTACAAGATTTAGGACGAAAACTTACCGGAATCGAGAGAAATATGCGAAAAGGTGCGTTGAGCGTGCTGGTCGAACAGGAGTTTCCAAAAGTGGAAAAGGAAGACAATGACAGGGGTATTTATAGGATGACAAAAGAGGAAAGCGCTGGCCGATCGGCCAGGCAGCTCGATCGGACAGCCTGTCCGATCGGACAGCAGTTCGTTCGGCTGGCTGTTCGATCGGCTGGGAGCCTGATCGATCAGTCGCACCTTTCGAGTGTTTCGCGCGACGATTTCTGATATTTTGATTTCGATTGCGAGCGGTTCGATTCGATAGGGTTTCCTAATCAATTACTTTCAGTCCCAACTACTTCGTATCTAGCGTAATCTCTTGTCCACTATCTGTCATAGTTCGATCGTGATTCGAGTTCGAGTTCGATTACATTCGAGTTTCGATTGAGTTCGCTTGATTACACAACATAACATAATTAAACATGCATAGGTAACACGTAAGGCACACACACACGTATAATAACAAGTAAAAATACGTAGCTCGAGTTGCGAATTGATGTCGATTCGATTAGCATAGCTTGATTATTAGTTGATTAACTTTATCGCATTGTTACTTCCTATAGTTCACAGTCGTAGATCGATTGAATAACGATTAACTTAATTCGATTATTGTCATTAACGACACTTACTCCACATAATACAAATAAAATAAAGAAATTTCTATAAGTCAAGTTGCGCGAAATCGGTCGTTGACTCAGACCTTGACTTTGACTTGTGAAAACACGAGGTGTTACACCGGCGGTTCGCCCGGAGATCCAGTGGGAGAGGTCGGCCCGGTGTGGGTGCTACTTCTATTTCTATACATCTTGACTGCAACTCCCATTCCGGCGATGTGCTTCTCCGGCCAAATCATCATCCCAATTACAAGTATTTCCGGTGAAAAGGTTTGCCGGACTTGAATGACGAAGAGTAGAAGGTTTCTGATTATGATCCGTTCGTTAACGTTTGTTTGAATGGAGGGTGGATTTGTTAGAAAAGAGGGTCTTCTACACATTGAAAGTTATCCTACATATTTCGAAATTCATCCTACACATTGAAATTTATCCTACATAACTCGTAATTTATCCTACACAACTCGTAATTTATCCTACACTTTAAATTATTTTAGTTTATTTTTTTGAAAAAAATATATATTTTGAAGATAAGTTACAAAAAAATTTAATGTAGATAGCTATTAAAAAGGAAGACTACAAATTAATGACCTATGTAGATTTACCAATATACCCTTATAGTTATAGTAAATAAAGTAAAATAAAACATTCTTATTGGTTGAAATTTCTTCTTTTTTCTTCTTACAAAATATTTCTTCTCATTTGAACTCTCCACTATATATATATATATATATATATAGGGTAGGGTTCCAGCGTGAACAACCTCCCAAGAGTGAACTGCGTGAACAGATCTGGACCCTTGATTTCCTTTTTAGTTGTTAAGGGTAGGATTGTAATTATATAAAAAATTAGATTTAAATGATTATTTTAATATTTGAATTAAGTTACATCTTTCCTAATTTAAATTCATTATCCACATTATGTTTTATTTATTAATAAGATAATTATCAAAACAAACAACAAATCACCAAATTTCAATTTTAATTTTTATTTCAGATTTCATCACAAGAATTTAAATTTTGATTTTTAAGATCCACGTAACCTTCATATTTCAACGGTATACATATGTGTACTTGGATATAAATAGAACAGTACACATGTGTACTCAGTATCGTACATATGTGTAATTAGCTACATAATAAAAGATCATTATATACGGTGTGTAACAATCAAATCCTCCTTGTACGGTGTACACATGTGTTTACACATACAGTTGCACGAAATACACATGTGTACTCCTACGTGTGTCATACTTTATGTTATCTCAGGTTTTATGTGAACATGAGCATGTGATTGAATTTGAAAAAAAATGATCATTATATAAGGTGTACACATATGTACTGATATGGGTAGGTTCGTGAAACGCATAACGTACTCATTTGTCTAATTATACACATGGAAACAATTTTAAAATCAGGAAACTAGATTGTTTCCATAATATGCAACGGGATTTATGCAATCAATGTAAAATGGAAATTACACATATACCCTTTTTGTATTTAATTAAATAGAAAAAATTAAGCAAATAATTACCATCATGCCACTCACTTTAATCTCAAGATCATAAAAATCAAGGGCCCAGATCAGTTCACGCAGTTCACTCTTAGGATTTTGTTCACGTTTGAACCTAATCCTATATATATATATATATATATAGTGTGAGGTTCATTGGGGAACACTAAAAAAGTGGGGAACCGGGGAACACTCTTAAAAATTTAACTTAACATGTTAAAAATAATTTTTTTAAACATCTTTTTCGGCGCTTCTCCTTATATATATTTTTAATAAAAAAAATAAAAAAACTAAAAATATTAAAAAAAACAATTAAAAAAAGGCTAAAATTTTTTTTTTTTAGAAATTTTTTTTTACTCGACTAGTTTCTCCTCCTTTTTATAAAGAAAAGTGCTGAAAAAGTTTTTAAAAAAATTATTTTTAACATGTTAAGTTAATTCTATAAGATATAACTGTTTTTTAAACATTTTTTTATATTTTTAGTTTTTGATTTTTTTTTATCAAAAATGTTTCTACTTGTATTTATAAGAAAAAGCGACGAAAAAAATTTAGAAAAATATTTTTTTAACATGTTAAGTATAATTTTTAAAAGTGTTCCCCCGTTCCCCACTTTTTTAGTGTTCCCCAATATATATATATATATATATATGTAAGGATGTATGTATGCATGTACATGTGGGTTTGTTTGAATGTTCATAAATGTGAAGAATGTTACATGCATTGATGAGATGATGATTGGATGAATGATTTGAACAAAGATGATGTCTTGGGTTTATTAGGAAGTTATAATAAATGTATGTTAGATGTATTTATGTCTTGGATGATGATGATTATATGATAATCATGCATTAAAAAGTTGTACATAAATATATATGATGATTAAATGGTCATAAGTTGGTGAACTTGAAATGATATGATGAAAGAGAGTTAAAACACAATTTGAACATTAAAAATAATGTTATATGATGTGTTATGATGATATAAAATTATGTCATAAGTTTGGTAGCTTTGCATGTTGTACATGAAGCTTAAAAAGTAGTAAAATGAGTGAAACTGCATGATTTATGTGACTTACATAAAATCTGCACTAACATGAATATAAGTACCATTTTTTTCAGTAAATAACATGTGTTATGTTAAAATATCAAGTCGTGACGATTTGGGATGATTATAGTAAAGTTCGGTACAAGACTATGCGTTAAAAACGGTAAAAATCGGCTTTTAAAGTGATTTTTGCAAAACTGTTTTAGATCAGGTTGTAAACTGATCTTTTTATGATAAATACAAGGATTTCAACTTATATTAAGCATCCTTGGTGTTTGGCTAGTCATACGTGACTTTCGACGCCCGAAAACGTTACCGAAAAGTTAAATACGCATATTTCAACGTACACGAAACGGGTTGTTCAAGCATGAACTTTGTGTGTTATAATATGATATGTGGATATGAGTATGTGTAATGTGATATGCTAAGTGTTGACATGATAGTAGAAGTTAAGACTATACATGTACACTTGTACGGTTAAAACGGTAATTTCGTTAAATATCACGTTAAATATATAACTTATTGTCGAGCATGAAAATAATACATAGGCATACTTGATGAGTTATTTGTGTATAAATGCTTTAAAAATGATAAAATATATAATTCATGAGATACGTGAATTACAAAATTCGATGAATGTGTTCATGTTTATGTTTATGTAAATATACTACGAAACGCAAATCGTAGATATATTGTACGTAAACGATGTGATAATGGATATAACATAATGAAGGTCACCAATAAAATCATTCAAGTCGTGAAAATATTAAAACACACACACACACACACACACACATATATACACGTCAACATAATCAAAATAAAGACTTTTCGAGAAAATCTCAAAGTTATGTGAAAATTCTAAGTATTGGAGAAACTTAGATATTTGTAGAATAATTGGTTATTAAATCGTTACTACTTAAATTAGGACGCGTAGACCAAATTGTGGGATTGCGCTAGTATAAAACGCACCTAAAGTGAGTGTCACTAACCATCTTTTACTGTTTTATATAATGTTTTTTTTTTTTTTGGGGGGGGGGGGGGGAGAACACGCCTTAAAAAGGGTAAATATACGTTTCTGTATAAAATATGCCTTTGAATAAATTATAATTTTTCGTAGAAAATATGGTTTGGAAATAATATGTTATGTTTTTGAGGAACAACAAAGTTTTGGAGATGTGAATGATATATAAATTGTTTGAGGGAGAAACGAGAATTGAATGATATATATTTGTTTCGGGGAGAAACAGTGAGGATTACAGTGTTTGGGGTAAAATGACCGTATAGATTTAAAAATGTTTAAATCTAAAGTTGTGACGAATTTCCTTGATCTCAAGAGAGTATGTATCGGAATAGGCTTACGTCTCGGTGGGGACTTCGGGGAATTTGTACAACACAAAATATTAAATTTATCATTTTAGTAGGATATATATTGTTCATGACGCAGACACTATAAGTGACCCATTGTGTGACACTTTGCGCGAATTTAGCCGATTAATCTTTAATATCGGTGTGCGTAGAATTGTTGATAGATCTATCATGAAAACGAGTATTTTTTATCTTTATAACGAGTATACTCTTTCTATATTTTTGTTTTTTATTGAAAACCCGGATGCGTAAAACACAATGGACGTCACAACATACTATAACACAATTAGACATCAAATTCAAAAACGCAATGGACAAAAACACAAATAAATGTTTTTTTCATTGATTAAACCAATGATCTCAACTTAAACACACCACCTATTAAGTGTGATAAGTTATAGATGAAAAAAACGTGAACCAACTAATAATTAACTGCAAAACAAACCTGCTTGCACATTTCTTTAATGCCTTTCTTATCTTCAGCTCCATCAAGAACAACCACATCATATTGTGATGTTAAAAGCTAGAATTTTTTTTTACAAATTAGCATGATGACTAGGGGTGTTCATGAGCCGATCCGTTCCGATCGAGGGTCTGCTCTTGCTCGGATTGAATTACAACCAATCCGATCCGATCGGACCGAATTTGCAAAACCGAGCACAAAGTGATGCTCATGCTCGGATTGAATTTGAATCGAGCGGATCATTTTCTCTCGATTTTGCTCGGTTTTTCTAAAAATCCTAACTAAAATCGAGCGGATCGTTTTCGCTCGGTTGAATTATACGGCTACGTTCAACAACAAAAACAAATCCTAACTTAATTAAAACATGTCCAACACCTTACTAACCAAACCAATACATAACTAAAATCATGATTCTAAAAATGTTCTTAACAATATCAAAAAGCACAAAATAAAGTGCGAAATAAAAATTGTCATTTAGCTCAAAAGCCATAAACTTCTTCTTTAAGCTTGATCATCTCCATCCACAAGATTCAACTTCAAATCAACATATAACCTATAAACACAAGCATTAAACAAAACCATTAAGTTCTACACATTACATAATGTAACACCCCAAATTCCATGAGATTTTTAATTTAAGCTAATTATAAATTAGTAAGGATAGTCTTGGTCATATTAATATAATAGTATTCTTGAAGGGCCAAACATGTAAAGTGGTAAAACCTAAAACATTAAAAGAAAACAAAAATTAAAACACACACATATGCGTGTGTGTGTTTGTGCGATCGAGCAGAGGCAAGAGGAAAGGGTGAAACCCTAGTTTCACCAATCTCACCAAATTGGGCAGAAATCTCATGGATAATCGAATGCATGTGATAAATTCCTCAGTTATCTAAGCACCAAATTGGGCAGAAATCTCATGGATAATCGAATGCATGTGATAAATTCCTCAGTTATCTAAGGGTTTTCCATCATGGGGTAAGTCGATTTTGTGAATTGATGCTAGATAATGATAAGGGTTTTGATTAATCCATGAAATAGTATGAAATTGAACTTGCTTATGAGTTAGAATCACCAAATAGAGGATGTTAAATGAATGATACTGATTTGTTTGAAAGTTTGAATAAAAACCCATTTGATTTAGTTGAATAGTGAACTTGTAGTGAATTAATCAAGAGATTTGGATGGGTGATTGTTTATATGTAAAATACCAACAGATTATTATGTTGTAGAATGAATAAGTGAGGTGAATTTAGTTGATTAAATGATTTATGAAGATTACGAGTGAGATTGTGCATTGTATACTTGTACATAGAGCTTACAATGTTATATGCACACCAAGTGTTCGATTAAATGCTTGAATGGTTAATATTATAAATTTGAATGAATTAGGAAGTCTTGTGTTGCATGTAGAAATTATGGAATTGGTCTTTTATGAAAAGCGTTATGAATGCAAACTATATGCAAATGCAATAGTTATATAAGTGAACAGTGTTGTAAAAGTCGCTAGGCGGTCCCTAGTCGGCCGACTAGGGAGTTGGGAGTAATCGGAGTACTCGGAGAGTACTCGGGGAGTACGCGGACATGGTAAATATAAGGAAAATTAATTGTTATATATTATTTATGTGTTAAAATAAGCATAATTCATGTCAACTGAGTATAATTTAAAATGAAACATGTTTAAAGTTCAAATATTCTGAATACAAGTCCGACTAGTCTGAGTACAAGGCCGAGTAGTCCGAGTACAAGGCCGAGTAGGCCGATTTTGACCGAGTTTGACCGATTAAAAGTCAACAAACCACGTTGACCGCCTAGACCGACTAGGCCGACTACGTCCGACTATGTCCGACTAGGCGCCGACTAGGCCGACTAGGCACCGAGTACTCCCGAGTAATCCCGAGGCCGACTAATTGAGACCGCCTAGGAGGAAGTCGCCTCGGAGGGGGTCCGAGGACCGAGTACTCGCCGAGTACTCGGCCGAGTAATCCGACTTTTACAACACTGTAAGTGAACGACATAGTTAAATGAGAGTGGATTATGTATAAGTATGAAGTTAAAAAGGTAAACATTGTATGTAAGAAACTATTGCGTTATGAACTCGCTAGTTAATGTGTTATGTTCGGTAGTAATAAAGTATGATGATACACATCCCTTATATGCGTTAATAAGCCAACGAAAGTCAAATATTGCATGATTTGAAAGTCGAATGAACGAATGTTTGTAAGCTAATCGTGTTACATTTATGATGACATGTATAGATAGGAGTCATGTTAATAGGGACACAAATATGGAAGCGCTACGGGTCGAAGGTAAACACGGAAGCTATGTGTAAATTTGGACGTACGAGGTAAGTAAACTCCCGACTCCCGACTTAGTAGTAAAAGAGGTTATTTGTGTGACAACTATTGGAAACTATGTGAAATGCTTTATTGACATTGGTATCAAGTAAGAAGCACTAAGGAAGTGATTTCCTAATCACCTCCTAGGCCATTTTAGGAAGGCTTTATATGCGAATCACTTAAGTATGGTAATCTAAGTCTAATTAGGAATCGGTTATTAGAAGTGACGAAGTTTGCTAAGAAGACCGGACGGGTCAAAATAAGAGTATGTTTTATTACATATCGTTAGAACACGTAATGATGACAGTAATATATATATATATATATATATATATATATCCGGTTAATGTAAAAGTATCATAGTAACTTTATACGAGTTTTAAGTGTAGATTTTTTTTTCACGGGAGATGCTTGATAAGGTCTAGAATGGGTCGAATAACTATACACAAGTAATGAATTGTTAAGGAAATTTGGGTAGATTAAGGTCCCAGGGTAGGGAGTTTTAGTTAGTTATGTAAGGAATAATTTTACGTATAATTAGGATTAAGTTTCAAGTGGTTCGGATGCGAAAAGAATGAGTTACGAGAGTTTTTGTCATAAAATAGGATGCAGGTCTGGGCACCACCGTAGCTTACGGTGCCCACCGTAGCTTACGATGGGTGCTTGTCATTCCTTTTCTGTCGTAAGGCAGTCCCTGGTTACCATAAGCAATTTGGAGACTACCGTAAGCTACGGTAGTCACCGTAGCTTACGGTGGAGCTCTAGCGCCCCGTGAAAGAGCAAACAAGGCTGTCGCGGCCCGCGACAGACCTTGCTGCTAGCTAATTAATTGTTGGTTGTGTGTGGAAATGGTTGTCAATGCTTTCCAAGGCCACTGAATTAATGTTTATGCTAGTTTTAAATAAAGTGAAGATTGCGGGCTTTCGATTCTCCACAAAGTACTCTAAAATCCCAATTAGGAGGCGTTTAGGAAGCGTGATCACGATTATAATGTGTGAGTAAGAATGTAAGGGAACGAACTAAGTTTGTGTTTATTTATTTATATTTACACATTTATGCATATGGAATAATTACCATCCAATAATTGAAACTTATAGGTGTTTATGATTAGAAGTAAGAATGCATGCTAGCCCGTATGTACATGGTTTATTTGTATGGAAGGTTGTAATTAGCATACCTTAGTAAACCTAGGGAATGATTTAAGTGTTTTTAAGGAGTTGTATGTTAGTATGGGGGTACGTAATCCTGTTAGGATGTTCTCGTCTAAGTATACACGTGTGTTTGTGCCAATTGCTTGAAGTAGGATTCATTGCTTATGAGTGAACGGAACTTGCGTATGTGTTTGTATAGTTTAAATAAGTTGATGTTTTAAGTTACTAAACCATTGTCTTGAGTATGAAATGAGAATGCAGGTATTCTATTAGTGTCGATATCAAGGTTAATGAATACGGAATGCATGAATGTACACGGAAAGCATATACTTAAGGATTAGTATGGGAAGAAGGAACGCGAACTGGTTAATGATTACGTATGTCTAGTTTAGGAATGATGTCATTAAATCTAACCGATACACATGTATGTGGTGAATGCAGGTTGCGTGGACTTAGTATCGTTATGAAGAAAAGAAGGACTGAAGATTGAGTCAAGAGCGAGGGTTGTACGGGAAGGACCGGTCACATAGATTGACAAATATAGGTCTTGAAGCATTAATATAATGGAACGTGGTAAATCTTTTTTTAAAGAATGTATGAAACTTGGTATTTGAACCTTCATGTAAGTATTATGTCTAATAAAGAACGAAATTTTGGGCTCATATTTTCCTCTGTGTTATATTTAAGTTCCTAAAAGTTGGTCTTACAGGGAATTGTTCATAATACGAACGGGTCATGCCCGAATTTTGTTAAATAATAGTATGATAATATTACTTTTTCGGAATGTGAAATTTGGGCATTACAAGTTGGTATCAGAGCCCTGGTTTGAGGGAAATCAAGTATGAGGAGGTAAATACTTGAACTGAAACCTGTGTGCTCTTGTGACAAGGAACCCGTACAATCCGAGACTCGGTTAAAATCTAAGGGTAGAAGCAAAGGTAAGTATGTACTTAAGTATGTAATTGAAGGCAACTAACAGTATGATATGTGTAAGGTAAGCATAATTGCTTGGAGAGGACAATTCGTGAATGCGGTCTAGGATCGGCACCAAGGCATGCAATAAGATAAATTGACCCAGGTACGTAAAATTTAACATTTGGGTGTATGTAATGGTAAAATCTATCAAGTGAAGGAAATATTTTAAATGAAATATAATACTAGAATGGTAATGAAGATTTGAAAATGTTACACGTGCTCAAACCTGATTCTTCGGACATAAGGTGACGTTTACACGAAGACACGCAACTAGTATGTGGATTGTGTACCTGGCCAGTACACAAGAAACATATGACGTTTGTGAGACCGTGATAATTGTTACAGGTATGTCCGTTAGAATTAGGTATTAGGTGGACGTAAGGGCGAAGAGAAATGTAAGACTTTCAGGATTTTGAAAGTACCAAATACACATGAGAAGTATGAATAATATGTTAGAATCTGAGAGACGGATTCGAAACATGAAAGGAATGAAAGCATGAATGATATGTTAGAAAAACCGCGAGACGGATTCGAAACATGAAAGGAATGAAAGCATGAATGATATGTTAGAATCTGCGAGACTGATTCGAAATATGAAAAGAATGAAAGAATGAATGATATGCTAGAAACCACGCGACGGATTCGAAGCATAGAAGGGAACGAATGATAAGAATAAAAAGTTTGAATGTGTAAGTAATTGCAGATTAAGCAAGTAAATGTTCTTTAAAAGTGGATATTATCCAAGTTACGTCTTAAATTTATACATATATATGTGAATATGTATATGTACAAATATGTTTGTATACAAGAATGGTTAATGGGACGAATTAGTCATGCGGGTCAAATGGTAATCGCCATTTAAACCTTGTAATTAATGTTTTGTTTTGACAAGCTTTATGCTTATAGGTAAGCGTGATGAATGTGCATGCATTGTCACAATTGGAAAGGAATAACCACCGTAAGTTATGGATAACAAGTCAAAGGTTTTGATTCACGCAAGGTATGTACAAAGGTTATGTTTTCTTTTAAGTAATGGGCTTATAGTTCGACTAGAGAGGGATGTGCAAGAAATGGGTAGTTGGTAGACATATGGTCATAATGTATTTTAGAAATGGATTTTCGAATAAGTTAAACAAAGTAAGTGAGAGTTGCTAAGCAGGTGTGGCATCTGTGCCTCCACGGCCATTAAACAAATACCAAATCAATGAAGTATTGTGTTTCATACTTGGGATTTGTATAAATATGTGTATCGTTTGCACATATCAATTCTTGTTCGATTTCGAGCTCTAAATCGCTTTCTGGGAAGTTATACGCGATCTGATGCGTAAACGTAATCAGTTTAACGCGAAAAACACTCCGGAACAGTGAAATGGGCTTAACATACCTTAAATAACCTTTACATAACTTAGAAATAAGTTTTGGAAGGTTTGGTGTGTCGAAATCAAGTTTATTCGCTTACAGGGACTAATTTTGACAAACTGCGAAAGTATGCCGATTCGTACTGTAACGAACACTTCGGAATATGATAATAAGTTAAACATGCCCTAAATATCCTTTACATAGCTTAGAAATAGGCTTAGAGGTGTTTGGTGCGCAAAAGTAAACTTATTTGATCAACAGGGACTAAAAGCGTCAAAAAGTGCATAAGTTTGCATTTTCGCGCATATCTTACGTTCTGAATATATCCGGACATCCAAAAATTTATCTAATCATTAAAATATTTTATTTTAGTGATTGGCATGATAAAATTCCATTCGTCGCGAAATTTGGATCGTTTTTCGCGTCCGTTCGTGTTTCGTCTTAATTAACCGAACAACGCAACCGTACGACGAAACGAACTGACATCCGAGATGATTTTGAGCATATTTCATGTTCCCTATACTTTAACTTCATTTTAGAGCCTTGAAATGTGTTGGATCGTTGTATGACCCTATTGAGTCTTTCGGAAGAGTTTTACATCCAGTTTAAAGGCGGAATCAGTAAACCGGACACGTATACAGCTTGTACTCTTTAATCTGTTGCTTGTATTGATAATAACAATGTTTACAACCTGAACAGAAATTGGCAGCACTTCGTTACAGTTCTGGAAGTCGCATTACCAAATGAAATGACCACAACCCTATATATAGACAATATGATTTCGCTTGAACAGGCCTGAAGCGAAACTATCCTGAAGCGAAATCAACTGTCTGAAGCGAAAACAAGTCATGATGATTTCGCTTGAACTGATTTCAAGCGAAATCTTCATGTTCAACATGTCTAAACCCTAATTAACACCCTGTTGTGTGTACATTCAACCTATCTAGACATAAGACTTGATAATGACGTAATCAGCAGACATATAGTGCACCAACAGACTCCCCCTTGGATGTTGATGAAGTCTTTGGCTTCAAGTCTTTGTCTTTAACATTCTTCAAACCTTGTAAACACTTTTCCTCAATCTTTATCTTCAATTCAGACTCCCCCCTTTCACAGACTCCCCCTCTCAATAAGCTAGAATCTGAGATATCTGAATCAAGCTTTATCATTTAGCTTCCGTGTGAATTCTTGAAACCTGCAATCACTCATCCAACTATAAGTAATAACATTTTCATTATATCAATCAAACTTCTTTAAACTACTTCCCCTATCAACAAACTTTACTGATATGGCAGTATTAAAGAATCCAACTCCCTCACAGTTAATCATCCAAGTCCAAATTAATGACCTTGGAGATATCACAAACTGTTTTTGATATTTTTGAATATAAATCAAGTTTCAAATTAATGAACTTGTTTTATTTTCAGAAACACAATCAGCTTACTTAGATTTTGAAACTTAGCACTCAGACATCAGTTGTCGAAAATAAAGTAGAAATCAAAATCTTTTTGTATTTTCTGAAAACATAAAGCAGTAAAGAAATATGTACAAACATATTTACAAACAATATTTTTGTTTTGAGTATGTGTCAGAGGATCATATCAGTTTACGACAAGTCACAAGTACCGTTGAGCTTAATTTCACACTCAGACTTAAACAATTTACTTCAATTGTCGATATACTGATCCATCTTAAATTCTTACACAAATTTCAACTTACTCAGGATACGATTTAGATGAATTAAGAACTTAGATCATTCATGTGTCCCACCTCTTGAATATACTCCCGTATCCAGAATCTCAATAATCAGTCTTACAGGTGAGAATACTACAATGATATCTGTATATAAATTAGGTATGCGAGGGCCGAGGGATCTCAGATCGATACTTCCGTATACGCAGAGAGATATCAGCTTCGACTTTTCGGTGTGTCCCCTTTAGAGGATCTTTTTGCTTACAACAGCAGCATATATCAATTTTATTGTTTCAGCATGCTGAGGGTTTAATGCTGTGTTTCAAGCATTGCAGCAAGTATTAGCCAGGGACTAGGTCAGAACTACCGTTCAGCAGAAGTCCCGGAATAATACCCCAGACATCATAGAGTATAAAAACCTAGTATATCAGATTACGAGACCTTTCAAACGAGATTTCAGGGGTTACCTATATATCCAAGTAGTGTTCCCCATGAAATCACAAGTTTGAATTTTAGGTTTATATCCCGAATAAATCTACTAAATGTGCAAAAACCTATCGACACATCATCAGTAAGATTGTTTAACTCTTTTATACTTTCCATTTCTTTAGCGTACTGTAACTGTCTACTGATGTACTATCATTTCCTCTTTTTACGCAAAAACTCAATTTTTTAGAATTTTATCATGTTTTTGACTTTTCCAAAATTTTCAAATGTTTTTGTATTTTCTAATGACAATTTTTCTCCCCCTAAAATACAAAACCATATAAAGAAAATTTGACAACCAACACTGATAACTTTGTCTCGCCATCCATTTTCTGCTTCATGTGCTCTGATTTGCAGAAAATATAACGTACCCCCATGATTTACAACCCATTGATCTTAACAGTTTGAAAACCGTTTTTCAATCTGATGAAAGTAATCATGTTTGTTCAGCCGTGAGGGTTTCGGCGTATTCAATCAACATACAATTAAACAAAATTAAAAACAAACATATTTTTTTTTTCAAATTTTAACAAACTAAAAACATATTTTTGGTTTTTAATTTTTCAAATTTTTAGGTTTTTGAAAATATTGTTTATTTATATACAGAAAATAAACTGAACTCCCTGTTCAACCAAACCAGGGTCCTGCAACCTCTTCCTGTGCCAGGTTGCTCCAACTACCATTCTCACAGTCTTCAGCTTCATTGAGCACCTGCACATTCAAACTTTATCAATCATTTGAACAATTTAGCCCAGGTCTGTTGAACCTTAGGCATTTCAATACAAAAATGTTCATTCAATTTTGGAAACTCTTTGTCATTTAAAACTTGTTCAACTTTAACTTCAACTTTCTCATCTTTTTCCAACTTCACTTGTTTCTTAGCACTCCACATTTGACCTTCCGGAGTACCTCTTTTGTAAAAATTTGTCTCTTTTTGAACCTTTTGATTTTGAACAACATTTTTAGGTTTCCAAAACTCTTGAGGTTTTGTCATATCCACAGATTTTCTCCAACTCTGTGTTGTTCTCAATCTGGGTGTGTGAGAATTCCAGATCTATTTTGAATCAGACCTAGTCTGTTTTGGTTTCCAAGTTTGATTTGAAGCAAACTTGTTTGTATTGTACCTCCAAGTTTGTTTCGAATCAAATCTGGTTGACCTAGATTTCACATCCTCAGATTTCTGTTTTTCAACATCAACAGGCTTTGGATTTGGACACTTTCGTGCAATATGTCCAGTCTGATCACATTTAAAACACACTTTCTTTGAAACATCCTTGGCCTGTTGTTGTTTCTTTTTCATAGCATCAAACTCTTCATTAGACTGTTGTCCAAATTTGAGTTTTTCCTCTTCTTTCAAGCTTTTTCCTTGAACAAAATTCATCTTTTGTTGCAAATCCTGTTTTCCACTTTGATTCCAATTCCGTTTCTTTTTATAACCCAAACCAGCCTTCATATTTTTCTTCTTAAAACCAGGTTTGTTATAAAAAGATTTATGACCTTTACCAGCAAACTTTGGAATCTCAGACTTCTCAATCTCAACCATTTTGAAAACTTTATCGACCTTCTCTGAAATCACATTCTGAATCGGGAATACAACATCTAAGAATAATTTGTCCGATCCAATCATGGTATAAACAATCCTTTTGAATCATCATTCAAACTTTTCTCGGATTTTGTGTTTTTCGAATAACTATCATAAAATTTTCCTTCATCTTCATCCTGTGATTCAGACTTACCTTTTGTAGACTCATATTTCAAAACGCTTTCAACAACCTTACTTACCACCTCTGAATCATTAGCATCATCAGATTTGGAGTAAATCACATCGATACTTTCAGGTAACTGGTCAGCTATGTTCAAACCCTTTGCCACCTTTTCCTCATCATAAAAAGTATAATTGTTTCTCAATGGTGGTGGTACCTGATGAAATTCTGAACCAATACCCTTTTTGCAATTTTCAGTATCTTTGTCATCTGGTGTGATGTTGAAAATGCGTTCGAAAATGTACGAAGAGTTATGATAACTTTGAAGTTTAGTAACAACCTTTTCTTTTTCAGCTAAAACTTGTTTAAGATTAGCAATTTCATCAACACATTTGTTTAATTCAATTTGTTTTCCTTTAAACTGTCTTTCATACATTTCTTTAGTAACTAAAGTTTCTGACAATCTTTGATCAAAACTTTTGACTTGGCTTTTCAAAGTATCATAAGCTTCTTGTACTCTCTGACTCGACCATTTTAAAGAATCATACTGTTTTTGTAAATCTTGAAATTTCGATTCTTTTTCAACACAATCAACACATTTTGTAGAACACATTTGTCTATAAACATCATTATCCTTTTCAAGACCTTGACATTTATGTGTCAAATTTTCAACTTTTAGTTTCAAAATTTCTTCTTTTTCAATCATTTCTTTACATTTTGTTGTGAAAACATTTTCTAGTTTAACCATATCATTGTATTTTGTTTTTATAATGTCATTTTTTTCAGTACAGGCTTTGCACATTTCTATGCAATTCCTGCACTTGTTTTCTTTTTTATCAACCATTTCAACATTAGATAGATCAGAAGATTTTCTAACCTCAGTCTCATTAAGCACCGGTTTTTCTGTTTCAACTTTCTGATCTTGCACTTTGTTCTCCATTTTTTCTTCTTTCTGAGCTTCTGCATTCTTCTGTTCTTCTTCAGCTTTCTTCTGCACTTCTCCAGCTCTTTGTTCCTCTCCAGCAAGCTTTACAACAGTCTTCACTTCTTCAATCATCTTCTTCAGTTCTTCTTCTTTTCTCTTTTTCATCTCTACTACCTTTGGTAAACTTTCTTCACAAACTTTTCTAATCTTCTTCTCTAAATCAGGCAAATATGCTTTATCAGATAACCTTCGTGTGTTGAAAGTAGCCTGCTTTGGAACCAAATTAATTACAGCTTCGAAACCCACTTTTGATGGATCAACAACTGGATTACCCCGTGGATCCATGTAACATTCCAACTCTTCATTCCATCTTTTTGCTCTCTGGGCTTCTTTGAATGGTTCGTTTAATTTTCCAATTTCCCATCTTGCATAGTCTGCTTTCCAATATCTATCAGGATCAACATTAGCCACAAATGCATAACCAACTGCATCTTCTTCAGGTAGAACCTCTTGACTCCAGTCATACCCTTCATCATCATATATAACTGCAAGAGCCCTTGATTTTTCTTCAGTTTGTTTCAATCTTGGTGGCTCAGACTTGTTCTGATGGTAAATTGCCTTCCTGTAATAATCTTCATTGAATGGATTTTCAGAATCATCAGCAGCATACGTATTTCTGCACTCGCGCTTAAAGTGACCTCTTTGTTTGCATTTGAAGCATGTCACCTTGGATTTATCAAATCCCAGTTTGGTAGATGGTCCACCAATTGACTTTCTCCCCGTGATCTCCATGAACCGCTGTGCCCGACGAACCGCACTGGCCATGCACCATCTGATATCCATTAATTCCATCTCCTCGGGGTCTAATTGATCATAATCTTCTTTAGTCAAATTGGTATTGCCAATCTTCCCTGCAACGAGGCTTTCATACGATTCAAGTACAGATGCTAAGAAAACCATCTGTTGTTTTGCCGATTCTTCACTAAAATTCTGCCCATTCTTCAAATCCACTGCGATATTACACTGGAATAAATTCTTTGAAACAGATTGGTTTGAAGTGTTTGAAGAAGATCCACTGTGAAAACCACTGTGAAGACTTTCATTGTTCACTGAACTTGAACTTTCTGCAGAAAATGCTGTTCTTGGAGACCCAGCCTGCGGTACTCTGTAGTAAAGCTCTACATTCTGCTGATAAGCTGAATTGTTGACTTTAGATCTCTTTATCTCCAGTTCATGACTTTCAAACTTTTCAATCAGCATATCCAGTTTCAAATCTTCAGGCTTGATTGTATTTTTCAACATTAGAGCGAAGTATTTCCACTCTTGATCATCTGGTAATGAATCAAACAGTTTATCCACCAGCTCCTCTTCAGAAGGTAAGATTTGATGTCTGATCAGCTCCACTTTCAAATGTCCGAATCTCTCAATCATTTTACAAACAGATTCATTTTTCATACAACTGAAAAGATCAAACTCTTTACGCAACAATTTCTTTTTGTTTTTAACAATTTCATTACTTCCTACACACTTTTTCCCTAAAGCTTCCCACAAACTCTTTGAAGTTTTCTCTTGTTCAAGTAATGAAATAATATCCTCTCTCACTGACTGTTTGATTAATGTGATCATTTTATATTCAGCTACAAAATTTTTTGTATCTATGTCTGTGAAATCTTTTGCTTCTATTAACTCTCCTCCCTCTTTTACTGGTTCAGTGTATCCATTTGTCAGTTTTAACCAACTTTCAGGAGCGAAAGCTTTTACCCAACCCTCAAATCTGTTTTTCCACCAGTGATAATCTTCCACTTTCATTAGCTTTGGTGGCTTCTGTTGACTTCCGTACATGTTCTCAAACTTCAAATTCTCCGAAATCTCCTTCGAATATTCTTTTATCTCAGATCTTCTATCTGACGATTCGGAAGTGAACGCGTACATATCGCTAAACGGGTTTATGAAATTATCATCCATCTTGAACGTACCTGAACAGATAAATCAGTCAAACACTTAGAAATTTTCAAAGTTATAAAAATTCAGCAACTTCAAGCGAAATTCTTGAAATATAAACAACTTCAAGCGAAATCAGCTATAAACTATTTCGCTTCAACTTCAAGCGAAATCCAGTCAGATCACATCCAAAAGTTTCAAGCGAAATCAATAGCAACCTATTTCGCTTCAACTGAGTTCAAGCGAAATCCAGCAATTAAAACCAAACAGATTCAAGCGAAATCCATAAACTCTATTTCGCTTTAACTACTCAAGCGAAACCTCTGATTTTCAAGCTAAACCTTATGTTTTCAAGCGAAATCTATCTGTAACCTTCGAAATACTTTCAAGCGAAATCTGGTTTTAAGTCAATTTTAACATGTTTTAGTCTGAATTTCAGTCCGAATCTTTGTAGGCTTTGTTAAAACTCAGTTTTACACGTTATACTTTGTAATCAGACCATTTCGACCATTGGAACTAGTTCAGATCAGAAAAATGAGAAAAGAAGTGAGTAGAAATGAGAAAATCCGTAGAATCAAGCTGTAGTAGTATGAACTCCTCGTCCTGAGCTCTGATACCACTTGTTGGATCGTTGTATGACCCTATTGAGTCTTTCGGAAGAGTTTTACATCCAGTTTAAAGGCGGAATCAGTAAACCGGACACGTATACAGCTTGTACTCTTTAATCTGTTGCTTGTATTGATAATAACAATGTTTACAACCTGAACAGAAATTGGCAGCACTTCGTTACAGTTCTGGAAGTCGCATTACCAAATGAAATGACCACAACCCTATATATAGACAATATGATTTCGCTTGAACAGGCCTGAAGCGAAACTATCCTGAAGCGAAATCAACTGTCTGAAGCGAAAACAAGTCATGATGATTTCGCTTGAACTGATTTCAAGCGAAATCTTCATGTTCAACATGTCTAAACCCTAATTAACACCCTGTTGTGTGTACATTCAACCTATCTAGACATAAGACTTGATAATGACGTAATCAGCAGACATATAGTGCACCAACAAAATGGGGTTAACGGGGTTTAAACGCATCGAAAATGGCCTAAACAAGTTGCAGGGACCAAACCTGTCAATTATTAAAACTTTCTGGGAGCTGGCATGTGGTGGCGCTGCGCCACCACTATATGGTTTCGCCATGGTGCGACGCCATAGCCTCATCTGGGCAGAAACTTCATTTTAACAACCAGGTTGAACTTGGGGGTCTTTTGTGTAACTTTTCTCAATACCGTGTGATGGTTTTGGGCACCCCTAGTATTCCAAAACCATGTGCCTTAGGTGTAAGGTCCAGATCGAAGCTCAATTATTGAGGAACGATCCTAACGGTTCTTCACTTTCTATAAATACCCACCATCTTCTTCACCTTCATTCACACATTTGTTCTCATTTTGCTCTAAGTTGAAGCTCTCAAGCTTCATACCTGAGTATTTTGAGTTCAAATCTTCATAGCTTGGACCTTTTATAAGTATTCTTTCATCTTTTATGCGTTTTTCAAGCATGAAAGTCAAACAGTGTTTGACTTTCTGCTTTGACCAGTCAATGGTCAACACGAAGTTTGGTTGAACTTCACAACGTGAGCGTAATCACGATGGTTTTAGTCCCTTGTGACTATACCTACTGATTACCACGTTGATTAGGTATAGTGACGAGTCATAGTTTCGGTCAAAATAAGCGTTTATGCATATTTTGTAACCGAACTATTCTTAGGTATCAAAACCCTTTGTTTTGATATCAAACTTGTTTTCTAACTTCGTTAAGCATATTTTAACATGTTTAACTCGTCACTTTAGGTTTAGTGCTTATATAGGGTCGTAAGATAAGCGGTCTAAGCAACCGCTTAGACTTTCGAACCCGACCCGTTTGGTCGATCGTTAGGATCCGACCAAACATATTTTGTGACCATAGTTGTATAGGGAATAGCCTTCCGAGGTTATACCTTATGGCACTTCGTTTAGTTAGTTGTATGATAGGTAGTTCATATGCCTTAGGAAAATGACCAAAATGCCCTTTTTGCGCATAAATTCATTTTAAGCATATGTAACCTAAATTTTTACATCTAAACTGATTAGGTAACATTATTAGACATGTTAAGGCATGTAATACTTGTCATACGACTAGCTAGGCGGTCCGAACACGTTGTACGTGAACGACCCGTTAAAGTAGCGTAAGCTACCTAAACGTATCGTAATGGGTCATAAGCACTTAGGTTAGGTTTCAATTTAGTATGTAGGCTTTGTTAAACCATATCATATGCATTCCAATACTCATTTGGTTTACAAAACCTCATTCTATCCGATCTTCTGATTTATGCCCGGTTTATTAACATAGTTACCTATATTAGGTGCCGTTTGATTCCTTGACCCCTCTAGCTTTGCTTGGTTGTTATTTAAGACTTCTAAGCATCCTCAAGTGAGTACATAGTCCCCTCTTTTACTGTTTTCAAATATTTTGGAGTGAAACACATGTGCCTACTTGTTACTTTCGTGCTTTTCATGCATTTATATCATATACTTATTATGTTCATTAGTACACATATATTACATGATTTCTTCCATGTTTTTGCTATGTATGTTTTATTAACATGCTAGCACATTGATTTTATATATTACATTTTGTTGCATATGTTCACTCAGCATATGGACACATTGTTTTATATTTTTACTTTATATGTTCATTTAGCATATTTAAGTACATTATTTTCATAAAACATGCTTACATTTGGTATGACATTTGGTTTGTTTAACGGGTCATAAATACATTCATTAACACCGATCGTTAGTAGGTAGTGGTACCATAGGAATTGACAACTCCCGTTCTTGAAATCCTAGGTTTGTTTGGGTGGAAGGAATGACCGAATTCGATATTCAGAATTTAGATGAACCTTTAATTCGTTAGGGGTTTGTCGCCACAGTCGCAAGGCTTGAATGTAGGCATTAGAACAATACCGTATAGATGTTTGTATCAGTAAAGCATGCATGGATTTTACAAAACATAACTTTTGATTTATTCAAATACTTTGTTTTGTGCATTTTTACATATGGTTTAAGTAGTCACTTTTTACTTGCCATATATGACATTTGTTTACACATTACATGATTTACATTTGACAATAGACATGGTTTACACATAAACATTTGACAATTGGTTTAAACAAGACATTTTTGGTGGTTTGTTTGGATAAGTTTTTAAGTAACGAGGCGTGTGTAATATGATAAAAGCATGGTGGATACGACGCTGATACTTCCTATATATAACTGCTTTTTTGATATTACATATCGTAGCGTTATTTAAACCATTTCAATTTTGACATATTATATTTTACACAATTAACATATTTTTACAAAACATTGTTTTACAAACAACATATTTTTATACAAACTCATTTTACTTGGTTATTTATTTATCTATGTATCTTTCATTTATATCATTTGATTTCTTATCACTTTTGTATGATTTATAAAAGAAAAACATTTTACAAGGTTCATGACTAATTTTTGCTAAACATATTTCTTTAAACTTACAAGTCATGAATCCTATTTTAATAAAACCTATGTATCTCACATGCATTTTTATGCTGACGTACCTATTTTCACATGTGTTTCAGGTGCTGTTGTTAGATGATTATGATGCAAACATAGGATTGGACGAGGGCCTTAGTGACAATAAAAGACGCAAGACTAGTTGATTATGTTATTTATCTTTGTTTTTAAGACATTGTAACCTCTTGAAGTTTAATAAAACAAAATTTCAATTACCACGCGTTGTGAAACAATAATTCTGTTACGACACTCCCTGACATTTCCGCCACGGTTTGTTGTTTTACGCAGTCGGGGTGTGACAGAAGAGTTGGTATCAGAGCTCATGGTTATAGGGAATTAGGTTATTAGTAATTCTTTGACCTAGTCTATAACCTTCCTAGGATCCCCAACACAGGATTCTTGTGTTTTGATCTTAAAACAATATCGTCACCTATCCTTAGGCGACAACCACAACAAGAACATAAATTTCAAATCCGATTTGAAAACCAATCATCTGTTCTAGGATGCTTTATTATAAGGTTTTGAACTTCCAAAGTTTTCAAAATCTCGTCAAAGTTGTGTCTTATAATGTGAACATGTGCAATCTGGAAGGGTGGATGCCTGTACTCTAAGTTTTCTATCTAAGGCTAGAGTGTTCGTACAAATCCACATAATCGGACCAGTCACTCTTACCTGGGAAATCTTGGGGTGAGTGTCCACTTATAGGCTAAAGCATGTCTTCGCGATACATTAATATAACCCGATTACTTTGATTAGTCACCGTCTCATTTGTCTGCCTTAGGTAACAAACAAATGATCGCAATTTTTATGCGTTGTCATTCTGTTTTGATTATCCGATAACATTTCACCTGTTTCCTCCTATGTCTTCCTTTTCCTTTAGGATGTCTTCTCATCGTCGCAACACTCAGATGTACGAGCATGCTACCAAATTTGCCCAACGAGTAGGGGTAGTAATCTAAAAGACTGCTAAATTAGCCGTTGCCATGTCCCGTCTCAAGGATGAAGCCGCCCAAGAGACACCAAAGGAAGCAGAAGCCAAGCCTTCACAAAAATCAAAGAAGCGTAAGGCTTCAAAGAATCCCGCAGCAGTTGTGCCAAATCAAACAGGACCTAGACAGCTGGCAGCACCACCAGCCAAGAAGCCGTACAAGGGAACTGCTCCATGGTGTAATCAATGCAACCGTTATCATCCGAATCACATACCCTGTTTCAAATGTACCTACTGTGGACGATGGGGACATTTGGTTGACGTGTGCCGCTTTGCTATCCAAAACAAAGCTGTTGCAAATCCTGCTGCTGCTCAACCTCCTGCAAGAAAACCTTATACCGATACTGCGTCGATGTGCAACAAGTGTAATGCACCTCACCGAGCTTACCTACAGTTTCGTCTGTGTGCTTCATGTGGACGACTCGATCACCTGGCAAATGCTTGTCGATTCAACCCAATCCAAGGTGGTCCAAACCAACCCCCAAGTAAACCCTGCTCAAACTCGTTTACCGTCTGGTACTTGGTACAACTACGACGAGACAGGTTATTTCAGGAACCAATGCCCAAAGTTTGTCAATGCAAATCTGACCCACGGATGAGCATTTGGCTGATTAGAAGATGCTGCTGCTTTGAATTAGTCTAAATCTTATGCTTTTGTTTCTTTTGTTTTTCTTGAACTCTGGAACAATGTGATTGGTTTATAAAAAAAATCATTGTTCACAATTCTGATGTACAAGTGTAGTTACATGTGTGTAGGGCATACCCCTATTATACCTACACCAAAGAACTATGTTCTTTAGAAAACAAACTACTCTTGTAGTTCTCCCATTCATGTGATCGCTCATGATTTTCTCAAAAATTCTAAGTACTCGTTTCATTCTAAGAAACAAAGTACAGAATATAAGTGACATTTTGAGTAATCACTTTAAATCTTTGGTTAGATAACTAAGGGATTTTTTCGATCTCATACCCATATCATTACATTCTGGTTTTCATAACAACATACATAGAATAAGTTTTCAAAACAACCTTCTTGATTTCAAAATATTTCATATAGTTTGAAAACAATTTTAACACAATATATTTACTTAAAATATCAAATGCATGATTTCAAAAGCATTATCCATATTTTCAAAAACCTTATACATAATTTCAAAATTCATCTCGCATGATTTTAAAACATTTTATAAACATATTTACCTAATACATCTACCTTATGATTTCAAAAGTATTATGTAAGGTTTTGAAAACATTAAACTCATTTCTAAAAGAACCCCATGCATAGTTTTCAAAAACATTTTTGTTCATACATTGACTTAACCTTCAAATTCTGCTTCATATGTCGCCTTGGCATACCTAGCGCCTCAACTTCATGAGCATTTTACCTAATGTTTTGACTTGAGCACGTCCAGTGCAAGGTTTCGAAACATCTTCAAATTCCAAAATCCATATGGGATCTTCTTACCTTCACAATTAGATCCTTGTGGATGGTTATCGCTCAAATCGGAGTCCTTAATTGGATTCCTTGTGTACCTTAATTCGAATGTTACGATTCCTTGTAATCGAAATCGAATTTTCTTTTTAAGAAAATGTTTAAAGTGCCAAGTGAAATCCACGGATTGGATTCCTGGTGTGCTTTAAATACTCGTGTTCAAGTTCACAAACAAATTAACAAAATGATAACGAATTGAAGATCAAGATAAACAATTATGTGATTATGTGTTTTCTTTTATGTTTTGTGTTTTTGTGTAATCTGGATATTCGTTATCCAAATCCTCGTAGAATCTTCCATATCTTCATATGAGGGATTCATGGTAGGATATCCAAAGGTACTACCTTAAATCCTAAATGGGCTTCTACGTAATAGTTAAGACCCTTGGATTATATAGTACTATTCCATAATTCAAAAGAGACCCTTTGGGTTGTCTAGTTAAAAAGATTGATTCCAAAATCTGTTTAAGAATGGCATGTGATGATATAGCTGAAAAGACTCCTTGGTGGTCTATTTAAAGAGATCATTTATCGATTTAATTAAAAGGATCCTATGGTGGTCTAGTCACACTCATCACAGGTTTGTTCATTTGATTTTCTTCCCCTACACATTATAAAATGCACTGTGTGGACTATGCAAGGAATTACGTAATTATGGATGCATACATAATTATGAGATTCAGTGCACGGAAACCACAGTAAGACTTATCATGTGTAAGAACCTATAGTGGCAAAAATAATGAAATGTAAACAATGTAATGGAGGTACGGTGGACGCACCAATGGCGCTTCATATACTTGTATATAAGTGTCCCTCTTACATTGCAAGCATAATGTTATTTAAAGTTACTAGAAGTTCAGAACCCTAACCAGTGTTGTTCTATCTTTTCGACTTCCTGTTTCGAGCTCTCATAAGTTTCCTCTAAACAAATTTTGGGACGAAATTTCCTGAAGTAAGGGAGACTGTGACATCTGTGCCTCCACGGCCATCAAACAAATACCAAATCAATGAAGTATTGTGTTTCATACTTGGGATTTGTATAAATATGTGTATCGTTTGCACATATTAATTCTTGTTCGATTTCGAGCTCTAAATCGCTTTCTGGGAAGTTATACGCGAGCTGATGCGTAAACGTAATCAGTTTAACACGACAAACACTCCAGAACAGTGACATGGGCTTAACATACCTTAAATAACCTTTACATAACTTAGAAATAAGTTTTGGAAGGCTTGGTGTGTCGAAATCAAGTTTAATCGCTTACAGGGACTAATTTCAACAAACTACGAAAGTATGCCGATTCGTACTGTAACGAACATTTCGGAATATGATAACAAGTTAAACATGCCCTAAATATCCTTTACATATCTTAGAAATAGGCTTAGATGTGTTTGGTGCGCAAAAATAAACTTATTTGATCAACAGGGACTAAAAGCGTCAAAAAGTGCATAAGTTTGCATTTTCACGCATATCTTACGTTCTGAATATATCCGAACATCCAAAAATTTATGTAATCATTAAAATATTTTAACCGAACAACGCAACTGTACGACCAAACGAACCGACATCCGAGATGTTTTTGAGCATATTTCATGTTCCCTATACTTTAACTTCATTTTAGAGCGTTGAAATGGGGTTAACGGGGTTTAAACGCATCGAAAATGGCCTAAACAAGTTGCGGGGACCAAACCTGTCAATTATTGAAACTTTCTGGGAGCTGGCATGTGGTGGCGCTGCGCCACCACTATATGGTTTCGCCGTGGCATGACGCCACGGCCTCATCTGGGCAGAAACTTCATTTTGACAACCAGGTTGAACTTGGAGGTCTTTTGTGTAACTTTTCTCAATACCGTGTGATGGTTTTGGGCACCCCTAGTATTCCAAAACCATGTGCCTTAGGTGTAAGGTCCAGATCGAAGCTCAATTATCGAGGAACGATCCTAACGGTTTTTCACTTTCTATAAATACCCACCATCTTCATCACCTTCATTCACACATTTGTTCTCATTTTGCTCTAAGTTGAAGCTCTCAAGCTTCATACCCGAGTATTTTGAGTTCAAATCTTCATAGCTTGGACCTTTTGTAAGTATTCTTTCATCTTTTATGCGTTTTTTCAAGCATGAAAGTCAAACAATGTTTGACTTTCTGCTTTGACCAGTCAATGGTCAACACGAAGTTCGGTTGAACTTCGCAACGTGAGCATAATCACGATGGTTATAGTCCCTTGTGACTATACCTACTGATTACCACGTTGATTAGGTATAGTGACGAGTCATAGTTTCGGTCAAAATACGCGTTTATGCGTATTTTGTAACCAAACTATTCTTAGGTATCAAAATCCTTTGTTTTGATATCAAACTTGTTTTCTAACTTCCTTAAGCATATTTTAACATGTTTAACTCGTCACTTTAGGTTTAGTGCTTATATAGGGTCGTAAGATAAGCGGTCTAAGCAACCGCTTAGACTTTCGAACCCGACCCGTTTGGTCGATCGTTAGGATCTGACCAAACATATTTTGTGACCATAGTTGTATAGGGAATAACCTTCCGAGGTTATACCTTATGGTCACTTCATTTAGTTAGTTGTATGATAGGTAGTTCATATGCCTTAGGAAAATGACCAAAATGCCCTTTTTACGCATAAATTCATTTTAAGCATATGTAACCTAAATTTTTTACATCTAAACTGATTAGGTAACATTATTAGACATGTTAAGGCATATAATACTTGTCATAGGACTAGCTAGGCGGTCCAAACGCGTTTTACGCGAACGACCCGTTAAAGTAGCGTAAGCTACCTAAACAGACCGTAATGGGTCGTAAGCACTTAGGTTAGGTTTCGATTTAGTGTGTAGGCTTTGTTAAACCATATCATATGCGTTCCAACACTCATTTGGTTTACGAAACCTCATTCTATCAGATCTTCCGATTTATGTCCGGTTTATTAACATAGTTACCTATATTAGGTGCCGTTTGATTCCGTGATCCCTCTAGCTTTGGTTGGTTGTTATTCAAGACTTCTAAGCATCCTCAAGTGAGTACATAGTCCCCTCTTTTACTGTTTTCAAATATTTTGGGGTGAAACACATGTGCCTACTTGTTACTTTCGTGCTTTTCATGCTTTTATATCATATACTTATTATGTTTATTAGTATACACATATAGTACATGATTTCTTCCATGTTTTTGCTATGTATGTTTTATTAACATGCTAGCTGATGTATTGCAAAATACATCTTTTATTCGTGTCAGTTTGTATAGTTTTCGTTATATTTAGTTTTGTTTTCCGTTAGAATATGCATACTATTGATCAAATCGTGTTTCGCAGGTCTTGATGTTTAAATATGCGAGAAACCAAGTGGAATGAGCCAAAAATATTGAAGTGTCAAGTCTTGGAGCATGTTGGAAAGGTCGAGGAGTTGAAATAGAGTTAAAGAGCTGAAAAATCACTCTCTGGCACCCCATCACCCACTAAGCAAGTCTGTGGCACCCGGCGAGAAACTGGAGATGTTACATGAGAAAAAAAACAAGGTGGCACCCCGCCACCCATTCCTTCAGTGGGTGGCGTCCAGCCAGAAGCCTGTAGCTGGCAATTATTACGAATTTAATAAGGGTTTGTTATGGAAAGTCATATATAAGGATCTTAAACTTGAAAAAAACCCTAGATCGAATTTGGGACATCTTGGGCGACATTTTGAGCATTCTTGGAGCAATTTTGGAGATTTGGAAGCCTAGGAATCATCGGTACGAGTTCGGGGAAGAAGACTTGAAGATCTAATCGGGTTTTCTAGTTCTTTATTCTTGACTTTTCTTACGAAACTTGTGATGATGAATTCGTGTTTAGACATCTTTGAATTGTTTTCACGTTTTAACATGCTTGGCTAAATTTATAAACCACCTAGACTTGATGAATGGATTAATATATAGTTTTTACCGTTTTTTGTTAATTGCATGATTATTATGGATTGATTGTGTTTAGTAAGCGGTTTGATTTAATGATTTGATGTGTATGCATGCTTTGAGTTGGTTTATTGTTATTATTTGCTTCATATGATTCTTAGTGACGGTCTATATCACAACATAGAGTCATATTAGGGTTTAGGATTTCGGTGAGTGTCTATATCACATAAGAAAACCTTAACTCTTTAGGGAGAATTGCGCAATAACCCCTAGAAGTAATTGGTAATAATTTGCTAAGTCTTAGTGTTCTACTAGTCCTAATACCTGGAAAGTGAGGGGCTATTGGTAGGTCTTACCCGGCGAATTGCTTTAGATAGTCCTTGGAAAAGGTCATGTCTTGGTTTACCTGTCGGTTTTATTAGTCTATCAAGTCAAGTTAATTACTTCAAACTACCCTAGATCTATGATTGGAAAAGAGTAGGTCAATATTAAGGTACTTCCATCTCATCTAGAGTATGCTTTCTTAGGGGAGGGTTCCGAGCTACCCGTTATTATTTCATCCGAGTTAGAGGAAAGTTAGAAATTGAGGTTGTTGGATGTGTTGAGGGCCAACAAAGAGGCCATTGCTTGGAGATTGTCAGACATCAAGGGCATAAGCCCTTCTTATTCCACCCACCGGATACTTATGGAAGACGATTTCAAACCGGTGGTGTAACCTCAAAGGCGGCTAAACCCCAACATGGCAGATGTTGTGAGAAAGGAGGTTCTTAAACTCCTAGATGCCGGGATGATCTATCCCATTTCCGACTCTCCATGGGTTAGTCCTACTCAGGTTGTCCCCAAGAAGGGGGGGATGACCGTTGTCATGAACGAAAAGAACGAGCTTATCCCTTCTCGCATGGTCACGGGATGGCGAGTGTGCATCGACTACCGCAAGTTGAATGATGCCACTCGAAAAGACCACTTCCCATTGCCTTTCATAGATCAAATGTTGGAGCGTTTAGCCGGTCAACAATTCTATTGTTTTCTCGACGGCTTTTCCGGGTACTTCCAGATCCCCATAGCACCGGAGGATCAGGAAAAGACCACTTTCACATGCCCCTATGGCACCTATGCGTACCGACGCATGCCATTTGGGTTATGTAACGCTCCAGCTACTTTTCAGTGTTGCATGGTTGCCATATTTCAGGATATGATAGAGACTTCCATGGAGGTTTTCATGGATGATTTTTCAGTTTATGGTGACTCTTTCGATACGTGTTTGAAGAATTTAGAGAGGATGTTGAAGCGGTGCGTGGAGGCGAAGCTTATGCTAAACTGGGAGAAGTGTCACTTCATGGTGACGGAAGGTATAGTGTTAGGGCATAAGATATCGAGAGAGGGTATTGAGGTAGATCGTGCGAAAATAGATACCATTAGTAGGTTACCTCCACCCACGAGTGTGAAGTCGATTAGGAGTTTTTTAGGGCATGCGGGCTTCTATAGGCGTTTTATTAGGGATTTCTCAAAAATTACTCGCCCCATGACCCGGTTTCTAGAGAAAGATGTTCCATTCGTCTTCGACGAGGAGTGTCTTAAGGCCTTCAACTTCTTGAAGGAACAGCTTGTGAGTGCACATATTCTTATCTCGCCCGACTGGAGCTTACTGTTTGAGCTAATGTGCGATGCGAGTGACTATGCCGTTGGAGCGGTATTAGGACAAAGAAAGGATAAGCACTTCCACCCCATTTACTACGCGAGCAAAATGCTCAATGATGCTCAATAAAACTACACTACCACGGAGAAGGAGCTTTTAGCCGTAGTTTTCGCTTTTGATAAATTCCGCTCGTACCTCGTTTTATCCAAGACAATTGTTTTCACCGACCACTTCGCGTTAAGTTTTCTTTTTCAAAAGAAAGACGCTAAACCCCGACTCATTCGGTGGATTCTGTTGCTTAGTGAGTTCGATATTGAGATTAGAGACAAGAGAGGGGCCGAAAATGTGGCGGCCGATCATCTATCGCGTTTAGAGGATCCCAAGAGGGAAGAGATTCGTGAGGAGGAGATTGGAGACACATTCCCTCATGAGTCTATAGAGTTTGTTGAGGCCGAGAAAGAAGGATTGCCATGGTTTTGCGACTTAGCGAATTATCTCTCTAGTGGCAATGTTGTGAGAGGGATGTCTACACAACAAAGGAAGCGATTCATTAGCGAGGCGAGAAAGTATGTTTGGGACGATCCTTTTCTCTTTAGGATAGGAGGAGATAGAGTTCTTAGACGTTGTGTGTCGAGAGAGGAAGGGTGGAACATCATAAAGCATGTGCATGAAGGCCTTACGGGAGGACACCATGGTGCACACGCCACCGCCCAAAAGGTATTCGATTGTGGTTTCTATTGGCCTACCGTTCTTAAAGATGCCAAGGAGTTCGTGAAGATGTGTGATGCATGTCAACGATCCGGCAATATTTCCGCCAAAGATGAGATGCCTCAAAACCCCATACAAGTAGTGGAGGTTTTTGACGTTTGGGGCATCGATTTCATGGGACCCTTCCCAAACTCCAAACGAAACCGTTACATACTCGTGGCGATTGACTACGTGTCCAAATGGGTTGAGGCTCAAGCTCTTCCCACAAACGAAGCCCGAGTAGTTTTGAAATTCCTTAAGAAGCTTTTCTCCCGATTCGGTACACCGAAAGCCTTAATTAGTGACCGTGGCACTCACTTTTGCAACGCATTGATGGAGAAATTGCTTGCACGCTACGGTGTCACTCATCGTTTGTCTACCGCATATCATCCACAAACAAGTGGGCAAGTGGAGAATGCGAATCGCGGTATTAAACGAATCTTAGAGAAAACAGTGGGTAAAAATAGGACGGATTGGTCCGACAAGCTATACGTTGCATTGTGGGCATTTAGAACCGCCTACAAGACACCTTTAGGAACTACACCTTTCATGATCGTCTATGGAAAAGCTTGTCACCTTCCCGTTGAGTTAGAGCATAGAGCGCTTTTGGGCATTGAAAACCGTTAATTTAGACATGACTGAAGCCGCTCGGAAACGTTTCTTTCAAATTCATGAGCTTGAGGAGCTTAGGGATACGACGTATGCTCGATCATTGGGAATCAAAGAGAAAACGAAGTTGGTACATGATAGAAGGTTGAGAAAAGTGAAGGAGTTTAGCAAAGGCGACAAAGTGCTCCTTTTGCAACTCAAGATTGAAGTTATTTGCGGGAAAGTTGAAGTCGAAGTGGTCGGGACCTTATATGGTTCATTATGTGTTTCCGCACGGAGCGGTGGAGATTATGGATGAGTCGGACGGCCGTAGTTGGAAGGTGAATGGCCACCGGTTGAAACATTACATTGGAGGAGCGATAATCAAGGACGAGAGGGAGGAAACTCCTCTCGAAATCCCACCAAAAGCCGCCAACTAGTGTTTTGGGTGAAAACCCAAGTGTATATTTTGTACCGTTTGTATCTTCGTCTATTTTTCGTAATTTTTAGTAGCTAACGGTCGTTTTTGTTAGTTTTTCGGTTCTTTGTTTGTGTTTTGAGTCGTTTGCAGGAGTGCATCATCGAGGATTTGCAGGAAATTGCGAGGAAAATAAGGTTCCAAGTAAGTTTTAAGTGTTAGAAAAATTTTTGGTTGGTTTTTGGATGGTTTGGGAAAAAACTCAAAATTTTTCTAAGGCATTGAAAGAAAAAATTTAGTAAACCTTCTGTTGAAAACGCCCTTTAGCCGGCCGCCACCCACTAGGAAACTATATGGCTGCCGCCAGCACGTAATGAAATTATTTTCGGAACTCTTTCACGTGGTGGCGGGCCGCCACCCACCTCTCACATGGGTCGCGGCCGCCAGAGGACACATCTGCAGCCCACAAAAAAAAAGAAATATAACACCTAAATTTGATTTTTTCGGAAATCTCTAACGTGGTGGCGGGCCGCCACCCATCTCACCTATTTGTAGCGGGCCGCCAGAACGTATAGCTGCAGCCGAATACCCTTTAAACCCCAAATCCTTCACTTTTGACCTACCCTTTCTTCCCCACTTATCACCGTAAACCCCTTGTCTCCCCATTCATCATCGATAACTACACATACCTCCTCCCCAATCACCGTCGACCATCTAACATCTCATCTCCCCCCTTCTCGCCGTAAACCCTAACCCACCACTCTACACCGCAGATAACCCCTTCTTCATCACCTAATACCCACAACCATTCCACCATTCATCACCGAAAATACAGTCTTTATCACCTAATACACCACCACCATTACATACCTAACCATCTACATTACGATTTCAACCACCAAATCCATCTTATCTCACAATAAAATCGGATCTGATTTGGGCTTGAAGGTTCAACCGAAAAGTTTTCTTATTTCCTTCTTGTTTCTCATGAGTTTAAGGTATGTCTCCTGCAAATTTCTGTACTTTGAGTCCAATAGTCTTAGATTTTGCTGGGTTTAGTAGTAATTTAGGGTTAAGTTGTCAGTTAGTAATGTTCTTGGTTTATGTAGTTCATTTAGTAATTTAGGGTTGAGTATATTTTGGTTTGTATATGTTCAGCGGGTTGGATTCGGTTTGGTAGAATGTGATGTTTTGCAAGATTTTTAGGATGTATAAGGTTGCGGATGGGTTTGGTTTGGGTTCTTTCAGCAGGGTATTGTTTGCGGGTTGGATTCGGTTTGGGGAATGGGTTCAATGTTCATCATATTTTGGTCTAGGGTTATCCGACATTAAGTGTGGGGATGCGTTTGGGAAATTTTTGAACTTGAATTTATTAAGGAATCATTAAGGCTTTCAACTTTATATCGGTAAACGCTTAATGTCGGTTTGGATTGTAGTTTGTTTTTGGGATATTGATGATTGTCGGGTTGGTTATGGAATTTGATTTGCTGAATTTAGTGTTGGGTTTTGAATACATTGACGTCTAAAGCGCCAAACTTGCGATTTTGAATCGAAACTTTTGCAAAGAATGAAACCTCCTTTAAATAGGCGGAATTGTTCAATGCTAAAATTTGTTTTAAACTACTACATGGCTAAATTTAAGCAACTTTGGAAGTCGATGTCGGTTGGGTAGGCACTTGGGTTTACTTGAGGGCAAGTAAAGTGCCGGGAGAAGGTATAGTTTGTAATTTGTGTATTTTGCGTCTATGTTAGATCGAGTCTAGTTTAATGTTTATTTTAGGGTCTTTGGGGTCGTTTTAATTGTGTTTGAGTCGTCTTACTCAATCTCCATTCGGGCGAGTTTCGGTTCACATCTTAAATTGATTTTGCAAAACGTCTCTTTAATGTCACTTTGTTTCTAAACTACGGCCGCGAACGAAATGCTATACGGCCGTTGTTTTTGTATATATTATTTTACCGTTTTTGTTAAAAAAAAATTCAAAAATACCAAAAATAGTTTGTGACTAATATTCTGCTTTTCTTTGTCTTGTCATACTTGAATTGTTTTGCAGAATGTCAGGTGCAGGAACGTCAAGTCGGGCCAACAGGAAACGAGGCCGAGATACTGGCCCAAGAGGGGGCCCAGTGATTAGGGAGCTCGAGCCGGTCCAGCAGGTTGAACCGGAACCGGAACCAGTACGAGTGGTGCAACAGTCAGATTACAGCAGAGTTATTGAGTATACGGGACCGGGACGCTCGCATGGTCCATGTCAAAGGATCTTGGATAGCCCTCTTTTGCTGTTTGTGATAAATTCGGAGGAGTCGCGGAGGTTAAGTACTTTGTGTACGGTAGAGATGCTGCCGTATAGGAGGATTGATTGGGATATGTTGGATCGTTTAGGGGCAAGGGCCCGGATTGAACAGTTGTTAGGACCAAAATTCAGGAAAGTTTTGGATTGTGATGCGCGACAGTACAAGGAAATCACGATGGAATTTCACTCGACTTTCGAGTATAAGCAAGGGAGTTTTAATGAAAAAGATGTTATTCTTTGCATTGGGTAGGAAATCTTATGAGATGTCAGCCCCTGAGTTTGCAGTGGCAACTCAGTTCTATACGGAAGAAGAGGTTAGGGCTCCCGAGTTTATTACCAGTCTGCAGGGAGTGTTTAAGAAGAAGCGTGGGTTTTGTGTTCTGACGGGTGAGTTAGCAAGGTTTTGGAGTACCATATCCAGGGTGCCATATGCTATAGGGGCAGTTACTAGTGATATTACTGATCCAGTTCTTCGTTATATCCACAAAATTCTAGCAGCGACTCTGGTTGGTAGAGGAGAAGGAGACAACAAGGTTAATCAAGTGAGTTTATTCTGTCTGATGTGTATGGTAGAGCAGAGGCCTGCCAATTTAGCTACTGTGTTTGCTATGTCTATGAAGAGGTTATGGAGGGGTGGTGCTGGAGCCCGTATTTACTGTGGGCCGTTGATTACTTGGTTGGCCGAGAGTTTAGATGTGTTTGAGAGGTACCCGGCTGATAGGATGAAGAAGGGCCCTGACCCTTGTTTTATGAGTGTCCGGGATTTGCAGTATGCTGGGATTATAGCTCGTACTGATCCGATTACTTGGGAGCCGATACGAGAGGGTCCACAGGTTCAGCCTCCGCCTGGTTCAGGTGCTGCGGAGGCTATGTAGGGTGCGGTTCCTACCCGTTCTCAGAGGCCTCATATTCCCCGTATTCGTCAGGATATTCTTGCTAGGCAGTACCCGTTAGCGCAGCCACGACCCGATCCACTTACCTTGGATTCATTATATGATTCTATGCAGGCGGGTTTCGGTGACTTGCGTATGTATGTGGATGATCAGATCAGTGGGCTTAGGCAGCAGGTGTTGGCAGAGATTGTGGTAGGGCAGGGGCGATTGGAGGATGGTATGCGAGTCATTATGCAGAGTCTTCATGCGCAGCCGCCATCTTCTTGGCAGCAGAATGGTGAGGTGGTGGATGAGGTAGGACCCAGTGGTACACAGGCGGGTGATGAGGTGTTGGATGATGCGGAGTAGAGCGAGGATGCAGCGAGGATGAAAACTTATATCTTTTGTTTATTTTTATCTTTATGCTGTTTTTAATCCTCGTTTATTGGTTTGTACTTAAATACGTTAAACAGGTTGGTTGGGATTTTGGGGATGGTTGACTTTTGGTTGTTGGATGTTTGCACTAACACTTAGTAGCTTACATATTATCTTTCGCTAGTGTTTGGTGTTTGCTTGATTAGGTTGGTATTTGTAGCCGCTTTCGTTCGCGTGTCCGAGGTTAGGAGTTGTTTGCTGAGCGCGTTTCGAATTGGAGGGCTTATGTGGAAACGACTGGCATTTTGACAGTCTCACATACTCAGCTAAGTCGTTTCCCTTGTTGTTGTTGTATATTTTTATTTATTTCGTATTCAGTTTTTATTTTTAGGTAGTTGTTGAGTCGTATTTTCGTTCTTGCATTAGGGACAATGCAATCTCTAAGTGTGGGGATGGGATACATGTAAATAATCGATTGATAAATATGAAAAACACAAAAAAATTAAAAAATAAAAAATATAAAAAAAATTAGAAAATTTTGAAAAATCAAAAAAAAAAAAATTGAAAAATCAGAAAAATGTCTTTCGAATAAAAAAAGAAGTTTGCAATTAAAGCGGAAAATGATAGAAAAGATGAATTTTTGCTCGGGGTCGAATAATAATAATATGAGATTATAATGAATCGAGCTTGCGTCTAGTTAGGGATATGTGGATAGGACCGGGTTTGGTTTTAAGTCCCTTTGAGTTAATATACCTTAATTGTCGGTCTGCTAGTGGGTTTTCATCTGGGAGATATGGGAAATTAAAACTGCCAATAATAGTATAAGGGGCACCGTTATAAGTTAAAACTGTTAGAGTTTGTGATCATGCGAAAAAATAAAATAATAAAAGTGAGCTAGAAACTAAATGAAAGTAATGCATTCCTATGTAGTCTGGGCTGGGGATAGCGACTCTACAGCCGGATTACCGCTAGGGTGTGTGAAATCGACCGTGCAAAGAAAAGAAAAAAAGTACCGAAGCCTAAGTAATCCGAGTTGGGGATAGCGACTCTACAGCCGGATTGCCTCTTGGTTAGGGAAAGCATCGTCTACGCTCATGGAAGAAAAAAAAGCTAAAAAAAATGGAAAAGAAAAAATTCAAAAATTGATTGTAAACTCTCTTGGTTTTGATATAAGACGGTTAGGAATTGATCCAGTGATCGTTCCTTTAGTCCTATAAGCTTGAGGTGGGAGTAGGTGGACCGTTGATTCTAGCGTCAGGCCCTAGGTAGATTGACCGCACTTAAATTAAAATCACATGATAAGGGCTTAGGACCGGACTTGGGTTTAAGGGGACAAGTATATTCGCAATCGCGGCTAACGCAAGTTTTGGTTTTAATAAAATATACCTATGCTTTCGACCCGAGTGAGTATTTGTCTCTGATTCCGTTGCATAATTCTTTTTCGAGGACGAAAAAAGAGTAAGTGTGGGGATGTTTGATGTATTGCAAAATACATCTTTTATTCGTGTCAGTTTGTATAGTTTTCGTTATATTTAGTTTTGTTTTTCGTTAGAATATGCATACTATTGATCAAATCGTGTTTCGCAGGTCTTGATGTTTAAATATACGAGAAACCGAGTGGAATGAGCCAAAAATATTGAAGTGTCAAGTCTTGGAGCATGTTGGAAAGGTCGAGGAGTTGAAATAGAGTTAAAGAGCTGAAAAATCACTCTCTGGCACCCCATCACCCACTAAGCAAGTCTGTGGCACCCGACGAGAAACTGGAGATGTTACATGAGAAAAAAAACAAGGTGGCACCCCGCCACCCATTCCCTCAGTGGGTGGCGCCCAGCCAGAAGCCTGTAGCTGGCAATTATTACGAATTTAATAAGGGTTTGTTATGGAAAGTCATATATAAGGATCTTAAACTTGAAAAAAACCCTAGATCGAATTTGGGACATCTTGGGTGACATTTTGAGCATTCTTGGAGCAATTTTGGAGATTTGGAAGCCTAGGAATCATCGGTACGAGTTCGGGGAAGAAGACTTGAAGATCTAATCGGGTTTTCTAGTTCTTTATTCTTGACTTTTCTTACGAAACTTGTGATGATGAATTCGTGTTTAGACATCTTTGAATTGTTTTCACGTTTTAACATGCTTGGCTAAATTTATAAACCACCTAGACTTGATGAATGGATTAATATAAAGTTTTTACCGTTTTTTGTTAATTGCATGATTATTATGGATTGATTGTGTTTAGTAAGCGGTTTGATTTAATGATTTGATGTGTATGCATGCTTTGAGTTGGTTTATTGTTATTATTTGCTTCATATGATTCTTAGTGACGGTCTATATCACAACATAGAGTCATATTAGGGTTTAGGATTTCGGTGAGTGTCTATATCACATAAGAAAACCTTAACTCTTTAGGGAGAATTGCGCAATAACCCCTAGAAGTAATTGGTAATAATTTGCTAAGTCTTAGTGTTCTACTAGTCCTAATACCTGGAAAGTGAGGGGCTATTGGTAGGTCTTACCCGGCGAATTGCTTTAGATAGTCCTTGGAAAAGGTCATGTCTTGGTTTACCTGTCGGTTTTATTAGTCTATCAAGTCAAGTTAATTACTTCAAACTACCCTAGATCTATGATTGGAAAAGAGTAGGTCAATATTAGGGTACTTACACAATAATTTGACAACTGGAAAGGCGTCTAATAACCGGTAGGATTAACGGCCTAGGTAGTTCCACAGGTTTCTCCTTGAGAAGGGTCGAGGGGCTTAGTTGGTTCTTAATAGGTTTAGTACTTTAAGATCCCGGTTCCATAATTCATACATTTAACTTAATCGGTAATCTCTTAAAAACAATCCAGGATTCTTGTCTAGGTGGTCTCGTTCTATATAAAAAAAGCCCTTAGTCTTCGTTCGTATTAGTTTAATTTTAGTTTAATTAAGTAGTTTAATATAGATTTCCTTAGTTTTTCCGTAACCCCCCCCCCCCAACAAATAAACAAGTTTTAGTTGAGTCTGTCAGTGTCTATTAAAGTCTAGTTTACGTGATTTATAGAGTCTCGTGGTTCGATATCCGGACTTCCTAGGTTATACTACATTGATCGGTACACTTGCCGATTGTGTGGTTTTAGGTCGAGTCTAGAATTAAAGCTTTGTAGTGTCTAGTTTAGAGAGTCTAATATAGTTAATTTTTATAGTCTGTTTAGCACACATTACTAGCACATTGATTTTATATATTACATTTTGTTGCATATGTTCACTCAGCATATGGACACATTGTTTTATATTTTTACTTTATATGTTCATTTAGCATATTTTAGTACATCATTTTCATAAAACATGCTTACATTTGGTATGACATTTGGTTTGTTTAACGGGTCATAAATACATTCATTAACACCGATCGTTAGTAGGTAGTGGTACCATAGGAATTGACAACTCCCGTTCTTGAAATCCTAGGTTTGTTTGGGTGGAAGGAATGACCGAATTCGATATTCAGAATTTAGATGAACCTTTAATTCGTTAGGGGTTTGTCACCACGGTCGCAAGGCTTGAATGTAGGCGTTAGAACAATACCGCATAGATGTTTGTATTAGTAAAGCATGCATGGATTTTACAAAACATAACTTTTGATTTATTCAAATACTTTGTTTTGTGCATTTTTACATATGGTTTAAGTAGTCACTTTTTACTTGCCATACATGACATTTGTTTACACATTACATGATTTACATTTGACAATAGACATGGTTTACACATAAACATTTGACAATTGGTTTAAACAAGACATTTTTGGTGGTTTGTTTGGATAAGTGATTTAAGTAACGAGGCGTGTGTAATATGATAAAAGCATGGTGGATACGCCGCTGGTACTTCCTATATATAAGTGCTTTTTTGATATTACATATCGTAGCGTTATTTAAACCTTTTCAATTTTGACATATTACATTTTACACAATTAACATATCTTTACAAAACATTGTTTTACAAACAACATATTTTTATACAAACTCATTTTTACTTGGTTATTTACTTATCTATGCATCTTTCATTTATATCATTTGATTTCTTATCACCTTTGTATGATTTATAAAAGAAAAACATTTTACAAGGTTCATGACTAATTTTTGTTAAACATATTCTTTAAACTTACAAGTCATGAATTCTATTTTAATAAAACCTATGTATCTCACAGGCATTTTTATGCTGACGTACCTATTTTCACATGTGTTTCAGGTGCTGTTGTTAGATGATTATGATGCAAACATAGGATTGGACGAGGGCCTTAGTGACAATAAAAGACGCAAAACTAGTTGATTATGTTATGTATCTTTGTTTTTAAGACATTGTAACCTCTTGAAGTTTAATAAAACAAAATTTCAATTACCATGTGTTGTGAAACAATAATTCTGTTACGACACTCCCCGACGTTTCCGCCGCGGTTTGTTGTTTTACATGGTCGGGGTGTGACAGCAGGTATTAGTAAAATTTAGTACAAAGTAATTGATTCGCCAAGTAGATAAAACCGAGGAAAGCTATTGTAATAGTAAGAAACCTTAGTTGAAAGAATAAACTTTGAGCAAGTTACAAGATATATACATTACTAAATGACTCTTGCGGGTCAAAATGAATGGCGGGCTATGACCTGAACAATAAGTTAAGTATGGACGGGAAGGGTAAGTTTTGCAAAAAGTACTGAAAGGATGTATTAAAGTCTTTGTATGTAGACATGAATGGAAAGAAGTACAATCGTGTACTTAATTACATCCATGATAATTAAGGAACGCCAGTTTGACCTTGAAAGTCAAACTGCAAAAGGTTAGTAAAATGATTAATCCTATTTCAGATGGGTATGATACGGTTAGGAATGATAATTTTTAACAGTCGACATAGGAAGAAAAATTTATGTCGCTAAAAGAAGTTTTGGGTAATGATTAAGTTCTAGTATGATAGGCCTGCACAACACGTGTACTCATGTAGAATAAGTAATGCATGAAGTTAGAGAACTATAGTAAAGTGATATAAATGAGCTTAACGTAAAGGTATGCCTGGTAAAAGTAACTATAGAAAACGTAGAATAATGCTTAACCATGGAATTTAATACAAATGAGTGTGTACGAGGTGATAGTTTCAGTATATATTCGAGAAAGAACTGGTTATTGAATGTCTTTGGTATGACTATGATGTTAACGACCCCCCATATGTAACTACGAAAGTAACTAGAATAAATGTCGATGAAAGAATTTTGTAATGAGATCAAAACGAGATCTGAGAGTGACTAATGAAGGAATAGAATGTTATGTTTGATTCTTGAGTGAGAGAAGAAATAATCCAATAGTTACTACTAAATAAGGTATAAAATAAAAGAATGAACTAGTAGTAATGTTGTTTCACTAGGAACTAACCTTATGTAAGAATCCAAAGTATAAAGGAATGAATTTTAGGAGGGGTGTGCCCTAACGTGCCTACGAAAGAGTTAATAATAATACCTGGAAGGTGAAGGTGTACATTAACTAGTGGGAATGAACAAGGTTTCAAGGACGAAATCTTCTTTAAGGGGGGTAGATTTGTAACACCCCAAATTCCATGAGATTTTTAATTTAAGCTAATTATAAATAAGTAAGGATAGTCTTGGTCATATTAATATAATAGTATTCTTGAAGGGCCAAACATGTAAAGTGGTAAAACCTAAAACATTAAAAGAAAACAAAAATTAAAACACACACATATGCGTGTGTGTGTTTGTGCGATCGAGTAGAGGCAGGAGGAAAGGGTGAAACCCTAGTTTCACCAATCTCATAAAATTGGGCAGAAATCTCATGGATAATCGAATGCATATGATCAATTCCTCAGTTATCTAAGGGTTTTCCATCATGGGGTAAGTCAAATTTTGTGAATTGATGCTAGATAATGATAAGGGTTTTGATTAATCCATGAAATAGTATGAAATTGAACTTGCTTATGAGTTAGAATCACCAAATAGAGGATGTTTTATGAATGATACTGATTTGTTTGAAAGTTTGAATAAAAACCCATTTGATTTAGTTGAATAGTGAACTTGTAGTGAATTAATCAAGAGATTTGGATGGGTGATTATTTATGTGCATGTAAGTCCCAAAACTATCAACCGGATATCAAAACCACAATCACGAGTGCGGAATACTGATGAAAGTGATAAGAACAAGAACTTGAATGATTGAACAACACTCAAAGTGCACACGGTTTCTAGAGAACCGTCTGGTACACCCACCAAGAAATCGAAATTTATGAAGAACCTCACTAAAAATGTCTAACCTAATAATGAACTAGGTTCACCCTATTTATAGTTACATAGGGTGACCTAGTTACAGACTGGGCCAGGCCCACATACACAAATAATAACCAAACAGGCCCAAAACATCTAATTAGCCCACATGGCTTATTCTAATATTATCTAACCCACTACGAGGCTAAGCCCAATAGCCTATAATTGTGTTTGATAAAGATAGGCGTAAACCTACACCATTATATGGCCTTACAATATCCCCCTAGGTTTATGCTGTCTTTATCAAACTGTTGTCTTCATTATGTTTCTGTGGGAAGATACTTCATGTCTTCATTCTGAAGCTTGGGCTCTTTGTTCTTCTTATCATGATCAGCTTTGCTTGAAAATCTTGTTGAAAAGAATGTAAGCGGAGGATTCTCAGCAACTCTTTTCTTTGTTAATGTCTTCTCTTTCAAGCAGGTTCACAGGTACTTCTTTACATGTACTATCACTGTCAGATGATGACTTGTATCTGGTTCTTCTGACTCAGGTACATCTTGCTATTCCGATGCTTCAAGCTTTGTCAGCAACCAATAGCATCTCAATCTTCAATAACCCCTGTTTCTTGATTTAACATTAAATTCTGCACATACTCAGAAATTCATAAGCAAACAATTTTGTGCAACAGAGGAAAGTACCACATGAACACTTGCTACATCCAAGTATTTATACTCGGATTTCACAATTCAAATTTCATTCAATTTATGATGATCAATCAAATCTTCAAGAACGGTTAAAATTTTTTAATAAAAACAAATAAACACTCTATTTTTGGATTTTTTGATTTTATAAAAACTAACAATATAAACTAAAACACCAATAAACAAAGAAACTAATATACAATTACAATTTGCAATGGGATCAAATCACCGTGTTTCAGGCCAGACTACACTTATCAACACTAATTTACTTTGGGTGATCCGAGCGATTGCCAATATGTTTGTCCACTTAAACTTATCTCCTTAGGCCTTTTTCATGTAACGGTCTGCAATTGATTTATCATGTTTTCCAATTTAAATTAATATGAACACTCAATTTAATCACAATCAATTCCCAGAATTTTAGATCTGAACAGACTATCATACGAGTAGTTTCCCTACCACATATTTCACAAGCCCGTTCTAGGATTCTGAAATCTTGACTGGGACTGGATTGAGAAGAGAAAAGAATAGATCAGCAGCAGAGATGGATATAATATACAGATCAAATGAGATTTTCTCAGTTTGATATAGGTTTTTTTTTGGGTTTCTTTTGGGCACTAGAGGGCCTCTTTCGGGTGTATTTGATCTATAGCGCGACAACGTACAGCTAGGTCAGCATGTATCTGGATGCAGCAGAAGCTGACGTTGCCTAGCATCTCCAGGTTTTTGCTCACGCAAAACAGAGGAGATACACGAGTTGGACAGAAAAGATTTCAGAACTAGAACGAAATTGTGTGTATCGGGACGTCACACACGCATTCAAATAGACATGTCCTAATTCCAAGTGACCGATCTTTCCTGAGGTCATAGAATAAATTTATTTGTTCTGCACAGAACCAGTCAAAGAGTCTAGCCATCAGGATAAAGCCTACCAACATATCGCTCTAGAGTCAGACCATTTCAATATTGGTCTTACATGAGTCAGCCTTAACCCACATAATCAAAATTAATTTCATTTCCCATATATGCAACAAAATATTTTGATTTTTTTTTTTCGAATGTTTTTGTATTTTTTCGAATGTTTTTGTATTTTTCTCATTTTCTCTATTTACGGATGGATATGTTTAGATATCCCCCTAAATTTGTGCGTAAATCTTACGCGCAAATTTACCTAAACAACGAAAACGTATGTACAACGAGAAACACAAAAGAAAATGAAAATATTTTTGTTGTTTTTGCCTAACCGTTCCATCATAAGATTTAACACTAATCAATATCGAAATTAGAATACGAAATTCAAATTTGTACCTTTTCGCTGATCCTGTCTTACCTCTCTTATCTCCTTCAAACGAAACATATCAACTGTAAATAATTAAAACTTTTTGCAACAATGAAATGTTACCCGTTATGTCTCTGGAACAACCGCTATCAACATCCAAGGATTGTCAACAGCTCCTCCTTGGTTGTCCCTGAAAAGTAAGGAGATCAGTAAGACATTGGTACCCAGGCCATCGTGGTCCTGGGTATACCTGAAGCATCAACGTAAGACACTTCTCTAAAGCACATGGTCCCTTTTGATTCAAGGACTGGTGATGTCGCTGCTTTGTGTTTTGCCTTCCAAATTTGTTTTGGCTTCTCTAATTTCTTAGGGGCCTTGGGCAAAACAATCTGCTTTTCAACCTTTTTATTTTTTAGAACTTGTTTAGGTTTCAAAGCTTGTTTTCTTTTAGCTTTGGCAGCATTCCAGTCCCCATCAGATGGTTTAACTTGGGGATGCTTATTCATCATTGCCTTAGGTTTTTCAGCCTTCATTGGCTTAGAATAAGATCTATCCCTAGGTGTAACCTTTTGATGCTGTGTATAATATGACACATAGGGACGATGTGTGCAATTTCTTGCAATGTGACCGGGTATGCCGCAGTTGTAGCAAGTCTGCTTCTTTACATAAGGGGCATATCCCGATCCATTCCATCCAACTGATGCTGGATTTGAGTTATAAGGCTTGTTGGATGATTTGTTTGCAGACTTTTCAACCTTTCTACCCTGCTTCTTATGTCCCTGTCTGCAACAATTAGCACATTCACTTTTAGGGTTAGCATTTTCATTTCTAACTATTTGCTTTGGAGGCACATATTTGTTTGAAGGGCCTCTCAAAGCTGGCTCAGAAACAGCCATTCTCACATATGGAGGGGCATCAGCAGACAAATTTGATGTTTTTGAACAAACATCGTTACCCTTTTGGCAAACAACATCATCATCCTCAACCCAATCCTCTACTATTACCTCATCTGCACATGAAGTAGAGGCATCAGTAACATTCACACATTTAAAATCAGGGACTGGCCTTGTTGTTTCAATTTTAGATGTTGTGGGCTTAGTCACTGCTTCGCTGCTTGATTCAGCTGAACCACTTGAGTTGCATTCCTTTTGTAGTGGCTCTGCTCAATCTTCTTCTGCTGAGTCAGTTGGTCCAGACGATTCACAGTTAGATTCAACTGATTCCAATTTCTCAGAATCAGTTGCTTCAGGTGATTCACATTTGGAGTCAGATGGAGCAGGTGGCTCAGATGCTACTATTGTTTGTTCTGATTCAACTATTTCAGGTGATTCATTACTAGACTCGGCTGAATCAACTAACTCTGACTTTTCACAGTTAGCTGTCTCCGAGGAGTCACATGACGAATCAGATGAAGAAGTCGATTCATTTTGTTTGCGACACCATTTAAAAACTCATTCAACATAGCAAACTGAAGATTGGTCGATTTAATTTGAGACTCTTCCCTTTTATTTTGCAATTCAGATGGTCTTTGAGAAATTGTGGATTCAGTATTATCTAACACTTGAAAATGCTTATCAACATCAGCATTTTTCTCAAAATTTAAAGTCTCAGTGTGGTTTGAAACTTCAGCAGGTTTCACGAAAGTTTTATCAAACGCCTGTTTTTCTAGAATAATTTCAGTTTTATCTGGCCTTGTGATTTTAACTTTCTTTGGCTTAACGGGCTCAACCTTCCTATCCCCGGGCTTCCCATATTCCATTTCAGGCAAGTCGGCTATCTCCTCCTCAGTCATAGGAATAGAGGTGTAATTGTGATTGTATGGTGGAGGTATGCATACAAATCCCAACCCTTTATTCCTCACTTCCTTCTTACTGTATTTTAACTATTGATTAATCATCTTTTCGACCTTTTCACTAGAAACATCAAATTTTTTGAAATTAAATTCCGTATTTTCGAAAGTCGATTTTAAGTCGTTTAGTTCAACAGTTAATTTTTCAGATAGCTCCTTGAAGTGGAGATATCGACATTTTGCTTCGCTTAGATCACTATGCAACTGTCGAATGTCACGTTTTTGAGCCTCTACCACTTCCTTATACCCATCCAGTTTCTTTTTAACTTCGTAGTTACTGGATTTGGTACATTGAAGTTGCATAGAAAGCGATTGAGCCTGTTCTTTAAAACCTTTTACTTTCTTTCTACATTTTTCAGTACAACAAACATCATCTACACATACCTCAGCCTCAGAAGGAGTGTAGTCATTCATTTGAATATCTTGAGTAGACTGCTTGTGAGCATTGTTATATGACTTGATGAGTGAGATCAGCTCATCCGGCTTCATTTTGTAACAGTAGCAGTCGGTTGTCACAATTATCTCATTAACATTTCTAAACCAACTACAGTTTGCCTGATCTGGAACCCTTTTTAGAACATCTAGAAGCTTTGTGTTGCTAGTGCGATTAGACACCTCAATCTTAGCCTTCTCCATTTCAGAGAGCAGTTCAGCAAACCGGCCTGTAAGTGCTTCTATAGATTCACCATATGAGTATCTGAATCCTTGAAATTCCTGCTCAAGCACTTCTCTCTTAGAAGACATTTTTAAGATTTGATCCCCCGAAAATGTGATCCCCCAGAAATACGATTCCCCCTATTTCCTCAACACAAGCCCAAAGCAAGAACCCGTGTACTCGCTAACTCAAACCCTTTGCCACACGCACGAACCAGCTTCCTGTACCGCACCTCCAATCCTGTCAAAACTTATCGCCAAAACAATAACGAAACCCTTTTTTTTTTTAAATATATTATTTATAAAAAGAAAACCTAATAATTATTATTATTATTAAAGTTTATTATATTATTATTAATAATAAGGTAATGATGACTAATGATTATTATTATTATTATTAATAAAAAACAATTGAAAACAGAACGTGTTTCTTCCGTCCTCTTCGTTTACGTCGTCGAACCAAAACCCTATTTCAAATAATTCAGCCGCCAAACTTATGATGAACGGAGAAGAAGCAGACGACAGATGAGGTGAACAGGTTGGACGGTGATCGGAACGCGACGGAGATGGAGATGGTTATCCGAAACGGAGTGCGGGGTTCGGAAGTTCGGGATCGGTGTGCAGGTTCCGGTGTGCTGGTGTTGTGGAAGTCGCCGGAATACGTGGTCAGAGTGACTGATGATGAAGGTGTTGTTAGATTAATCTTGACGGATCAAGTCGGGTCGGTAAAAGTATGTTTTTTATGGGTCAAGTATTTTAATTAGTCATGTGTTTTTTATGTTCAAGTGTTTAGCAAGATTAAGTTAGTGGGGTTAATGGGTTAGTGGCCCTAATTATTAGTTAGTGGGTTAGTGGGTGTGTATTTTATTCTATATAATGTAAGTTTTAGCATGAATGAAATTAGGGTTTTATAAACACATTATTTGTACGTAGTTTCCTCTGTGTGATTAAAGCCTTCAAAACCCAACAATTGGTATCAGAGCCCTAGGCTCATACCTGATTCGTAGCAAGAAAGAGAAGGCTGGTTTGAGAGTCGTCTTCGAGTAAGAGAGCGGCCCTTGGCTGCGGGGCTGAAGAAGGCGCAGAAGAGAGAAAGAATTCGCAGCAGGTACTCAAGAAGGAGATTATTGGTGATAGAAGCATGAGGAAAATAGAGCTGGTCACGAGGAGAAAAAGAAAGGAGAAGTAGCAAGTCTCGATAATCAGCATCAAGATATTGAAGCAAGATGACGTAAGTTGAAGGAATATAGCAAGAATTAAAGTAAGAAGATACCAGGTTCATTCGGTTTTGTTTGAAGTATGATTTAAATATTCAGAATTGGATTGGAGACGGGTGGTTGTGCACTTGTGCAAGGTTTGACTTTTGAGGTAAATTTGAAGTTAATGGAGTCTATGGATAAACTTTCAAATCCATATTTGAACTTTGCAGTCATAGATTAAATATTGGGTTAAATAAAAGGTTGTTATGGTGGAAGAAAAAAAAAAGGGGAACCAGGTAGCCTAGCACCTCTAAAGGCCATACTTATTGTCAAAGAAAGAGAAGAAAGCAAGACAAAATAAGTAATCCAGGAAGGGTGTTGCGGGCTGCTTTCGGTGCTGAATCGGTAATGAAAGAGTATCAAGTGGCATTGGTATATGGATGCTAAAGAAAGTTAACAAGTGTAGCATGAAAACCATATGTGGTCATAGCAAGAAAATGCATGAATAAGGCAAACTACCTAGCAAGAAAGTAGCACGGTTTGGAACGAGTAGCAAGGTTATTTTTGGCAATGGATAGCAAGCAAGAAGCATGTTTAAAGCAAGTTAACTAGCAAGATCAGCAAGAAAGAAAGTCGGATTCAAATCATTGAATCCTTAAGAAAGAAAGAAAGAAAGAAAGAAGAGGCGCCACAAGAAAGAAGAAAGAGGCCGGCGTCGCTTCGCAAGAAAGAAGGTGCGATAAGAAAGAAAGAGCAAGCACCAGTCAGAATGAAGAAAGAAAGAAAGGGCGTCGATTAGAAAGAAAGAAGAATATCGGTAGCCAAAAGAAAGAAAGAAAGAATCGAACCTTAACGGTTCGTATGGCAAGAGCAAGATTGGAACCTAAGTGGTTCAATCAACGAGCAAGAAAGAAACGGGTCAAAATGTCAAGATTAAGGGGGTGAATGTTAGATTAATCTTGACGGATCAAGTCGGGTCGGTAAAAGTATGTTTTTATGGGTCAAGTATTTTAATTAGTCATGTGTTTTTTATGTTCAAGTGTTTAGCAAGATTAAGTTAGTGGGGTTAATGGGTTAGTGGCCCTAATTATTAGTTAGTGGGTTAGTGGGTGTGTATTTTATTCTATATAATGTAAGTTTTAGCATGAATGAAATTAGGGTTTTATAAACACATTATTTGTACGTAGTTTCCTCTGTGTGATTAAAGCCTTCAAAACCCAACAGGTGTGAGCTGTTGATCGATGGAGATGGTGATGAAAGGTTTTTGAATAGTGGCGATGACTGGCGGCGAGAACAGTGATCTTTCGGATGACTTGTAGTGGAATTCAAAACCGGAGGAAGTATGAAAAACAAACACGAACTGTTATGATGCTGATTGGGATGTCTGAAGATGCGTTGTTCTTGACAATGAAGATGACAATGGTGTAGATGGCTATCAGGTGGTCGGTGACGTTTGATGATGATGATGTCTTGATCGCACAAGAAGTTGATCGCACAAGATCTGTTGGATCGCACAAGAAGACTAATCGCACAAGGAGGATGATTCTGATCGCACAAGAGGTTTCGGTCGCACAAGATCTGTTGTAGTCGCACAAGCTGAATTAATCGCACAAGCTGAATTGGATCGCACAAGAATTTGTAGATGTTGTCACTTCAATCGCACAAGTTGAAAAAACTCACGCACAAGAATGTTTGGATCGCACAAGATACTTAAGAAGTTATTGTTGGCCCACTAACTTGATCTTGATCGCACAATTTGAAAAAAATATCACACCCTTTTGACTTTGTTGCACTTTTTGTAGATAATTCCACTAATCAAATCCCCGAGAATCAAGGAATTGATTTGAAATTCAATCTCTTTGATTTATTTCCACCAATAACTTTCAAAAAATATGCAAACACTTTAACTCTTCCCCAAAACAAGATCGAACCACCAATTTTCAACTGTTCTTCATATCTTCAAGTGTGTTCTTCGCGTTCTTCGAATCTTCAAATAATATTCGATTAAAACCGAGCCTTCGCAAGACTACTTAGGCTCTGATACCAATTGTAAGTCCCAAAACTATCAACCGGATATCAAAACCACAATCACGAGTGCGGAATACTGATGAATGTGATAAGAACAAGAACTTGAATGATTGAATAACACTCAAAGTGCACACGGTTTCTAGAGAACCGTCTGGTACACCCACCAAGAAATCGAAATTTATGAAGAACCTCACTAAAAATGTCTAACCTAATAATGAACTAGGTTCACCCTATTTATAGTTACATAGGGTGACCTAGTTACAGACTGGGCCAGGCCCACATACACAAATAATAACCAAACAGGCCCAAAACATCTAATTAGCCCACATGGCTTATTATAATATTATCTAACCCACTACGAGGCTAAGCCCAATAGCCTATAATTGTGTTTGATAAAGATAGGCGTAAACCTACACCATTATATGGCCTTACAGTGCAAAATACCAACAGATTACTATGTTGTAGAATGAATAAGTGAGGTGAATTTAGTTGATTAAATGATTTATGAAGATTACTAGTGAGATTGTGCATTGTATACTTGTACATAGAGCTTACAATGTTATATGCACACCAAGTGTTCGATTAAATGCTTGAATGGTTAATATTATAAATTTGAATGAATTAGGAAGTCTTGTGTTGCATGTAGAAATTATGGAATTGGTCTTTTATGAAAAGTGTTATGATTGCAAACTATATGCGAATGCAATAGTTATATAAGTGAACGACATAGTTAAATGAGAGTGGATTATGTATAGGTATGAAGTTAAAAAGGTAAACATTGTATGCAAGAAACTATTGCGTTATTGTAACAACCCGCTTTTTGGAAAGTAAAAGTACAAGTCAAAATCAAAGTCAAAGAAAGAATAGATTGCTAATTGCGATCTGTCACTCCTTGCTTGACCATCGAATCGTACTTTTGACTTGTAATCGAATTCTATTATTTATTTACCTTAGTTATATTATGTGGAGTATCTATTAATAATTGAGGTTTAATCAATGTTTATCGCTAATCGCATCGCTATCGCATTCGCCACTCGAATTATGTGTTCTGGATATTGTTTTACGTGTGTGCTATTATGTGTTACTTGTGCATGTTATGTTTATGTTGAGGTGTTTAATCGCAATCGTAATTCTATCGCATCGCAATCTAATCACAAACGCTAAACGCAAGTTATTTATAGTGATTGTATGTTAGATATAGTAGTTAAGTTATTTGCGTAACTATTGGGTAATACTATCGCATCGCTCACTCGAATCGCATCACAACGCAACGCTCAATACGCGAATCAAAATGACAAAACTCAACACGCCGGACACTTGGATCGAATGGCCAATCGATCAAGTGGCCATCCGATCGGATTGCCATCCGATCGAAGCGCCATCCAATCGGTGGCCAATCCGACATTTGTGCACTTTCCCTTTTTGGAAACCCTATAAATACCCTCTTGTCACATCACAAGTGATGTGACAGCTCCCTCATTCGACCAACCGCACTCAAGCCTTCTTTCTCTTGATTTCTCGCTATTCTTGTAAGATTTCAACTCAAAACTTGTACTTCTATGATCTACACGCACTCCTTCATCTTTTTCACCTTTAGATCTTAACTTTTAACCGTGAAATCAACGGATTTGAGGTGTTTAAGGATGACGTCATCATGGAGTTCTTATGAACTTCAAGTTTTGGCCTCATTCCACCAAGAACAACTCAGATCTGAAGGATTTCCACATGATTTAACAACGATCTTGCATAGATCTAAACATTTTCAAAGTTAAAAGGATTGAAAGAGGTTTTTTTCTAACTTTCTTTCAACTCTTTTACACTCAATGCACTCAAAACCGATAGATTCGGAGCTCATTCATGCCTTCTACTCTTCTCTAGTGAAGTGCCGGTTTGAGATCTGAATCCTATCAACGAGACAATTAATTTCTGGTTGAACATGAAGCCACCCATCACGAACAGTCAATTGATTGGGTTGGGGTGATTCCCGTTCTATCGGATAGCCTGGGTCTGATGGAGTTTCCGTTGTTTGACACGTTGTCATACCATCTCAAGCAAACCGCAAAAACTTTCCAAACTTAACAAATAATCAAGTTCAAGACGATCGGGTTCGTTGGGACGGATTGCCGTCAGATCGGATTGCCATCCGATCGGATTTCCATCCGATCGAACTGCAATCCGATCGGATTGCACTTGGCCCCACACTTAACCATTGTTAATTTTCAAGGAACAACAGTTTCCAACGGATTGCTATCCGATCGGATTGCTATCCGATCGAGTGACCATCCTGCTGTGAACTTGTTCTCACTAAGTGTCCTGCCAATCGGATCGCTATCCGATCAAACAACCGTTCGATCGATCGACCTGAAGGGTAGAGATACTTCTATGTTTTCAAAATGCTACAAAGAAAACTTCAAAGCCATCATACACAAACATATCCTTGCCAAATGAATGTCAATCCGACCGAATGGCCATCCGAACGGATTGACATCCGATCGAATGTCAATCCGACAGAATGGCCATCTGAATGGATTGACATCCGATCAAATGACCATCCGATCGGATTACCGTTCGACACTTGGTCACTTTAACCGATTTACGCACCGTTCTTCGCTTATGCTATCATTAACTGTTCAGGCTAATAACTCTAGCGTTCCATTCAAACCATTTCCATCGCTGTGCGTATACTCGATCCCTTTTTGCTTTATACACTTTTGGGTGTTACATGCGTTACTTATTCTAAATCACATCGACACACAACGCAAACACTATTTATACGCTGACCGATATTGCATGTTACTTGTTATTCGATGAATGCTTGTATGCTATGTTAACACAGTGATTGTTGCCTGACGCCTTAGCAACGATAGTACTATTTGTTTGGACTCAGCACCTGTCGCGGACAGGGGTTGTTAAGGTTACCTCTTCACGTGTCACAGTGGTGCTATGTGTTGTGCATTCTACAACTCGCAGTCTAGTCTGTGCATATTTCATTGTCGATAACCTACTAGCTTCGCACTATACATGTTACATGCTAGTTATGCGTAAACGATTTCGAATTCTATTATACCAATTAAACTTGTATGCTCACCTTTACACTATGTGTATTGACCTCTATTTTAACGTATGTGACAGGTGTTTGAAATGCTTAGGATGCTGTGCTCTTGCTTTTGTGGAATCAAGTAGGAGAGAGTCTAGAAACAAACAAACTATTTATATTTGAGTTGTCGAAACAGAACAATTTGTCTTCGAATTGCCTGTAATAACTATGCTACTTGTTATGTCATGGTATGGGACATGATGCTTAAATAATTTGTAAGTGTAGTTGTTATGGAAACTCCTGGACAATCTGTTTCGCTCAGTGCCGCACCCAGATGTTTCCGTCATTGGTTGGGGTGTGACATATTGGTATCAGAGCCATAACTATAGGGAATTAGGCAAGACTCGACCTAGTCTGGGTCGGTGTCTTAGAAACGACCTAGTCTATAGTCTAGGTACCAACAGACAGACTTGTGCATGCCCGGTATGGGTTTCGTACGAGCTTACTCGCTATTTCTCGCTCGAACTCATTGTACGCTTCACTTTTGCGCGAACATCGCATACTACAGTTCCGCGCAAGATCAGCCTTTCCTAAGGCTAGTTACACACACAAACGGATGATCTGGTTAAGATTAGGTGTGAAAACCGCAAACTCTCGACCAGATCACTCGTTCGACTCGCTATTTTTACAATAATCAAGAGAATTTGCGTTGAATCAGGAGTGGAATCCATACTTTGACGCAAATCTCCTTATCTACCTCATCATTTTGTCATACAAACAAGGATGTAGTCGCTAAGTTAGGGGTGAAACCCGAACCTTGATGACTCGTTCCGCTCTATACTCTTGGTTTTACAAAACTCTCACCAAAGTCTCGATGGACTCCAACGTCTGGGTCACGCTGTAACTGGAAGGATGCGTGCCGATTGCTCAAATTGAAGTGAGAGCATAGTCCAGAAGGGCAAAGCGTGCACTTAGGGTCCTTGTGAATAGTCGAATCACTTTGGGTAGTCGATGTCTACACACACCCGAGACAATCCGTTGGAAACTGTTGTTCCTTGAAAATTAAAAATGGTTAAGTCTGGAGCCAAGTGTAATCTGATCAGATTGTTATCCGATCGAGTGGCCATCCTGCTGTGAACTTGTTCTCACTAAGTGTCCTGCCAATCAGATCGCTATCCGATCAAACGACCGTTCGATCGATCGACCCGAAGGGTAGAGATACTTCTATTTTTTCAAAATGCTACAACGAAAACTTCAAACCATCATACACAAACACATCCTTGCCAAACGAATGTCAATCCGACCGAATGGCCATCCGATCGGATGACCATCCGAACGGATTGACATCCGATCGAACGACCATCCGATAGGATTACCGTTCGACACTTAGTCACTTTCACCGATTTACGCACCGTTCTTCGCTTATGCTATCGTTAACTATTCAGGCTAATCACTCTAGCGTTCCCTTCAATTCATTTCCATTGCTGTGAGTATACTCGATCCCTTTTTGCTTTATGCACTTTTGGGTGTTACATGCGTTACTTATTCTAAATCACATCGACACACAACACAAACACTATTTATACGCTGACCGATATTGCATGTTACTTGTTATTCGATGAATGCTTGTATGTTATGTTAACACAGTGATTGTTGCCTGACGCCTTAGCAACGATAGTACTATTTGTTTGGACTCAGCACCTGTCGTGGACAGGGGTTGTTAAGGTTACCTCTTCACGTGTCACACTGGTGATATGTGTTGTGCATTCTACAACTCGCAGTCTAGTCGGTGCATATTTCATTGTCGATAACCTACTAGCTTCGCACTATACATGTTACATGCTGGTTATGTGTAAACGCTTTCGAACTCTATTATACCTATTAAACTTGTATGCTCACCTTTACACTATGTGTATTGACCTCTATTTTAACGTATGTGACAGGTGTTTGAATGCTTAGGATGCTGTGCTCTTGCTTTTGTGGAATCAAGTAGGAGAGAGTCTAGAAACAATCAAACTATTTATATTTGAGTTGTCGAAACAGAACAATTTGTCTTTGAATTGCCTGTAATAACTATGCTACTTGTTATGTCATGGTATGGGACGTGATGCTTAAATAATTGGTAAGTGTAGTTGTTAAGGAAACTCCTGGACAATCTGTTTCGCTCAGTGCCGCGCCCCGATGTTTCCGTCATCGGTTGGGGTGTGACAGTTATGAACTCGCTAGTCAATGTGTTATGTTCGGTAGTAATAAAGTATGATGATACACATCCCTTATATGCATTAATAAGCTAACGAAAGTCAAATATTGCATGATTTGAAAGTCGAATGAACGAATGTTGGTAAGCTAATCGTGTTACATTTATGATGACATGTATGGATAGGAGGTCATGTCAATAGGGACACAAATATGGAAGCGCTATGGCTCGAAGGTAAACAAGGAAGCTATGTGTAAATTTGGACGTACGAGGTAAGTAAACTACCGACTCCCTCCTTAGTAGTAAACGAGGTTATGTGTGTGATAACTATTGGAAACTATGTGAAATGCTTTATTGACATTGGTATCAAATAAGAAGCACTAAGGAAGTGATTTCCGAATCACCTCCTAGGCCATTTTAGGAAGGCTTTATATGCGAATCACTTAAGTATGGTAATCTAAGTCTAATTAGGAATCGGTTATTAGAAGTGACGGAGTTTGCTAAGAAGACCAGTCGGGTCAAAATAAGAGTATGTTTTATTACATATCGTTAGAACACGTAATGATGACGGCAATATATATATATATATATATATATATATATATATATCCGGTTAATGTAAAAGTATCATAGTAACTTTATACGAGTTTTAAGTGTAGACGCGGGAGATGCTTGATAAGGTCTAGAATGGGTCGAATAATTATACACAAGTAATGAATTGTTAAGGAAATTTGGGTAGATTAAGGTCCCGGGGCAGGGACTTTTAGTTAGTTATGTAAGGAATAATTTTACGTATAATTAGGATTGAGTTTCAAGTGGTTCGGATGCGAAACGAATGAGTAACGAGAGTTTTTATCATAAAATATGTGACACCTGGGTCACTGCGACCATCAAACAAATACCAAATCAATTAAATATTGTATTTCATACTTGGAATTTGTATAAATATGTGGGTTCTTTGCACATATCAATTCTTGTTCGATTACGAGCTCTAAATCGCTTTCTGGGAAGTTATACGCGAACTGATGCGTAAACGTAATCAGTTTAATGCGAAAAACACTCCGGAACATCAACATATGCTTAACATATCTTAAATAACCTCTACATAACTTATAAATAAGTTTTGAAGGCTTTAGTATGGCAAAATCAAGTTTAATCGCTTACAGGGACTAAATTCGACAAACTGCGAAAGTATGACGATTCGTACTGGATAAAACATTCCAGAACATGACCATAAGTTAAACATACCATAAATATCCTTTACATAGCTTAGAATTAGGCTTCGAGGGGTTCAGTGTGCGAAAATAAACTTTTGGGTCATTCAGGGACTAAAAGCGTCAAAAAGTGCACAAGTTTGCATTTTCGCGCATAACTTACATTCTGAATACACCCGGACATCCAAAAATTTATGTAAGCATTAAAATATCTTATTTTAGTGTTTGGCATAAGAAAAATCCATTCGTCGCACAATTTGGATCGTTTTTCGCGCTTATGAGCATTCCGTCGTAATTAAGCGAACATCGTGATCGTACGACCAAACGAAACGACATACGGAATATTTTTGAGCATGTTTCATGTCCATAATGTTTAGGCATCATTTTAGGGCCTTAAAGTTGGCTTAACGGGCCTTAAATATGTTGGAAATGGCTTTAAACAGCAACAGGGACTGAAACTGTCATTTTTAAAAGTTGTTTGATGATCAGAAGGCTCAGGCGGCCCGCGTAAGCCCCCATAAAACCTTACACGACCCGTGTAAGCATGTCAGATATGCAAAACCAGTTTTAACAGCTGTTTACAACTGTTATACTCACAAAACCCATTTGCAAATGGTATTTCCTGATACGAGGGGCCATTTTGATGTGCCCATGGTATTACAAAACCATGGGTGCACATGTATGGATGTGATCAAAGCACGGTTTTCGACGAATGATCTTAACGGTCCTAAGAAATCTATAAATACCCCTCACCCCTCATTTGCAAAACCCACACCTTTGAATCTGAATTTGTTCTCTAAGTTGATGTGTTTATCACTTCATACCTGAGAATATTCGGATCAAAACTTCCGTTCTTGGACCCGTTGTAAGTCCTCTTTCATTCTTTTAGCGTTTTCTGCATTGACCAGTTTATGGTCAACACGAAGTTCGGTTGAACTTTGCAACGTGAGCGTAATCACGATGGTTATAGTCCCTTGTGACTATACCTACTGATTACCACGTTATCTAGGCTCAGTGACGAGTCGTAGTTTCGACCAAAATACGTATTCTTGCGTATTTTGTAACCAAACTTGTTTTCTAACTTAGTTAAGCATGTGGTAACATGCTTAGCTCGTCACTTTTAGTTTAGTGCTTATATAGGGTCGTAAGGTAAGCGATCTAAACAATCGCTTATTCTTTCGAACCCGACCCGTTTGGTCGATCTTTAGGATCCGACCAACTACATTAGGTGACCATAGTTGTATAGGGAATAACCTTCCGAGGTTATACCTTTTGGTCACGACGTTTAGTTAGTTGTATTATAGGTAGTTTATATGTCTTAGGTAAATTACCAAAATGCCCTTTTTACGCCAAAATTCATTTTAAGCACATGTAACATAATTTGTGATATCTAAACTGATTTGGCAATAATATTAGACATGTTAAGGAATATTTTACTTATCATAGGACTAGTTAGGCGTTCCGAACGCGTTTTACGCGAACGACGCGTTAAAGTAGCATAAGCTACCTAAACGGGTCGTAATGGGTCGTAAGCACTTAGGTTAGGTTTCATTTTAGTATGTAGGATTTGTTAAACCATATTACATGAGTTCCCATACTCATTTGGTTTACGAACCCTCATTCTATCCGATCCTCCGATTTAGGTCCGGTTTATTAACATAGTTACCTATATTAGCTGTCGTTTGATTTCCGTGATCTCTAGCATTGTTTGGTTGTTACTCAAGGACTCCTAGGCAATTTCAAATGAGTACATAGACCCCTCTTTTACTGTTTTTTAAACGTTTTTGGGTGAAACACATGTGCCTACTTGTTACTTTCGTGCTTCCCTGTTTTCACATCATATACTTGCTATGCTCATTAGTACATTTATAGTACATGATTTACATTACATTTTTTCGCTATGTATGTTTACTTAGCATACTTAGTACATTGTTTTACTTTACATTTCTGCTATGTATGTTGACTGAGCATACTAGCACTTTGAGTTACATTACATTAGTTGCATATGTTTACTTAACATATGGACACATTGTTTACATTGCATTTTGTTGCATATGCTCATCCAGCATATGAACACATTATATTACATTTTGAACCGTTTGTAACTATTTGACTATGTGAACTGTTGTAACTATTTGACTATGTGAACCGTTGTAACCATTTGATATGAACCGTTTGTAACTGTTGAACCGTGTGAACTGTATTTGACCATACATAAACATTTCTACAATTGTTAAACATTACATTTTGGTGGTTGTTTGGGTAAGTGATTTAAGTAACGAGGCGACGTGTAATACGATAAAAACATGGTGGATACGCCGCTGGTACTTCCTATATATAAGTGCCTTTATGGTATTACATATCGTAGCGTTATTTAAACCATTTCAGTTTAGACATATTACATCTACAATACAATCTTCACAAAAACATCGTTTTACAAATAACTTAACCTATACAAACTCATTTTACATGGTTATTCACTTAACCATACATTATTCTCTTATACATATATATCATTTGGTTTATTTATCACTTTTCAAATGATTTATGAAAGAGAACACTCAACAAGATTCATGGTTACTTCTTTTTATTAAACAGTTTCTTTAAACTCAAGTCATGAATCCTATTTTCACAAAACCTATGTATCTCACAGGCATTTTTATGCTGACGTACCTATTTTCACATGTGTTTTCAGGAGCTGTTGCATAGAATGATCGAGACACACTTAGGCAGACCTGTACCTTGAGCTAGACAGGACATTGTGACTGGTAGCAACCCTACTACAGTTAGACAGGCCATTGAGCTATCTGCAACCTTGACTGAATCTCAGGTCAGGAAAGGTAAACTTTTTCGAAGAGTGACAAGAAACCAATCGAGGAATCAAAGACCATGGATGAACAGACTGGATCCCCTAAGAAGTCAAAGAAGCGAAAGGCTTCTCAGAACTTCGCCATGGTCGCTCACAATGGTCAAGCCGTCCCCAACCAACCAGCTCAACCCCCTGCTAGAAAGCCATACAACGGAACTGCGCCCTTGTGCAATCAATGTAACCTTCATCATCATGCTGGTGTGAAGTGCCACAAATGCCAAATTTGTGAACTTATAGGTCATACAGCAAGGGTTTGCCCAACCGCAGCAGCACCAAATCAAGCTGGCAACAATCTTGCTCAAGCTCGTTTTCCACCGGGGTCTTGCTACAACTGTGGCGAGATGGGCCATTTTCGTAGGAATTTCCCAAGGCTTGCTAATGCAAATCCATCGCAGGGATGAGTATCTGACTGACAGAAGACAACACTGTTTAGAAAATAATCAAGCCTTGTGTATTATTTTCTTTTGTTGTCACGATCTATGAAACAGTTGTTGTTGTTGTAGTTGTTTATAAATAAATCCTTATTCACATTGCAATGTACAATTGTGGTTGCATGAATAAACAACATATCCCCTACGATACCGACAATCAAGGAACCGCATTTCCTCCCATCTTTTGATTTCTTGCGATTTCCACGAAGAACCTGAGTACACATTTCTTCCAAAGAAACAAAGTACAAAGCGCAAGTTACAACACTGAACGAATACCCAATATACCACTATAAATCCTTAATAGGGTACCTAAGGGTATTTCCGTAAGTCCTTAATTATTGTGTACCTTAATTCGAATGTTATGATTCCTGGTAATCAAAAATCGAATTTTTGGAAGATCAGCCTATTTTTCAGATAGATTCTTGAGGACGTTGAAGTCCATCGACTGGGTTCCTGGTGTACCTTGAATACCCATGTTCAAATCGACATCAAGTTAATAACAATTAATAACAAGATGATAACAAATTTATATCCAAGAAAACAATTATGTGCTTGTGTGTTGATGTGTTGACCTAATTATAAGTTGTCTCGACCTTGTTCAAATTCTATCCCCTTCACATTATAAAATAAAACTGTGATTACTATGCAAGGAATTACGTAATTATGGATGCATACATAATTATGGAATTTAGTGAATAGAAATCACAGCAAGTTCTGTCATGTGTCTAGAGTTAACCCTATTCATTTCCATTTCTGATGAAGCATCTGTTGAGGAAAAATGAGCTAGCTATTCATTTTTCACTTTTGAAAGAATATCCGTTAAGAGAAATGAATATCCGTTTGGTTAATCCTTCATTCCCAATTCTGAAGAATACCCGTTGAGGAAAATGACTCCGTTTGTTCATTTTCGTTCTGAAGAGTATCCGTTGAGGGAAATGAATATCCGTTTGTTTAATCCTTCATTCCCAATTATGAAGAATACCCGTTGAGGAAAATGACTCCGTTTGTTCATTTTCGTTCTGAAGAGTATCCGTTGAGGGAAATGAATATCCGTTTGTTTAATCCTTCATTCCTAATTCTGAAGAATACCCGTTGAGGAAAATGACTCCGTTTGTTCATTTTCGTTCTGAAGAGTATCCGTTGAGGGAAATGAATATCCGTTTGTTTAATCCTTCATTCCCAATTCTGAAGAATACCCGTTGAGGAAAATGACTCCCGTTTGTTCATTTTCGTTCTGAAGAGTAGCCGTCGAGGGAAATGAATATCCGTTTGTTTAATCCTTCATTCCCGTTTCTGACGAAGAGCCCGTTGAGGAAAATGAATCATCCATTCATTTTCGCTTCTGAAGAGTATCCGTTGAGGGAAATGAATATCCGTTTGTTAAATCCTTTGTTTTCCATTTCCGAAGAACCCGTTGAGGAAAATGACTCCGTTCGTTCATTTTCGCTTCTGAAAAATATCCATTAAGGAAAATGACAGGATTATGCCTTACATATCTTCAATGATCATTTAGCACAAAGTCACAGACAGACTCCTACGAATAAATTTCGGGACGAAATTTCCTAAAGTAGGGGAGACTGTGACACCTGGGTCACTGCGACCATCAAAAAAATACCAAATCGATGAAATATTGTATTTCATACTTGGAATTTATATAAATATGTGGGTTCTTTGCACATATCAATTCTTGTTCGATTTCGAGCTCTAAATCGCTTTCTAGGAAGTTATACGCGAACTGATGCGTAAACGTAATCAGTTTAATGCGAAAAACACTCCGGAACATCAACATATACTTAAAATACCTTAAATAACCTCTACATAACTTAGAAATAAGTTTTGAAGGCTTTGGTATGGCAAAATCAAGTTTAATCGCTTACAGGGACTAAATTCGACAAACTACGAAAGTATGACGATTCGTACTGGAACAGACATTCCGGAACATGACCATAAGTTAAACATACCATAAATATCCTTTACATAGCATAGAAATAGGCTTCGAGGGGTTCGGTGTGCTAAAATAAACTTTTGGGTCATTCAGGGACTAAAAGCGTCAAAAAGTGCACAAGTTTGCATTTTCGCGCATAACTTACATTCTGAATACACCCGGACATCCAAAAATTTATGTAAGCATTAAAATATCTTATTTTAGTGTTTGGCATAAGAAAAATCCATTCGTCGCGCAATTTGGATCGTTTTTCGCGCTTATGCGCATTCCGTCGTAATTAAGCGAACATCGCGATCGTACGACCAAACGAAACGACATCCGGAATATTTTTGAGCATGTTTCATGTCCACAATGTTTAGGCATCATTTTAGGTCCTTAAAGTTGGCTTAACGGGCCTTAAACATGTCGGAAATGGCTTTAAACACCAACAGGGAATGAAACTGTCATTTTTAAAAGTTGTTTGCTGATCAGAAGGCTCAGGTGGCCCGCGTAAGCCCCCATAAAACCTTACGCGGCCTGCGTAAGCATGTCAGATATGCAAAACCAGTTTTAACAGCTGTAGCTGTTTACAGCTGTTATACTCACAAAACCCATTTGCAAATGGTATTTCCTGATACGAGGGGCCATTTTGATGTGCCCATGGTATTACAAAACCATGGGTGCACATGTATGGATGAGATCAAAGCACGGTTTTCGATGAATGATCTTAACGGTCCTAAGAAATCTATAAATACCCCTCACCCCTCATTTGCAAAACACACACCTTTGAATCTGAATTTGTTCTCTAAGTTGATGTGTTTATCACTTCATACCTGAGAATATTCGGATCAAAACTTCCGTTCTTGGACCCGTTGTAAGTCCTCTTTCGTTCTTTTAGCGTTTTCTGCATTAACCAGTTTATGGTCAACACGAAGTTCGGTTGAACTTCGCAACGTGAGCGTAATCACGATGGTTATAGTCCCTTGTGACTATACCTACTGATTACCACGTTATCTAGGCTCAGTGTCGAGTCGTAGTTTCGGCCAAAATACGTATTCTTGAGTATTTTGTAACCAAACTACTTTTAGGTATCAAAACCGTTTGTTTTGATACCAAACTTGTTTTCTAACTTAGTTAAGCATGTTGTAACATGCTTAGCTCGTCACTTTTAGTTTAGTGCTTATATAGGGTCGTAAGGTAAGCGATCTAAACAATCGCTTATACTTTCGAACCCGACCCGTTTGGTCGATCTTTAGGATCCGACCAACTACATTAGGTGACCATAGTTGTATAGGGAATAACCTTCCGAGGTTATACCTTATGGTCACGACGTTTAGTTAGTTGTATGATAGGTAGTTTATATGCCTTAGGTAAATTACCAACATGCCCTTTTTACGCCAAAATTCATTTTAAGCACATGTAACATAATTTGTGATATCTAAACTGATTTGGAAATAATATTAGACATGTTAAGGCATATTTTACTTATCATAGGACTAGTTAGGCGTTCCGAACGCGTTTTACGTGAACGACGCGTTAAAGTAGCATAAGCTACCTAAACGGGTCGTAATGGGTCGTAAGCACTTAGGTTAGGTTTCATTTTAGTATGTAGGCTTTGTTAAACCATATTACATGAGTTCCCATACTCATTTGGTTTACGAACCCTCATTCTATCCGATCCTCCGATTTAGGTCCGGTTTATTAACATAGTTACCTATATTAGGTGCCGTTTGATTTCCGTGATCTCTAGCATTGTTTGGTTGTTACTCAAGGACTCCTAGGCAATTTCAAGTGAGTACATAGACCCCTCTTTTACTGTTTTTCAAACGTTTTGGGGTGAAACACATGTGCCTACTTGTTACTTTCGTGCTTCCCTGTTTTCACATCATTTACTTGCTATGCTCATTAGTACATTTATAGTACATGATTTACATTACATTGTTTCGCTATGTATGTTTACTTAGCATACTTAGTACATTGTTTTACTTTACATTTCTGCTATGTTTGTTGACTGAGCATGCTAGCACTTTGAGTTACATTACATTAGTTGCATATGTTTACTTAACATATGGACACGTTGTTTACATTGCATTTTGTTGCATATGCTCATCCAGCATATGAACACATTATATTACATTTTGAACCGTTTGTAACTATTTGACTATGTGAACCGTTGTAACTATTTGACTATGTGAACCGTTGTAACCATTTGATTATATGAACCGTTTGTAACTGTTGAACCATGTGAACTGTATTTGACCATACATAAACATTTCTACAATTGTTAAACATTACATTTTGGTGGTTGTTTGGGTAAGTGATTTAAGTAACGAGGCGACGTGTAATACGATAAAAACATGGTGGATACGCCGCTGGTACTTCCTATATATAAGTGCCTTTATGGTATTACATACCGTAGTGTTATTTAAACCATTTCAGTTTAGACATATTACATCTACAATACAATCTTCACATAAACATCGTTTTACAAATAACTTAACCTATACAAACTCATTTTACATGGTTATTCACTTAACCATACATTATTCTCTTATACATATATATCATTTGGTTTATTTATCACTTTTCAAATGATTTATGAAAGAGAACACTCAACAAGATTCATGGCTACTTCTTTTTATTAAACAGTTTCTTTAAACTCAATTCATGAATCCTATTTTCACAAAACCTATGTATCTCACAGGCATTTTTATGCTGACGTACCTATTTTCACATGTGTTTTCAGGAGCTGTTGCATAGAATGATCGAGACACACTTAGGCGGACCTGTGCCTTAGTAACTTAAAACGAAGCAAGAACTAGTTAATTTATGTTATGTACTCTTTGTTTCTTGTTTAAGACAATGTAACTCTCTTGATTGATAAATAAAACGTAACTTTAATTTCCATGGTTGTGAAACAATTAATTCTGTTACAACACCCCCCGACATTTCCGCCACGTTTTGTTGTTTTGCGTGGTCGGGGTGTGACAAAATAGGATGCAGGTCTGGGCACCACCGTAGCTTACGGTGCCCACCGTAGCTTACGGTGGGTGCTGGTCATTCCTTTCCTGTCGTAAGGCAGTCCCTGGTTACCGTAAGCAATTTGGAGACTATCGTAAGCTACGGTAGTCACCGTAGCTTACTGTGGAGCTCTGGTGCCCCACGAAAGAGCAGACAAGGCTGTCGCGGCCCGCGACAGACCTTGCTGCTGGCTAATTAATTGTTGTTTGTGTGTGGAAATGGTTGTCAATGCTTTCCAAGGCCACTGAATTAATGTTTATGCTAGTTTTAAATAAAGTGAAGGTTGCGGGCTTTCGATTCTCCACAAAGTACTCTAAAATCCCAATTAGGAGGCGTTTAGGAAGCGTGATCACGATTATAATGTGTGAGTTAGAATGTAAGGGAACGAACTAAGTTTGTGTTTATTTATTTATATTTACACATTATGCATATGGAATACTTACCATCCAATAGTTGAAACTTATAGGTGTTTATGATTAGAAGTAAGAATGCATGCTAGGTCGTATGTACGTGGTTTATTTGTATGGAAGCTTGTAATTAGCATACCTTAGTAAACCTAGGGAATGATTTAAGTGTTTTTAAGGAGTTGTACGTTGGTATGGGGGTACGTAATCCTGTGAGGATGTTCTCGTCTAAGTATACACGTGTGTTTGTGCCAATTGCTTGAAGTAGGATTCATTGCTTATGAGTGAACGAAACTTGCCTATGTGTTTGTACAGTTTAAATAAGTTGATGTTTTAAGTTACTAAACCATTGTCTTGAGTATGAAATGAGAATGCAGGTATTCTATTAGAGTCGATATCAAGGTTAAGGAATATGGAATGCACGAATGTACACAGAAAGCATATTCTTAAGGATTAGTATGTGAAGAAGGAACGTGAACTGGTTAATGATTACGTATGTCTGGTTTAGGAATGATGTCATTAAATCTAACCGATACACATGTATGTGGTGAATGCAGGTTGCGTGGACTTAGTATCATTATGAAGAAAAGACGGATTGAAGATCGAGTCAAGAGCGATGGTTGTACGGGAAGGATCGGTCACATAGATTGATAAATATAGGTCTTGAAACATTAATATAATGGAACATGGTAAATCTTTTTTTTTAAAGAATGTATGAAACTTGGTATTTGAACCTTCATGTAAGTATTATGTCTAATAAAGAACGAAATTTTAGGCTCATATTTTCCGCTGTGTTATATTTAAGTTCCTACAAGTTGGTCTTACAGGGAATTGTTCATAATACAAACGAGTCATGCCTGAATTTTGTTAAATAATAGTATGATAATATTACTTTTTCGGAATGTGAAATTTGGGCGTTACACATAACAACTTTTAGGGTTAGATTTTGATATTAACTATTAAGTTGGCCTAGTATATATTTTGGGCTTTTAATTTTTTTGGGCTAGTATATTTTTTGGGCTTTTAATTTTTAAAATCTATAATATATATATATATATATATATATATATATATATATATATATATATATATATATATATATATATATATATATATATATATATATAGGGTAAGGATAGTGTAAAAAGGGCCTAAAGTGTGAGAAGTGTATTATAACACTATATATAATACTATATAACACCATATAAACACCGTATAACAATATGTAACACCATATAATACCATATAACACTATGTAACACTATATATCATTATATAACAAATATAACACTATACATCTATCATAGATATGCTATCAGACAACCTATAGTGTTATATTTGTTATATAATGATATATAGTGTTACAAAGTGTTATATGGTATTATATGGTGTTACATATTGTTATACGGTGTTTATATGGTGTTATATAGTATTATATATAGTGTTATAATACACTTCTCACACTTCTCACACTTTGAGCACTTTTTACAGGATCCTCTACCTATATATATATATATATATATATATATATATATATATAAATTATTAATAAAAATAATTCGAGCGAAACCGAGCGATCGACGAGCTAGCGGACCTTTGCTCATGCTTGGATTGAATTTGAATCGAACCGATCCAAGCAGCTCATTTACAAACTGAGCTGGAATCGAACGAGCATTTTTCGAGCGATCGTCGAGCAGTTTGGACAGCCCTAATGATGACCTTTAATGTTCCATGACTTTGACTTCCTTATAGTTATCGGTTTGGTTACATTAAAAAAAACAAAATTTACCTCTCTTCCAAAGTCCCCACATTTCTTGTCTTATATTTTCAAGATTTATACCAAGCTCTTATGTGATCTCCTATAACAAATTGACTACAAATATGTTAACAAAAAATTGGTATTAGCACAATGAAACATCAAATACAAAAAAGTAATGGATTAAAAACACACAAAAATGTGTTTTTTTTATTGTTTTATAAAACACAATGGAGTAAAAACACAAAAAAAATGTGTTTTTCATTGTGTTATAAAACGCAATAGACTAAAAACACAATACATAATGGAGTAAAAACACAAAATATATGTTTTTTCATGGTGTTATAAAATGTAATGGACTAAAAAGGCAAAATTATGCTTTTTCATTGTGTTATAAAATGCAATAGACTAATAACACAAAAAAATGGTTTTCATTGTGTTATAAAACACAATGGACTAAAAAGCACAAAAAATGTGTTTTTTTTTTCATTGTGTTATAAAACACAATAGAATAAAAACAAAATAAAATGTGTTTTTTTTTTCATTGTGTTACAAACGCAATGGACAAAAAATATAAAGAATGTGTTTTTTCATTGTGTTGTAAAACACAATTCTGAATGAAAGTATAAACTGATGTTACTCTGTCTTGTTAACAAATAACTGTTGTTTGATGGACCTCTAAACAAAAAAAAATGTTTTGTAATTTTTTTGAGGCATTTTGTTAAACATCTGGTGTGCAATTTGTATCACTGATTTCTCAATGAAATTAGAACGAATGATGTTGCCCAAACACATTAATACATTAAAAGAAGGTTAGAATCAAAGATATCTCCACTTCGACTAGAAATGTTTTAGAAATTTGAGGAGAGAAATACCTTTTTCAGCCGACTTCTTGTCACGAAGACAAAGACCGGTATCAACAAACTCTTTATTACAATTGAATCAAACTGCACGAACAAGATACTCAAGTAATCTTCACCAACAGTTCATCAACACGATGAACTTTTATCTCTCAATAACCGATCTAAACTATGAACAATGATCTTAACACAAGATCACAAGTACAAAGATCTAACAGACCCTAAGAGAGAGAAGGAAAAGAACCCAGTGAGATGATTCTGGAACTTAGTGAGAGAAAATATCTACTGGTCGTTATTGCGAATGAGAATAAGACTCTTTTATATAATCTGAACTCGTACATTGTCTGTCCAGCCCATCAGTCCTTCCATCCAGCCCAGCAGCCCAACAACCCAGCAGTCCAATAACGAGCAACGTATGTCCAAGGCCCATTAACCAAGCAGCAACACATTACATGAAAAATATAACAAACATTAACATTAGTAAACTAAAACAAAAGTGTTATAAAAATAAAAGTGTTAAGTGTTATAATGCATATATTTCAACATTCCCCTCACTTTTATTTTTAAAAACATCCAAAAAGTTTAGTTTATTACAATTAGAACACTTCAAATTCTGATTTGGATTCTTATTATTATATTTTTTTTCTTATTTTCAACAATAGTATTTGTTTTACAAAAGAAACCAACAGTTTGTTCTAGAGGTGAGCAAATTAACCACCATAATCGATAACCGAACCATAACCGACATAACCGAACCACTAATAACCGATAACCAATATAACCAATGGTTATGGTTATGAAACTTTGTATAACCGCTCAATCGGTTATGGTTATGGTTATGAAGCTTTGGTTAACCAAATATAACCGAAACCGAACCGAAGTTGTGATGTTAACTTTATATAATAGATTTGTGTTTTACAAAACCATATAGAGGGTTGTTACTAAGATAAAGGTATGTTAGTAACAAAATGATCTTGATATATATGTCATTTATTTTGATAAAGAACTAAGGTGTTATGGCCATAATTGTTTTTGTTTGACAATTACCTTATTAAAAAGAACTCTAAATCGGTAGTTTAACCAAAAAGTTTAGTCTCCGTTATCTTATAAAATAGGCTCAAACTAAGTTCAAATCGTGCACAACCCTATTTATTTCAAACCTTGCTTGGTTACTTAACCGAAATTAACCAAAACCGAACCATAACCGACTTCATAACCGATTAACCATAACCAAAGTTTGGTTATGGTTATGGTTACCAAAACTCCATAACCGAACTAGCGGTTATGGTTATGGATAATAGTAAAAACCGACCCATGCACACCCCTAGTTTGTTCTTTTGACAAAGAGACTTTGAATTTCTATGCAACTCTTTCTTGGATATAGTAGAAAATGCTTCCTTCACACTAGGAAGAGGTTCCGTAATGAGCAATGTAGTTCTAACAGGTTGATCAAACTATCCAAACCCATTAAGAACTGCATCAACTTAACCAAATGATTGAAATTATTAAACTGAGTTGAAGCATCACAAGTACACACAGGAATATGTAAGCTCTGATCTAATTTTTTCCACATACTGTTCAATTTATGATAGTACTCAGCAACAGACAAACCATTTTGACTAAATGTATTAATCTTTTGATATAAATCAAAAACCACTGACCCATATATTTTATCATAGGTATCCCTTAATTCTTTTCAAACCTCAGCAACAAATTTGGAATAAACATGACCTAAATATAATTCTTCTGAGACAGAGTTTAAGATCCAAGTTAACACAACCGAGTTACATCTTTCCTATTGTGTTTCAAGAATTGCATTTCCCTCAGGTTTAGCAAAAGTACCATCAATAAAACCAGTTTTATTTTTTGAATCTCAAAGCCAGACACATAGCATTAGACCAAACCGTATAGTTTTTTGTCCCTTTAAGTTTTATACTAACAACAGTCAAAGCAATGGAATCACTAGCATGTAAATATAAAGGACTATCAGGTTCTAACTTGCTAATTAAGGTTTCACTAGGACCACCTGTATCTCCCATTTTAAAAACACAGTTACAAATAGCAAACAAATGGACAACACAGGAGACAACAACAGACAGAAAACCTAGAACAAATAGCAACAAAAAAAATTCACACACGACAAAACTACAATAGGGACCAGATCAGGGGTTCATCACTCAAAGGTGCCCCCGCAGGCCTTATTGTAGAAGTCTTTGAGACCTAGATATGACAACTAATAATACTAAAATCTCAACAACAGGCAAGAACCAACAATATAGATCAAGTACCAACAAATATGCAACACGTATAAATGCAACAAGGTGTGGCTCTCCCTGTTTCCCAATCAATGCCGGTCCCCCTAACCCGGCCAAATATGCCTAAATACAAAAGAAAGAACAAAAAATAAAGGAACAGTCTCACGAAGTTTGCAAACCCTAGCAAGGGTTTCTCCGGTCACGGTTAGGATTTTACAACCTTCAAGGGTTGAACCCTAATCGTAACAGCAGCTTCCTGAAATCTTCAAGAATCTTGCAACACCCTTAGTTGTCAGGATCTGACAACACTTAATCAGCTTCTTGAATCAGCAACCCTAGGTCCACTCAGACACTTCAGATCTCCCCACAGGATCAAGAATCAGCAAACCCTAGGCCACCACGACCTCAAGAACCCTTTACTTCACCCTTGATCAACCACACACATTATCGATCAACAAGATCCCCAAATTTCAGAAAACCCTAATTTCTAAAATCACAATCACCAGCGATCAATGGAAGCCTATGCACCCAAGAGTTATGATAGCGCTGATACCATGTCACGAAGACAAATACTGGTATCAACAAACTCTTTATTACAATTGAATCAAACTGCACGCACAAGATACTCAAGTAATCCTCACCAACAGTTCATCAACACGATGAACTGTTATCTTTCAATAACCGATCTAAACTATGAACAATGATCTTAATACAAGATCACAAGTACAAAGATCTAACAGACCCTAAGAGAGAGAAGGAAAAGAACCTAGTGAGATGATTCTGGAACTTAGTGAGAGAAAGTACCTACTGGTCATTATTGCGAATGAGAATAAGAATCTTTTATATAATCTGAACTCGTCCATCTGTCTATCTAGCCCAGCAGTCCTTCCATCCAGCCCAACAACCCAGCAGTCCAATAGCGAGTAATGTATGTCCAAGGTCCATTAACCAAGCAGCAGCACATTACATGAAAAATATAACAAACATTAGCATTAGTAAACTAAAACAAAAGTGTTATAAAAATAAAAGTGTTATAAAAATAAAAGTGTTAAGTTTTATGATGCATATATTTCAACACTTCTCAGGTTCCATCGCATTCGGTTGAGCGGTGGATGGTGGAATGATGAGTGGCGGAGTGGTGGCGCGGTGGTTGTGGGCGGTGGAGTAGTGGCGGTGGATGGTGGAATGGTGGTGGTTGGGGGAATGACTTGTAAGAATATGTTGGGTTTTTGGAGAAGAAGGGTTGTATTAGAATTAATTGTAAGACCAAAGTGCCCCTCCCTTTATATTTTTTACTTAGTCAGGTGTAAGGACAAGATTACTTCCTACCCTTTCTAACATGATCAAACTACCAATTTGATCATTCGCCTATTTTTTGTTTATGTAATTATATTTATGATTATAGTTCTATATAAGATAATTTTATTTAGTTTTATTATCATATTTATATACAATAATATTTATTATATCAATTGTGCAATATATTGTAAGACCCTCGATAATATTTCACGGTTTTTGTATAAGTGATGAAAATAAACATGTAATTATTTGTAAATATTGTTGAATAATACGGGTAAACTAAAACTTTTACAATTTGAAAATAATACAATTTAATATGTACGGAATCGTCGTTTAAAATGACGACGAAACAATGTGCGGAAGCTTTAATCTCGTGTGTTCGGTTCTTGTACGCCGCTTGATCATCATCCGGGTACTCCTGATATTCACCTAAAATCAAAACCAACTCAAAAGTTAGTTTTGGTAGTTAAATAACAAGTTTAAACGAGTCCAGAGTTCAAAATACAAAATTTTCCAGCTCTGAAGGTTTGTCACGGGCCGCGACATATTTGGCCTTCGCGGGCCGCGACAACCTGTGGCGGGCCACAGCAAACTTTTCTTTCTCTGTTGCGGGGCGCGACAGCCACTTTTTCACAGAAGGATTTGTTTATTTGAGCTGCAAATGCCCAGCTCCGAATTTTACCAAAATTCTAACTTTGAAACTTCATATTTTTTGCTCTAAATGTCCGATTCGCGTGATTCTTTTTCCTAGACGTTCATAATATAATTCTCCATCATATGGCGTTAAAATTTAACATTCGAACTAATAAAATTCTAAAATTTTAAGCCTTCGGGTTTGTTATGGCTCATTTTCTAAGCATACGTATCTTGATCTATATCCTGCTTTTAATTGTTTATCTGTGATCAGGATACTGGACGGGGATATTGCTAACATCCTAGGTGATATCCTGAGGTATATCGAATTAATCACGTGCAGGTTAAAGACTGGGACTTGCCAACGGTCAAATGGACTCCATCTCCTCAAGACTCGGGCGTGTTTGTTAAAGGAGAGACGTTGAACCCGAAAGACCAGGTCTACAACGTTCGACTAAGGAATATTCGTTGGATCCCGGTTATGTAGGATAGTTAGTTACATTTGTTTTACTATAAATAGATGGGGGCGGATCAGATTAAGGCACAACGTAATTTTACACTTACACTCTCAAACACTTTTACTCTCTAGCTCATTGCAAACACCATACACAAACACTTGTATTCGATTTACATTGTAACACCTAGTTGATCCGCACCACATCCTGCACTGTATCCTGATATTTGAAGCAATAGAAGAACAAGGCAGATGCGATTGTCAGCTCCCGAGGTTTTATGCCGGCGATCTAGATTGATCAAGGGCTTTCCTCGTACATCACGTGTCAACCTTTACATTTTTGCTCATTGATTGATTGTAGATACAGTTCGATATCCCGAGCTGTATCCTGAAACTGTTTTCATAACTAATTTGGTTAACACATTTTTCACACATAATATTAACACACTACCTCACTTAACTAATTTGATCACTAAATTGCTTCGGTAATTTTTGACCAAAACAATTTGGCGCCCACCGTGGGGCAAGTGGTGCTACTTTTACTAAAAATCTTTGTGAAATCGTTGATCGGTTTTCTATTTTCAAAACTTTTTGCCACATTGTTTACAATGGCCTCAAGATCAAACTTGAGCTCCTCCACTATGTCTGCTGCAACCTCTGCTACTACCGGTTCGGTGCTTCCACCACCTCCTCCAAGGATGCCATTTTCTTCACAACCTCAAGATGTTATCCCTACTCGGAGTGTTCAGGGATCTGCTCCCGTTTTAGCCTCTAATGATGAAATTCTGACTTTATTTGGAAGTGTGCAGGAACAAATGAGGCAGCAACAGGAAACTAACCAAATGCTGTTAAGAGAAATACAACTCTTAAAAGCTAGCTCGAGTAGACCTGCTGAAGAAACTGTCACTCCCATACAGCCCAGGGCTTTGAACTTCAGTTCCGCAGTTTACACTGAGGATAACAGGGGGAATATCGTCCCAAGCCATTCTCAGAATCATACCCCTGAGATACCCTCCTCGGTCAGGATGTCGACTGTGAGGAGTTCAGGATATGCTTCAGGATATGGCCAAAATCCTCAGACCAGTAATGTGTCAAATAATAATATTCTTGCTACTAACAACAATGGCTCTTTGCTGGATGCAGGTATGACGTCAACATTTACCAGGGAGCTCCAGAAATTGAAGGACATGATATCCAGTGTACCTGGAGTGGTCCAGCCAATTCCGGAAGTATCCCAAGACAGCCACATGATATCCCGCTTTGCATATCCTATCTGTGATGCTGAAATCCCAAAAAGATTTCAGACTCCCAACATGAAGCTGTATGATGGGACTATGGATCCTGAAGAGCATATTGCCCAGTATATGGAAAGAATGGAGATTAACCCTATCCCTCCGGAGCTTAAGGAAGCATGCTTGTGCAAGGGTTTTGGGTCTACCCTGACAGGATCAGCCTTAAAATGGCTATTAAATGTCCCTCCTCACTCAATTACTTCGTTTGCTCATTTGGTTAATTTATTTAATAGTCAGTTTTCTTGCATCCGGAGTTTTGAGAAACTGACCAGTGATCTTTACAGGATAACTCAAGGGCCTCAGGAATCCTTGAGGGATTATGTGAACAAATTCAGTCGAGAATCCTTGGATATCCCACATCTTGATGTTGCAACAGATGTGCAAGCTTTTAAGATGGGGTTGCAAAAGGATTCTCAGTTTTATCAGGATCTTGTAATGAATCCCTGCAGGAATCTCGACGAAGCTCGTAACAGGGCTTTGAGATATATCCGTTTGGAAGATGACAAGAAGATGCAGGAGAGGATGAATTCTACCTCAACCTATGAATAAACTAACAGGAAATCAGAATCCTCATATAAGCCATATCGCTCCAAGCCATATGGCAGAAATGATAACAAGAGAGTGAATGCTGTTGAAGACGAGGATCCTGAAGAATATCCTGACTTATCTGAATACTGCTTTTCTGTTAATATACCTGAGTTAATGTATGCTATGCAGGGTTTAGGGGACAAAGCTAGGTGGCCTCGAAAGAACCAGCTGAAAGCTGATTGGAAGGATAAATCTAAATGGTGTGCCTTCCATGAAGAATTCGGACATATGACCGAGGATTGCATTGCTTTAAGGAAAGAGATAAGTTACCTGTTAAGCAAGGGGTATCTGAAGGACTTACTGGGAGAAAAGAAGAATAAAGGGCAGGATCCCGAGAAGGATCCTGAACGAGCAGCATCACCCCCAGCAGATGCCAAGATAATTAACTTTATTTCAGGAGGATCCGACATTTGTGGGACTTCGTATTCGGCGGCTAAGAGACATGCAAAGGAAGCTAAGGGTGAAAGGGGAGACAAACCAGTCAGGATGACTACCCTCACAACTGATAAAGTGATCACTTTCGATAGTGATGACAGGGATATTGTTCAGGATCCTCACCATGATGCTTTGGTAATAACATTATATGTGGCTAACCATTTTGTACGCAGGATACTGGTAGACAACGGTAGTTCTGTCAATATAATTCAGCTGGAAACATTGAAGAGGATGAATGTATCTCCGATGGACATTACTTCGAAGTCCACTGTGCTCGTTGGTTTCAGTGGAGAAGCTAGAAATACTGTAGGAGAGATAAAGTTACCAGTATACGTTGAAGGGGTCAACTCGATACAACGCTTCTGTGTCATGGACTCCTTATCCTGCTATAACATCATACTGGGAAGACCATGGATTCACGATATGAAGGCTGTGCCATCAACATATCACCAATGCATCAAGATTCCAACCCCTTGGGGAGTTGTCAAGGTTGAAAGTGATCAGCAGGAGGCGAAAGAGTGCTACTCATCCTCAATGAAATCCTCATCCAAGCCTAATCAAGCATAGCAATTAAAGATGCGGGCCCGGGATACCTTGGAAGCTTCGGAGCAGGATGTGAAGAAAATTATCCTGGATCAGGATAATCCTGATATTTCGGTGCTCGTAGGAACCAATATCCCTCAGGATATTGAAGAGCAGTTAACTAACTTTTTGAAATGCAGGATGTCGACGTTTGCATGGAAGCATGAGGATATGACAAGTATATCCAAAGACGTTATCACTCACAAACTTGGAATTGACAGATCATTCAAGCCTGTTCAGCAAAAAAGAAGGAAATTTGCTCCTGAGCGAAACACGATTATCCAAGAGGAAGTTGAAAGACTATTGAAGTCCAAGATGATCAGAGAAGTCAAGTTCCCAAGGTGGTTGGCAAATGTGGTCGTAGTGCAGAAGAAAAATGGGAAATGGAGAGTCTGTGTAGATTACACGGACTTGAATAAGACTTGTCCTAAAGATCCGTTCCCCCTTCCTCATATCGATGCAATGGTGGATGCTACTGCTGGGCATGAAATGTTAACGTTCATGGACGCATCCTCAGGATTTCAGCAGATTCAAATGGAGCCTTCGGATCAGGAGGATACTGCTTTCATGACACCAACATGTATATATTGCTATACTGCTATGCCTTTCGGTTTGAAAAATGCAGGTGCAACATACCAGAGATTAGTGAACATGATGTTCAAAGATAAGCTGGGGGACACCATGGAGGTATATATTGACGATATGGTGGTGAAATCTAAAAAGGCTGAGGATTACCTCCAGGATATCAAGGGAGCATTTGATATCTTGGATCAGTATAACATGAAGCTGAATCCTGCTAAGTGCCATTTCGGAGTGGGGGCAGGAAAGTTTCTTGGATATATGGTGACGAAAAGGGGGATAGAGGCAAGCCCGGAGCAGATTAAAGCTATCCTGGATATAAAATCACCCTCGAATATGAAGGATGTTCAACGGTTAACAGGACGAGTAGCAGCATTGAACAGATTTATTTCGAGATCCTCGGAAAAATGCAAGGAATTCTATGATATCCTCAAGAAGAATAAGAAGTTCGAATGGGGAGCAAAGCATGAAGCAGCCTTGCAGGATTTGAAGCGATATCTCTCAACTGCACCTCTACTGATGAAGCCAGAGAATGGTGAACCACTATCCATATACCTCGCTGTATCAGGGAATGCTGTAAGTGCTGTTCTTATTAAGGATCATGAAGGTCAGCAATATCCTGTCTATTATGTTAGTAAAAGTCTACTAGATGCTGAAACTAGATATTCTCATTTAGAAAAATTGATACTAGCATTAGTTATGGCATCAACGAAGCTTAGACATTATTTTGAGACACATAGGATACATGTTAAAACAAATTATCCTGTCAAAAATGTGCTTAGAAAACCAGAGATGTCAGGTAGGATGGCCAAGTGGTCAGTAAAGTTAAGTGCTTATGATTTGGTGTATGAACCTAGAAATGCCATAAAGTCTCAAGCTTTAGCTGACTTTGTGGCTGATTTCAGTAGTGACATTCAAAATGAAGTAGACCTAGAAGTACAACAACTAGGAGAAAATATAGAATCTTGGACATTATATACTGATGGTGCATCTAATGTTAGAGGTGTAGGATTAGGTATACTACTGAAATCGCCACAGGGGGACATATTACCCCAGGCTATTAGGTGTGAATTTCCTGCTACTAATAATGAAGCTGAGTATGAGGCTTTAATTGCAGGGTTAGAGTTGGCTAAGAATATGAATATCAAGAGTTTACAAGTATATGTTGATTCATTGTTAATTACTAACCATTTTAATGGATCCTATGCAGTTAAGGGTGAGAAATTAATCGAATACCTCGATATTCTCAAAAAATTAGCAGGATATTTCGATACTTTTACACTTGAACAGGTACCAAGAGAGGATAATGCTGAAGCAGATGCCTTAGCAAATTTGGGATCATCGATCAGGATACCAGAAGGGACCCAAATACCAACATTACATGTCTTATATCCTTCAACGTATCCTCAGGATAAAGAAGTAGCGGGTATTCAGGATCCTGGAGCAGATTATCCTGAAAAGGATCCTAAATCCTGGACGGCTCCAATCGTGAGATATCTCAAGGAAGGACACATCCCCGGAGATGAAAATCCTTAGGCATTTAGGATGAAGGTATCACGATTCACTATTATAAATAATGTTTTATATAAGAAATCTCTTGCAGGACCCTATTTGAGGTGCTTGGAGGATCCTGAAACCAAGGAAGTGCTTCAGGATATACATGAAGGGGATTGTGGTAACCATACTGGGGGCAGGTCATTATTCTCAAAAGTATTAAGGACAGGATATTATTGGCCGACAATGAGGAAAGATGCCACAGAATATCTTCGAAGATGTGATGCATGTCAAAGACATAGTAACATACTGCATCAGCCTGCTGAACCATTATATCCTATCGTTTCCCCCTGGCCATTTATGAAGTGGGGTATGGATATAGTAGGAAAGCTTCCAAAGGCTCCAGGAGGGAAGGTTTTTATGTTGGCAATGACAGATTATTTCTCCAAATGGGTTGAAGCCGAGGCATTTGTCCAAGTCAGGGATCACGAAGTGGTATCCTTCATAAAGAGAAATATCCTGACCAGATTCGGCGTACCAGCCGAGATAATCTGTGACAATGGTTCTCAATTTATAAGTAAGAGAACCACTGACTTTTGCAAGAGTTGGGGGATCAAAATGATCACGTCTACTCCGGTACAGCCTCAAGCGAATGGACAAGCAGAATCCTCAAACAAGATAATTGTCAATAACTTAAAAAAGAGACTTGGAGACAAAAAAGGAAGATGGGCAGAAGAATTACCCTTTGTTTTGTGGGCTGATAGAACGACGGTAAAAAATGCAACTGGTCAAACCCCCTTTTCCTTGGTATTTGGAGCAGAAGCAGTGATTCCGACAGAAATGGTGATACCCACAGCAAGATCCAATCTCTGGAATCCTGAGCAGAATCCTGAAGTCCTATGCCAGGAGCTGGATACTATTGATGAGACAAGAGATGCAGCACGGCTAAGAATGGCGGCATATCAACAAAGGATATCCAGAATATACAACAAGAATATAAGGATTAGAAGGTTCAAAGTTGGAGATTGGGTGTTAAGAAAAGCTTTTCAGAATACTACCAATCCTGCTGATGGAAAGTTGGCTCCGAAATGGGAAGGGCCATATGAGATTGAATCAGAATCAGGAAAAGGTGCATACCGACTCAAGGATATGGAGGGGGATATGTTACCGAGATCCTGGAATGCTATACATTTGAAGCTCTATTTCAAGTGAGTTAGGAATTTAATTTCTAACCCAGGATGGTATGAATGTTATCTCTTTTAATATGTTTAATAATTATTTATTGCTTTGAACCCAATACTAACTTAAGCATCGGAGGGGTGTTAGCCAAGCTAACACCCACCTTAGTTTAAGGATGTTTTGCATTATATGCTCCAGGATATAGCTCCAGGATGTTCACTCAGGATACTTTGGAAGAGTAGAGGATTGGCCCCCTCTCTCACGTATAAGGGATCCTGATCCCTTCACAGGTTTAAAGGTATTCACCTTTCTTTCGAATTGGGTTTAAACACCCCGCCTGGAGCGCAAGTTATTCGGGAATAGTTCAAGGTGGCGGGACCAGTCCATGTAAAAGTGGCTGACAATTTCGTTACTGTTGGCTATATCCTGAATCCTAAAGGTATATGAGGATTGATCACCCTCTCTCACGAAAGGGTATTTTCATACTCTCTAAGGTTTAAAAGTTTTCACCTTTCTAAGTCTTGGAGTTTATACACTCCTGCCTGTAGCGCACGAAAATTTGGGATTTCCCCCAGAGTTCAAGGGATTTATTTCCAGTACATTCTTGGGTTTTACCCCTGTAACATGAAAAATTGTCTATACAACGGGGATTAATATCCAGAAGATTTCTAAGTGTTTGAAGACATTGTACACAGGGGACAATCCTACTAAGGCAATGGAGTAAAGCTTAAAGGATGAGAATTGGAACTAATGCCCTAAGTGTCTCAGTCAGGGGACATCTTCGTTGGAAAAGTTGCAAAGGGAATGAGGTTTAATAATAGGGTTGTACCCTATCCCTGGTATGATCTTTCCTTTATAAAACATCGTTTAAGTTTTTGATAACACTAAGTTTGGTAAAAGGTTAAATATCCTGATATATTCTCAAAATATATTTTCGGAATACTTCTCAGAATATTTGATTAAAATATTTGAAACTAATACTAGTTTGAAACTTTGATCATTTAGGTATTATCAAAACGGGTTTTGGGAAAGTGGACTGTTTTTCACTCTTTAAAAAGCTTTCTACAAAGTTGAACGAACGTTTAGAAGTCCTATCTAATAAAAGTTTTTATAATATATCGCTGAGCATATTGATCAGGATATTTTCATAAGATAACAATACAAAATTTTTACAAAGCTAAGAGTTACATTAAGTAATGCAAGGCAACAACAAATAAGTCACGAGATAGTTATATTATTAACAGGTCAAAAGTTGTGCTTTTGGTTTCACCTTAAACCAAGGCCCATCCGCCAAAAGCACGATTAATTTTTACCATACCTACGTAACGGTTGAAGGTTTTATCTCAAAACGAAACTTGTCCACCTTCAACCGCTACGAAATTCAAAACAGATTATACTAACCGATGACCAAGGGCTTCATCCTAAAACCTAGGACCCATCCACCTTTGGTCATCGTATTGTTCTAATGCAGGAAATATAAATTGTTCAAAGACAGGAAATGTAAATTGTTTTTCATAACCACAACCATGAAATTTAAAAAAGTGGGCTCCGGCCTCAGCACGTATATCCATCATCGCCCACTCCACTGCCTAAGGGGCAGCACCTTCTTGAACAGCAACCTCTTTCCCGGCATCTGTACCAGCATCATCCTCGGGATTCTTCTCAGCATCTGCAGCAGCATCCTCTCCACCAGCATTCTTTCCAGCATTTGCCCCAGCATTCTCGGAAACATCCTTTGAAGCGCTAGCATCCATTATCTTGGCGGACTCTTCCACAGCAGATTTGGCAGGAGGCTCCACAGGATTTCCCCCAAGATCTTTTAACTTCGCCTCCCAGGCCTTGGTGTTCCAAGAAGGGCATTGTAAACCCAAAGCCATCGCCTCGTAAGCCATTTTCAGCCTGGCCTGGAGAAGGGAGATCACGACGGAATTCTTGAGGCTCTCTCGGTATGAAGCCATGGCCTGCTCGTGTTGAACCTGGGCCGCGTCAAACTTAGCTTGAGCCTCCTGAGTGATCTTCTGGATGACGGACTGGTGATCTTGAGTCATAGCCTTATACTTAGCTTCGTAGTGTTCCGATTTAGCGGTGGCAATTGCTGCTTGATCTGCAATGGTGGCCTTGGCCTTTTTTAGCTGGCTTTCAAGCATGACGTTGGAGCCACATGCGTCTTCATAAAGAAAAACCAGGCGTTCAAGGCCCTGCAAGGTAAAGAAACAGGCATTATTCTAAATGAACATTTCTATTTAGCATACGGTGCGGGATATAGGTCAGGATACTAACCTGGTTAAGGAAGCCGGTCATAAATGTGCTGGATTCTGTGAACCCGTGGTTCTCGAATGGGAACACGTGGGGTGGAGCAGAGGGCTGAACTTCCTTTTTTTTCCGGGAGCTGGAGGCTCGGGTCCTGGATGCTGGGGGAGCTTTGGGAGCAGTGGCGGTCTTTGAACTGGTAAGTTTTGGTGTAACGGATGACTTCGGGTTAGAGTGTTGCTTGACAGGTTCAAGGCTGGAATAACTGTCCAGCTCATCGAGTTGGAAGCCTTCGAGGTTAATAACTGGCACTGCCCATGGGAAGATGTTTTAAGCTTATTATATCTCTAAAAATAATAATCAATTTAATATAAAAATAATTCCTGAAATTATGCTTACCAGACATGTTGGAACTTGATCTTTGACTTGAGCTTGTGAGTAACAGGTTAAAGGTTCTTTCACCCTCTGGAAGCTTGTAGATCTCTTTTATTCTCCCTTCCGATTCAGCACTAGGAGGAGCTAGTTCTTTAAAGTTTGCTGCAAGAAAAGAAATAAACATATCAGGATGTTGGTTCAGGATGGAGGTTTGGGATATGATTGGGGATATTCCTAAAACCCTAAGTCCTACCAGAAGTCAACCATCTTTTAGGGAGGTCAAAACCCTTATTAATGGAGTCTCTTTTCACAAAGAAGAATTTTCTTGTCCATTTATCCTCATTCTTGGTGGACTTAAGAATGAGAGGATCGCTGGAAATAGAAAAAAGGAGAAACCGGCTGGAACCATGTGACCTTAGACGGTAGGCCATCGGAAGGTCTTCGATGCATAGATCAGGCATATGACGAGCCTCAATCTGCTCCGGGGTGACTAACACGCGCCAAACCATAGGCATGATTTGGGCGAAACTAAGACCGGTAAGCTCAAAGAAGCGAGATATGAAGGGAGAAAATGGATATTGAAGCCCTAATGAAAAAGGATATGCAAAAAAGCAAACCCATTCGTCGGAACAAAAATCCGATCGGACCTCTCGGTCGAATGGACGGAAGATTGTCCCGGCGGGAAAGGCACCGGAAGCTCGTAGGGACGCGATGTCGGAATTATCGAAAGAACACACCTCTTTTGAAGGATTCTGAAGTAAATTTTGTTTGTAGAAGGGGGAAACAGAGTCCGCCATTTGCGATCTGGTATGGGTCGCCATGGAAGAACACAATCGGAGAAAAGGAGATATAAACAAGGAAAATAGAAAGGATAGAGAGAAAAGTACCTGATATTCGGTTGAAGATAAGGATAACCATAATGAGGAGTCTCTCGGTTAATATAGGCTGAATGTAGGGGGTAAAGAGTAAATAACGCTCTGGAAGTTGCACCTTGTTATTTCAAGGGTCTAGTCGTATTGATTGCCTTAAGTTATGAGATAAAACTTTTAAAATATATCCGTTGGATTGGTATACCAACCGATATATTTGGGGACAATTGTTATGGCTCATTTTCTAAGCATACGTATCTTGATCTATATCCTGCTTTTAATTGTTTATCTGTGATCAGGATACTGGACGGGGATATTGCTAACATCCTGGGTGATATCCTGAGGTATATCGAATTAATCACGTGCAGGTTAAAGACTGGGACTTGCCAACGGTCAAATGGACTCCATCTCCTCAAGACTCGGGCGTGTTTGTTAAAGGAGAGACGTTGAACCCGAAAGACCAGGTCTACAATGTTCGACTAAGGAATATTCGTTGGATCCCGGTTATGTAGGATAGTTAGTTACATTTGTTTTACTATAAATAGATGGGGGCGGATCAGATTAAGGCACAACGCAATTTTACACTTACACTCTCAAACACTTTTACTCTCTAGCTCATTGCAAACACCATACACAAACACTTGTATTCGATTTACATTGTAACACCTAGTTGATCCGCACCACATCCTGCACTGTATCATGATATTTGAAGCAATAGAAGAACAAGGCAGCTGCGGTTGTCAGCTCCCGAGGTTTTATGCCGGCGATCTAGATTGATCAAGGGCTTTCCTCGTACATCACGTGTCAACCTTTACATTTTTGCTCATTGATTGATTGTAGATACAGTTCGATATCCCGAGCCGTATCCTGAAACTGTTTTCATAACTAATTTGGTTAGCACATTTTTCACACATAATATTAGCACACTACCTCACTTAACTAATTTGATCACTAAATTGCTTCGGTAATTTTTGACCAAAACAGGGTTATTATTCAAATTCAACATTTTGACCCGTTTATATTTAAAACCACAAACTTGTTTTAAAATAGTCATGGGGCATACGCCTATGTAATTAACTCAAATTCTTTTTTTTCGGATTCATAACATTTGTGAATTACACGGCCAAAATCTAAGTTATGTGCGTAACCCGTTTTGACCCGTTTAGAGGGTCTTATGCATTTATGCATTAATCTCACTCTTCTTTTTTCGCACTTTACATTTCCACATTCAAAGTATCTACCGATATCACATAATCATCATGCAAGTTCCTAAACAACCCATATGGGTCGTTTGCCCAATTTACCCATCAAGGGCTTTTTGGTCAACTTTAGTCCCTCATTTTACGACAAAGCACTTTCACTAATATTTGACCAAAATATCACTTTTAACTATAAATCTAAATATGCGTACCTGGCTCGGGTAAACATATTGACCCGTTTTAATATCTTGTCTCCATTTAATTGCTAATTCCTAGCATCGCTAATTCACAAGCCGTTTTATCCTGTGCGCATAAGACTCGACATACACTTGTTAATCATTAATTGTCAAATGGTATCAACATTACCATTTGACCTGTTTGGTCTAAATGACCAAACATTTTACGCTTATGTTTGAATGGTATTTACTTACCATTTCGTTAGATAACTCATTTTTTACACATTTACCTAACATGGCTTATGCCACTTAGTGTCGTTTTAAGATTCAACTTTGATCCACTTATACTTTTCTAAATCATTGTTTTACCCTTTTTATTCGTTTAGGCATACTTATAAAGTAGCCGTTCTAGACCTCATTTTATCTTAGTCTTTTCGTGATTAATTTATCATTCCACCCCGTTTTACCATTAACCATGGTTTTTATCATTTAAATTTATTCCGACCCGTATCATATCGCGTCGGAACCCACATTTCGGATATTACCTCTATAGTATTTCTAGCTCATAAAATAGATACGTATTCTACAAAAAGTGTAAGCTTTACTTACCTCTCATCCAATTTACACTTTTATCCTCATACTTGATTCGTTTGACCCGCTTTCTCCCCAAGCTTCCACCCAGCTTGCTAAGCGCCAAACTATTATTCAATGTTCACAAGGTGGTTAGATTAATCATAACTAAATACGATTATTCCACCTTACGCATTTTATATCAAATTATCATTTATCGTATTGTGGGCCAGTTTGACCTTTTAAAAGTCAAACGCCCATTAGTATATGAAATGCATAATCAAATCCATCAACTAGTTTAAGCATTCCTTAATTATCCGGTAGGCGTTATCTCTTGGCCGCCTTTTTAACCAAAGTTCTAACCAAATTTATTATACTTCCAACTCTTTAACTAGTTCGAGCGATTATCATGACTAGTTTCTTCATTCATTTTCGCAAGAACTAAGGGTTCTCCTTTATAAGCGAGACCCGTTTCATCATACTATTTAGCATTCATCCGAACGCCTAGTAAAATCAAGTTCTTCATATGAACTAGTATATGACACGATTTCATACATCTATTTACATGAACAAAATTACCAAATTTCATGATAACATACTAAAACCCATTTCAAGTCATGCATGAGCTTTCACCCGAACTTATAATTTGTTCAAATATCTCGCTTCAACTATTAATTATGATGATTTTAAGCACCAGTATATCATCCTCTTCACTTTTTAGTCAAAACCCACTTCCTAGTTTACTTGTTAATCACTTACAAGTAACATTACACCAAGTTCTTCATAATTTCATCATAACTAACGAAATTAAACATACATAAACATTCAATTTCAACTTTGGATCATAATCCAACAATCTATTTGCAAGTAACCTACTTGTCTCAAAATTCAACTTTAACCAATCTAGGTTTTATGACATACCTTATGATCCCCTTGACTTGGTGATCGTTTATATACGTTCGTGCTTCAATTCGGGTCTTGAATTCTCCTTGATTTTGAGCAAATTAGTGAGTCTAGGGTTTGAAGGGAAGAACCCCTTCCCTGCTCTTGTGAAATCGTCGACCATCACACACACACAAGTGTGTGTTTTTGGTTTTTAATTTGTTTAATTAAACATCTTTCTAAACGTACCCCTTTTAGTCCCTTTAGTTCCAAGGTTTTATAAAAGGTTTATCTAATTCATGTTTTCTTTATTGTAATAAAAACACATAACCAACTAGGTTAATTATTCCTAGTTATCTTAATGGGTTTGGGGAAATTATAACCCGTTTCATTTTAAGTCCTGTTAACTCGGGCCTTTTATACACTTTATTTTCTCAAAGGCATTTGCTCTCCTTTTTATTTTATTATTAGGCTTATTTGTTTAAATCCTAATAATTTACTGGGTTAATCTTTACCACTAACGGTATTTTTACCCGTTTATTTTTGGTTAATTTAGTATAATTAACAAATCCGTTTTTGGGGTGTTACAAGTCTACCCCCCTTAAAGAGGTTTCGTCCTCGAAACCTTTCTTACATAATTCCCACAGATTCTATGTTAATCCTGAAACGTTAGGCGCTTTTATTAAGTTATAATTACTATTTTGACCTTAAATGATCTTTACGACTAGACTTACTAGTCAGTGGCTGCTTTATACCTCTTTGCTTGGGTATATATCCATATCGCCATCCCTAGCCTTATGTGTGTTCAGGATTTCATATCTCGTAACTCACGTTACATCATGATCATATCCTATATCACTTTTCTTGACCGTGAACGCGTCACGTCACGTTTGAGTTTATATCAACTTTTCTTTATCATATTTCTCCTTTTCAAGTGTATGGTCTTGCACCTATCGATGTTAAGACCTATATCCTTTAATATTAATCATTTCCAATTTTCTCTCATAATATTCATATTTGTTAAAACGTTGTTTCTTACCAAAAACTGAATTTTTAGTTTTAACGTTTTCCCTTTAATTTACGTCAATTACTCATATCAAGGGAAATTGACAACCAATAATTTATTCTTTTCCGTTTTCGTTTTACACTGGGAATCGTAACCAGTTCCCTCGTTTTACGCTATTAACCTGTAGGATCTTTCACTTAGCCTTATAGGATATTTCCTTAGATTTTCACCTTTTTAAGGTGAGACCCCAACAACTCGTTTCTTTCTATTTATGACCCAAGGATCTTCTTGGTCCCGTAGACCTCAACACTACTTTTAATCACATAGGTTATTATGATCCCGTAGATCATCTTTTATTCGTGTCTTCATTTAATGTACATATATGTTAACATTCAGACTAATCATCCGACTTTATGACTCATTACGTCATTTACACGTCGGTTTGTTCTACCCTTACCGTTTCTCGGTTCATACTTATAATTCTTTACGACCCGTTACCCGGATTCTTCATCTTAATGTTTTAACATTCTTATTTCACTAGTTTGCGTTTTTCCTTTCTATATTCCTTTACGACCCATCACATAGGTTCATTAATATTTTGCGCTCCCGTTTATTCGGTTTGAGCTTACTTACCTTTTTAAGCGTTATTCTTTATTTATCTTGTTTGACTTGTTCGTGTGACACTTCATCATTTATGAATGTCAAACTTCATTTGTATTCAACCCGTTCATCCTATACGGAACTGACACTTAATATAGCTTAGGATACCATACAAATACACTCTATTATGCATACAATTTCGTTTTCAATGAAATTATACTCGAGCACTGAGAAAAGTATAAATAATAATACTAGGTAAAAGCATGGTTGTAAAAGTCCCGCCTAGGCTCCGAGTACTCCCCGAGTACTCGCTACAAGATAGGCTGCCGAGGCACGAGTACTGGTCTCCCAGGCCAATTACTCCCCGAGTAATCTCCGCCTAAGCCGAGTACTTCCCGAGTACTCCCGAATCCGACTAGGGAGCGCCTAGCGACTTTTACAACCATGGGTAAAAGTACTCGTGTTGTTCGAATGATATTTGTTCGGTTTATCATATTAAGGAAAAAAATAACAGTAATTGACTCTTTCGATTTTCAACAAAACTATTATCGATACACATAATATTAAACTTGTCACGACATAACCGTTTGACTTTCTTTTTAATAATATTTATATAAAAATACTTAAAAAATAAACATAGTTATGCATTAATTATAAAGAAAGCTAATTAATCGAACTATACGATAAATTAAAACCAAACATAAACTACAAATTTTTACATTCCGACACCTTCTCATTCGATAAAAAATATTAACACAGATAAAATTGCACAGCCAAATATCATATCTATACCTATAATAAAAGAAACCAATGAGAGGACACATGTCTATTTTTTATTGAAGCCATCTATTTTTTATATATAATTAATATTAATTAAAAGATAATTATAAAATTAAATTTAATATAAATTTAAACAATTCGTATAGAAAATAATACAATATTTTAAAATATTTATCACATTTCAAAATTATTTATCCTGAAATCAACAAAAGAGGTACACTAAATATAAATTTATATCTTTATAATTTGAATTTGAAATTAACAAAGGATGTTTTAATTTTAGAGTTAAATGCTTGGTTGGTCCCTGTGGTTTTCAAAAATTGCAGACTTGGTCCCAGTGGTTTACTAATTACACGCGTGGTCCCAAAACTTGTCAAAAATGCACTCGGTTGGTCCCCAGCCCTAACATCAGTTAAATTTCTCAGTTAACTATGTGTGAAATGACTATATTACCCTTGAACAATTAAAAAAAGACATACCCATCTTCTTCTTCTCCATCATTTCTTCTCAAATCAACCTGCAACACCTCGGGCTCAAACCTAGCCATGACCATGACTATTATCGGTCCTATACAAAAACGTTTGCAAGTAACCAGATGTTTAGTGGAGCTTGCCGGAAAACGTGAGTCGCCGGAAAAGATCTGAGATCACGGAATGGTTTGTACGGCCACCTGAGAGTCTGTTCCTGGTCCGAAACTGGTCGGAGACGCACCACAACCCTCCGAAACTGCTTGGATGATGAACATGCTTCAAATTGGGCATCCGAATTAATAATAAAGATCTCATCATCTTCATCATCATCTTCAATGATGATAACATCCCTGCCAGCCATGTTGTACAATCTTCAAATGCATAAGCTAGTAAAAGCAGCAAAAGACGTTTTTGAATATCAAGATATTCAAATTCAAAGTTCAAGATAACATAACGTACAGGTACATCAAGCATTCATTATAAACAAATTCGAAACTAGTTTTATACACGTCTGAAACTTTGGTACCGCAGTCAAATCTTGCTAAACTTAAGTGTACCATTTTTCCCCTTGTGACAACAAATGACCAGAACATTATGTATACTGCTATGACCAACACAGAAAATTCCGAAACATTAAAGCCAATTTGCAGTTTGAAGATAACTAATTATAACCTTAAGTCCTTGACCCAAACTTCCCTTTTAGTTATGACCTGTACAAAACTTTGCAGATCCACCTCCAATTCTACTGTCAACCACCACCTCCACCTCCAATTCCACCTCAAACCACCACTGTCAACCCACCTCCACCTCCAATTCTACTATCAATCACCACCACCTCCACCTCCAATTCCACCTCAAACCACCACCACTCAATGCCTCCATGAGCCGCCACTAACCGACCAACCACCAAACACCCACCTACCGCAGCCTCCCCCTAACGGATTTCGCTACCGTCCTGCCACCACAACATCACTCGAAGAAACCATTGGAGGCCACCGCTGAAATTCGTCGGAGGAGGGCAACTCCCTCCTTTCTATCTCCATTGGCTCCCTCAATCTCGCTCCTGTATGTGCAGATGTGTGTGTTTTCTGTAGAAGCGGTTGGGTTGACAGTAGAATTGGAGGTGGAGGTGGGTTGACAGTGGAATTGGAGGTGGAGGTGGAGGTGGTGGTGGTTTGAGGTGGAGGTGGATTTTACAGAGAGAGAGAGGGGGGAAAGTGTGGTTGGATCTTAGGTGTTGGTGGTAGAGGTATATATATATTTTTTATTTTTTTAATTGTTCAAGGGTAATATAGTCATTTCACACATAGTTAACTGAGAAGTTTAACTGATGTTAGGGCTGGGGACCAACCGAGTGCATTTTTGACAAGTTTTGGGACCACGCGTGTAATTAGTAAACCACTGGGACCAAGTACAGGGACCAACCAAGCATTTAACTCTTAATTTTATCGTGAAATTAACAATGATTTGGAATCCATCTTGTCAATCTTTTGATTAAGACTTTCACATATAAATATAAATTTACATATAATGTAAATGATTTATTTATTTTATTAAACTAAAGCAGTTATGGGTATAATCTATTTCAAAATGTTTATAAGGGGTAAACAAAAAGATTAATCAATGTTTATTGGTTCTATATTTTTATTTTCGTATTCAACTCTCAACTCAAATACGGTAATCACTATGTTTACGTGACATTTATAAGAACCATCACCACAATCACCCCATCCATCGTATATGTAGTATATCCGTTAGTTTTTTTTAAAGATATAAAATTTTATTAGATTCATTTAACCTGTGCAATAAGCGATGTCTTTTAAAGATATAACATTTTTATTTTTTTACTATACAAAATTACATTTATACAACTCGTGTAATACACAGGGTTTTTAAAAATATAACTTTATTTATTATATTGTATATAAAATTAGATATATTCAATTCAAATAATACATAAGGTTTATAAAGGTATAACTTTTTATTATTTGGTATATAAAATTACATGTGCTCAACCAGTATAACACATGAGATTCTTACAAATATAACTTTTTCATTATTTAATACATAAAATTAAATTTACTCAACCCGCATAATACACGAGGTTCTTAAAGATATAATTTTTTTTATTATTTAGTATATAAAATTACATTTATTCAACCAGTATAATACACATGGTTCTCAAAAATATTTTTTTTATTATTTAGTATATGAAATTACATTTACTCAACCAATGTAATAAACAAGATTTTTAAATATATATTATTTTATTATTTGGTGTATAAAATTACATTTATTCAACACGTGTAATAAACGAGATTTTTAAAGATATTTTTTTTATTATTTGGCATATAAAATTATATTTATTCAACCCGTGCAATACACGGGGTTTTAACCTAGTAGTTCACATAAAATAACCACGTGGTGGGGACTATATAAAAAAAATATCTTATGGACATTTTTTTTTTTTTTTTTTTGAACGGCAAATTTAAATAACATAAAAGAATAAGGTACTCATTTCCATATTATTTTCCAACTAAATTGTTGACAAAAATTCAAACTTTGACTGGGATTGCCATTAGGGGCAGGTTTTTGTGTAAAGTAAACCCAAACTTATCACTCATGTCCATATCTTGTGGACTCAGTCCTCCATCAATTTTCCACTCAAACTTGTAAATCAAAGACCCCAACATCACATGCAACAATCTATGAGCAAGAGGCAATCCTGGACATATCCTTCTTCCAGCACCAAACGGTATTAACTCAAAATCATGACCTTTATAGTCGATTCCGGTTTCAAGAAACCGCTCTGGGTCGAACCTTTGTGGGTTCGACCATACATTGGGATCTTGCCCCATGACCCACAGGTTACACAAGACCTGTGAGTCTTTGCGGACGATGTAGCCTTGAATCTCGACGTCGGTTATGGCTTTATGAGGGACTAGAAAGGTAACCGGAGGGTGCAAACGAAGTGTTTCCTTAACAATTGCTTGTAAATAAGGGAGTCTCGAGATGTCTGATTCTTCGACACTTTCGTTTTCGTCTCCTAATGTTTCCATGAGCTCGGATCGGGCTTTCGACATTTTCGCAGGGTTGTGGATTAGCTCAGCCATTGCCCATTCCAATGTGCTCGATGTTGTGTCGGTTCCTGCAAGAAACATGTCCTGCCAAATAGTGGCGGAACTAAGAATTATTTTCTGTAGGGTGCAAACAAGGGGTTTAACCAAATTTTTGAAGGGTGTGATCGGGATTTTGCGTTATAAAATACACTAATTTTTCTTTCAAGGGGTATGTCCGCCCACTCAACCCTCTACCTAGGTCCGCCCTTCTGCCAAATCGCGTAGGATTTTGTAATGAATTTACAATTTTCTAACTAACCCATGCTCTTTTAAGTTAAAGATGGGTTCTCAAGTCCAACTTCATGAATAAACTACAACACATGAGGAAGATAGTTTGAAAACTAACATTAGATGTAAAAAATGTTAAACTCAATGGTGTCCACTCATTTAAAAAAAAGTGATTTAGCCTAAAGTTGGGGTTAAGAATTCCTACTTTGCCTTTTCTAAGTCAACTCAACAACAGAACTAATTTGATCTATTGATCTAAAGTTGTCCAAATTGTTTTCCAAAAACACACTATTGTTCCAAAACATCAAGAACAAACAAGATTAGTGACTACTTACAAAGAGCAAGCTCCGTATGTCATCGATGCTAATCGATGATTCTTCATTTTGGCTGATGTCCAATAACAAATCCGTAAGATCCTTGCTTGATGAGCCTTTACCATGATCAACTAAACCTTTTGTTCTCGCTTCTATTCGCGCACTTATATGCTGATCGAATATCGCCATTAGCTTCCCGGTATAATACCCAGCCCGTTTTCGCAATCCTTGCGGATCAAACGGGCGAAGAACCGGGAAGAAATCGGCTAAATTCGGTGTCCCACCAACCTCCATCAAAGCCCATACAAGATCCTTAAAATCTTGAGAAGAAAGTGAATCATACTGAGCTATATCAGTGGAGAAAATGAAGTTTGAAAGTATGTTGAGAGTTGTAGTGGTTGCAGTTTGACCAACGTTGACCGGTTTAGCACTTTCCAAACATCCATGCACATAATCAAGAAGCTCGTGAACCTTTTTCTTGCGGAGGTTTTGGCTAGCGTCAAGTTGTCGTACGGAAAACAAGTGTTCTTTAGATATTCTTCGTAGTCTTCGCCATTGGTCGCCGACGGGCAGCCAGACCATGGAGATTTCATGGCGGTTGTGTGCGGTGGCAGCGTGTGGGATTGATCTACTCGAGAAAGACATATCATGCTTTAGAAAGAACTCTTGAGCTGTTTTGTGGGACGAAATGACGGTCATGGTGGTGCTACCGAGCTTAAGGGACATTAGTGGCCCGTAAGTTTTGCTTAGGGCTGCTAACGAGTGGTGGGGTTTGTCCCCGAGTTTGAGGATGCTTCCGATGATCGGAAGCGGGTATGGGCCGGGTGGGGGTGGAGCGGCCACCGTGGACTTTCGGTAGCCGGATTTGGTGATGAAGGTATAAAAAGATACGAAGATGGAGAAAAAGATGAAGATGGTCGTGTAGTCCATTACTTAATTTCTCTGAGTAAAGTGTGTGTGTTCATGGTGGTGTTTATTTTTATTAGTGGTTTAGTTGGAGTCAATGGATGGGAATTAGAAAATTCAAAGGGTTGAAAGTTAGGCTTTATGAAATCAAAAAAAAAAAAAAAAAAAAAAAAAAAAAAAAAAACAATAAGACCGAGTCATATATTGACTATGAATATTATGTATCAGTCATTTGACTATTCATAAAAGTGAATATAGATGTTAGTCTTGTAACTTAGGGTGAAGGGAGTGGTTAAACAGGTGAAAGTGGCAAACTTTAAAATGTACCAATCAGAGTGTGCCACGTCAGAGAGGGTAAAAAGTTTAAACTTTGGTGAAAAATGTTGGCAGTGGTGTAGACACTTGAAAGTGGTAAACTTTTTTTTTGTTTTTAGTGGAATCTCATTAAAGTCAAAAGGAATATTCCTTTTTTTGTCCATATTCCAAGCTTGACCGATTTCACCGAGTTCACAAGATTGCGGCAAAGGTTCACCGGTTTCACAAGATTGCCGAGCGGCAAAGGTGGCCGGCGGCGGTGTTGCCGCGCGGCAAACACCTTTGCCGAGTGGTTTCCCGCACCACTCCCTTCACCCTTAGATGCAAAATCTATTAAAACTTTGTGGTTTTAATTAAATATTAAAAGTGTTGAAACTAGCCTATTAAGACAGGAATATGAGAAGAATGATAGGGAGAAAAGAACTAATATTTCATTGATAGGTATGATTTACAATGAGATACAATAGCGGTATATATAGGAGTATAAAACTTCTAGAGAAAATTATTCTATTTCTGGTGTTGATAATAATAATAATAATAATAATAATAATAATAATAATAATAATAATAATAATAATAATATATGTTTATAACACTTTCCGTTGGTTATCAACTTCATACGCTTGAAGATGTTGCCTCGTTAAAAACCTTGGCAGGAAAACCCAGTAGGACAAAACCTCAGCTAAGGGAAAAAAAGTGCAGTGTGTATTTTCTTCTCTGATTACTTCTGGATCAAGTATGTTTCTCATTATAAACCTTACTAAGAAAACCCTAATGGGACAAAACTTAGTGAATGGAAAAAGAGTACAACATGAATAAATCTCCCCCCCCCCCCCCCCCATTTTAATATGTATCTTTTAAGTGACTTGTGTCCAACTTCCTTGAAAGTTGCTTAAAGCTTTTGGATGGATGGTTTTGATGACATAGAACCCAGGTGAGGAGGCAGCAATAAAGGCATAGAGGTGGCGATGATATTGGTGGTGGCTGAAGTGGTGGTGCCGAAAACGATGCCAAAAAAGTGGTGGTTGTTGCGGTGATGGTTCTTTCGTTTGGGAAAGTGATTGTTTAGATAGTGGTGGTGGTATTGTCGGTAGTGGCCAAAGTCAGGTGGAGTAGGCACCGATTGACAGATGATGGGGACAAACCTTGGACAATTGGACATAGGTGTTGCTCGTCTATTTGGACCCATTGTTAACTAATCAAGTGTTTTAAGAGCAACTCATTTTGCCATGTTCTTTAATTTAAGTCGACCCATATGAACTTGAATACCAAGTTACATTTAATCAAATCAACGTATCTATTTATCAACTAGTGAGCAATATCATTAGCTACTCTAATCGTTTCTCTCATATACTTTTTCTCATCAGATGCCTCCTTATTTTGGTAGGTGTCGTAATGGTGAAATGCCCCAGCCATCTTTGTTTTTTTCTTCAGAGACCTACTTCAGTTTCATACATATACCCTAGTGGGTAATAAGGCGAAAAGGATGGTTCTAAATGCGGTGATTTTAATGCCATGTTTGATACTTTTGGCAGGCCAGGAATGGGTATACATTTAGCAACTAGCAGCTGCCAATTGAAGGTGAAGAGGAGAACTGGATTATGGCTTAATGCAAAAGACGACCGGTTGATATGGAAAGTTTCAAAAAGAAGGATTTGTGTCAAAAGGCGAGGAATAAATGGGCGGAATTTGGAGATGAGAACTCTCGTTACTTTCACTGCATTATTAACAAGAGAAAAGTTGGTAATAACATTCCCAGATTGTTAGTTAATGGGGTTTGGGTGTGGAAACCATTGGAGCTCAAGAAACATCTGTGGAGTTTTTTTAGAAATCGGTTTCAAGAGAAAGTCAAGGTTCGGCCAAAATTAAAGTGTTTTGACATTAAACAGGTGTCGTAGATATATAAGGATATGTTAACAACGACTTTTTCAGAAGGAGAGATCAAACAAGCGGTTTTCAGTTATGGTGACGACAAATCTCCAGGCCCGGATGGTTTTAACTTTCGATTTATTAAAAGGTGTTGGTCGTTTTTTGCCAAAGACTTCCTCGATAGTTTTGGGATTTTTTATGAAAAAGGGACTATTAACAAAGGGGTAGGAGGCTCCTTTATTACTCTGATTCCTAAATGTAAAAATCCGGTGGGGTTGGGGGAATATAGACCAATTAACTTAATAGGGGTTATTAACAAAGTAATCTCTAAAGTGTTGGCAAATCGGTTGAGAGTGGTGATGGGTAGTATCATGTCGATTACTCAGTCGGCATTTTTATCGAGTAGATACATTTTAGATGGTCCCTTGATTATTAATGAGATTATGGCGTGGGCAAAGAAAGGTAATAAACGGTTGTTCTTGATGAAGATCGATTTTGAAAAGGCTTACGATAATGTAAACTGGGATTTTCTGTTGGATATTATGAGACAGATAGGGTTTCCAGATTTACGGTGTAAATGGATAAAGGGGGTGTTAGCGTCTGCTTCATCATCGGTTTTGGTGAACGGTTCGCCTACGATTATGTTTGATTGCTCGAAAGGAATTAGACAAGGAGATCCTATTTCACCTTTTCTGTTCATAATAGTTATGGGAGCCTTTGGTAGTATGGTCACCAAGGTGGCTTCTATGAATATTTTTAAGGGTGTTAAATTACCAAATGGAGGCCCCAGTTTATCGCATCTTTTGTACGCGAACGATGCATTGGTGATGGGAGAATGGTCATTAGAGAATGTTAAAACGATTACAAGAATGTTAAGAGTCTTCAACGTTTGTTCTGGGTTGAAAATTAACTTGCTCAAGTCTAATCTTTTCGGTTTGCAGGTGGCCAATGTGGAGGTCGAAAGTATGTCATAGATCTTGGGTTGTAAGATGGGTATGGTTCCTTTTGTTTATTTGGGAATCAAGATGGGGGCCAATATGAATAGAACTAATAATTGGGATCCAGTCATAGAGGTGGTCAAGAATCAATTGTCTAAGTGGAGAGCTTCGACTTTGTCTATTGGGGGGAGGTACACGTTAATTAAACCAGTTCTAGAAAGTCTCCCTACTTATAATTTCTCATTATTTAAAGCTCCTGTTAAAGTTTTGGGAGATCTTGAAGGGATGATTAAAAGGTTTCTATGGGGGAGTGTGGATGGAAATAAGAAGGTTCATTGGGTTGCGTGGGAGAAAGTTACGTATCCAAATAATCAGGGGGGGGGGTTGGGTTTATCTTCGTTATATTGGTGTAATTAGTCACTCTTAACGAAGTGGATTTGGAGGTATTGTAATGATAAACATGCGTTATGGAAGAATGTCATCGAAGCTATTCATGGGGGGAAGAGATGTTGGGAAGTGCTTCCGACAAATATGCGGCTTACGTCGAATTGGAATACGATAGTTAGGATGGAAAAGGCTTTAAAGATGGGAGGGAAATATGTGACGGAGAGAATAAAATGACTGATCGGCGATGAAAAAACTGTTCGTTTCTGGCTGGATGTTTGGGTTGGAACAGAGCCTTTAAAAGTATCGTATCCGGCTCTGTTTCTGCTGGAATCCGAGAAGGTGTGCAGCGTTTTTGACAGGATACATAATCGGCAGCAGCAGCAGGAGAGACATGTACTGAACGATCAGGAGCTGCAGCAGCTTAGTACTTACTTTGCGTCGATTGATCAGGTATCGAAGACAGGTACTGCTGATTCCTGGCGCTGGCAGGGTGTAGATAGTGAAGAGTTATCGGTTGCTTTGGTTAAAAGGCTGATTAGGAACGATGATTTAGTTCTCAGTGATGGTTACTTTGCTTGGTGTAAGTGGGTCCCCATTTATGTAATATCTTTATGTGGCGGGCGGAGCTTGATCGCTTACCTACGAGGGGCGCTCTTACAAGGAGAAACATAGCTTTAGATAATACGAGGTGTAGCTTTTGTGGAGAACCGGATGAATCTGTTGCGCATTTGTTTCAAACTGGTGTAATATCCCGCAAATTTTTGCTTTATCGATTCGAGATTTGTTGTATATTCATAAGTATGCCGGAGTCTCTAAGTGTAAGGCCGAAGTCATCAAAGGTTTGGTCATTGTGGCGTGTTGGAGAATTTGGGAAGCTAGAAACGAGCGGATTTTTTATAATCAAGATGTCAATGTGGCAGACATAGTAGCGGATGTGAAATCTTTTGGCTTTTTGTGGTTTAATCATAGGTCCATAGATAAAGTGTAGATTGGACTAATTGGTGTTCTCTTAACTTGATGTAATCAATTGTTTGGGTTTGGCCGTGGCTTCCTGTTTCGCCTTGTTGCATGTTGTCGTTGGCTTTTTTGGTGAATGAAATTGATCTTTAAAAAAAAAAAAGCAGCTGCCAATTACAAAGCAATAGAAGATATTAGATCCCTCAGTTCTTTATGGAATAAATATATAACGACCTTAGTAAATCTAGAGTGGTCTAATTAGTGTATGTTTCGATTGTATTTCTTCCCATTTTTGTATGTCAGGTTTGTGCTACCTTCTCTAGATTATTTTTTTGAATGACAACGCTTACTCTACTCTACTACGACAATATCCTAAATTAATTGTCCTTTCCTAGGTTTAAACCTGGGATCTCATGTGACAACTGCCACTTTTCGGTAACTTTCTTACACTTAAATTACTCATTTTTAGTTACACTTTTATGTGTTTTGAACATCCGAACTGCATATTTCATGACATACACTTAGAATACTCATGAAATACTTACTTATGATGCATATGATTCATTTTTATTAATTACATTTGAAACAGTTTAAACAATGCGTCAAAATACCTAGAATAGCACCTAGTAAACTAGTATGCTGACAAAAACGCAGGATCTGCAGAAACCATCTTAATGACATCTTTAGGATTCAGATGAAAGTCTAACATCTAATATACATTAAACCCAAACTAGGCATGCAAGGGTTTGGTTTAAAACCTTCCCGAAGTCCGATAACACTAAAAACTGCCGGAAAAGCACTAAAAGCCACAATTTCAACACTTTTCCGCAGAAATTTAGGGGTATCATCTAAACCAATAATCACATCAATTCATACATCTTACGCAAGCTTAGAGTTCAATTAATGACTAACGGAATCAATGCTAAATGAATATCCAAACAATATCAAATCTTTTTTTAGTGACCATCTAATGTTATTTGGATCATTTTGGTCTAGTAATGGTCACTTAACACATTTAAAACACTTAAACATATGAAGCTTCCTAATCAACTCTCAACAAAATCTAACACTTTTCATTAAAGGAAACAACTAGCAAACATGACCCCCCCCCCTTTACTCTTGGCCGACACCCCTCTTGTGGGACCCCCTTTCATTTGCAACTTGGTAAAATATCCAAGATATTTACCAAGTTGGTTGCAAGTTGATCAAGTGGTGAATGTGGTGAAAGATTATATCATCTAATTGCCAAGATTTACTAACCATTTCATCACAACATTTCACCTTTCTTTTCACACACTTAAAAACTCTCTCAATATTCATCATTTAGCCAAGAACACCCACTAAAAACCTTCACATTTTAGCCTTTCTTTGATGATAAAGATGGAGTTTGATGGAACATAGGAGGATCTAAAGACACCACAAGTTGAAGCAAGCTTTTTCTTTCATTCAAGAGCTTCCAAGCATCAAGATCAACATTTTTCTTTTCTTTGATCATCATCTAGATCATCCCTAGCCACAAGTGCTAGAAGTGAGCCTTCTAAAATCACTTTTTTCATACTTATTTATGTATATGTTGTTAAAAGAACATGTAATAACTGAACAATCATACAAAATAATATGAAAATACAAAGAAGCAAAATAAAGATCATGATATATAAGTTTGTTTATGTTGTGATTTAAGGCTTATTACTTGCATATTTGATCTAGTTTTGATGAATATCATATGAATAACTTGTTAGATGATGTTTAAAAACATGATCTAACAAGTGTACATGAAAATGTTAAAGGGTTTTTGTCAAACATAAATGTTTAAATGGATGATCATAATCTTTGGTTTTGTTAAAGTATATAAGGGTTTTCACTAAAAATAATACTTTTACAAGATTATAAAAAGAAACATACAAGATGGGTTTTTATAAAAAAGTTTGATAAAACTAGAAGTAAAGCATGGTTTTTGAACTAGTAAATATATGTAATGATCATACCAAAACCCTACATGTTTATGATTTCATTTTGTTAAGTTTATGATATAAATGTCACGTGTTTTTGTTAAAAATGTTATGAGAAGATTGTTGGTGATTTTTAAAAAGAAAAAGATATGTTTTCTTAAACATGGCAAAGTATATATTTCAAAGGAAATATAGCCATTTATCTTAAAAATCATATGTTATAAAAACTATCATTTTTGAAAAAATCTTTATTAGAATAAAAACATTTTAAAGAATAGTTTTTGTAAAAGCAAAACTAGATATAAATATATATTTTTGAGAAAATATATATTTAGTTATCTTTACAACGTGTGTGCTATGTGTTATTTGGTTGTATTAGTTATATATATGAAAACTAGGAACTTGAATACAATGGTACAAATAGACACAAGGCACATTACAAAGAAAGTCTTACAAGACTACATATACATACACCTTAAAAACAACTTATGGACGATCCGAGCATTCAGACACAACTTATGGATAAATCGGACTTACGGACAAATATATGGACTATATGAGTATATCGGACTATAATATGTAATATATCTGTCACCCCCAAACCGATGGCGGAAACATCGGGATGAGACGAACAAATTGCTCAAAACATCATAACACTATGTGACAATATAAATTAAATTGAATTTCATGAATTGCTAAAGTATAATACAAGAAATTAACATAAACAACATTTTATCGAATATACAACAACAAAATAGTTTAATCTAGGTGTGTTTCTAAGTCCACTTAAATCTTGTTTCTTCACTTAGCATCATCTTGTCTATCATCCTGCAACATGTATTAAATTATGATCAACAAAAGTTGGCGAGTATACAAGTTTGATACATAGCATAAAAATAGTTTTAAAATAGTCTAATGGCTCGTATCCAACATGAATAACAATATGCAAGTTACTAGTATGCTGAAACGGTGTCAAGTATATGTTCAAACCCAAGAATCCAATGCATTAAAATAGCCTATCCCAAAGAATAACGGGAGGTAATATGTTTAACTTAACAATACCCCAAGACTCGTGGGCGGTGCATTACTCCTATAGCGCTATAATTGTTAATGTATGTAACATCTGTGCTTGTAATCATTATGAACAGTTCTATTATCAATAAAACAATGTTATTTGATCCCAATGTTTGTTTGGTTGTGTTTTACATTTTTCATGTTTTGACTTTTATGTAATTTCAAACTCTATATCGCTTTCTGGAGAGTTATACGCAAACTGATGCGAAAACGTAATCAGTATAATGCGAAAAATAATCCGGAACATCAACATATACTTAACATACCTTAAATAACCTTTACATAACTTAGAAGTAAGTTTTGAAGGCTTTGATATGGCAAAAACAAGTTAATTCGGCTACAGGGACTAAACTTGACAAACTGCGAAAGTATGCCAATTTGAACTGTAACAAACATTCCGGAACATGACCATAAGTTAAACACACCTTAAATATCCTTTACATAGCTTAGAAATAGGCTTAGAGGGGTTCGGTGTGCTAAAATAAACTTTTGGGTCATTCAGGGACTAAAAGTGTCAAAAAGTGCACAAGCTTGCACTTTCGTGCATATCTTACGGTCTGAATACATCCGGACATCCAAAAATTTATGTAAGCACTAAAATATTTTAGTTTAGTGTTTGGCATGAGAAAAATCCATTCGTCACGCAATTTGGATCGTTTTTCACGCTTATGCGCATTCCGTCGTAATTAACCGAACAACGCGATTGTACGGCTAAACGAACCGACATCCGGCATATTTTTGAGCATGTTTCATGTTCCCTATACTTTAACATCCTTGTGAAGCTTAAAAATGGGCTTGACGGGTGTTAGAAGTGCCAAAACACGACGATACGCGCTCAGGAACCAAAACTGCAAAACTGCAAAAAAAAAATATAAAAAAAAAATAAATAAATAAATAAAATGCAGCAAAAAGCCATTTTAAACATAAGTTAGCAGCCCCTAACACTTCCCAAAGGTCAAGTGCCACATGTTAATCTCCTATGGTGGCCAAAATTAGTTACCACAACATTTTGACAAGTGTACGGCCTAGATCGTGCCCCCTTTTCCAAGAAACGATCCTAACGGTTGTGGGTTTACTATAAATACCCAACCCATTTTCACTCATTCCTCACTAGAATCTGATCTAAAAGACTCTAAGTTGAAACCATTGTTTCATACCTGAGTTATTTGGATCTAGATTAGCATTCGGGGACCTTTCGTAAGTATTCTTTCGTTCTTTTATCGCTTTCGAGTCCGAAAGTCAAACTTTGTTTGACTTTCTGCATTGACCAGTTTATGGTCGATGCGAAGTTCGTTTGAACTTCATAACGTGAGCGTGATCACGATGGTTATAGTCCCTATTGACTATACCTACTGATTACCACGTTATCTAGGCTCAGTGACGAGTCGTAGTTTCGGTCAGAATACGTATTCTTGCGTATTTTGTAACCAAACTACTTATGGGTATCAAAACCGTTTGTTTTGATACCAAACCTATTTTCTAAACTTAGTTAAGCATGTTTTAGCATGCTTAGCTCGTCACTTTTAGTTTAGTGCTTATATAGGGTCGTAAGGTAAGCGATCTAAACAATCGCTTATACTTTCGAACCCGACCCATTTGGTCGATCATTAGGATCCGACCAAATACATTAGGTGACCATAGTATATAGGGAATAACCCTCTGAGGTTATACCTTATGGTCGCTACGTTTAAGTAGTTGTATGATAGGTAATTTATATGCCTTAGGTAAATTACCAAAATACCCCTTTATGGCAAAATTCATTTTTAAACATATGTAACATAACTTTTGACATCTAAACTGATTTGACAACCATATTAGACATGTTAAGGCATATATTACTTGTCATAGGACTAGTTAGGCGGTCCGAACGCGTTTCACGCGAACGACGCGTTAAAGTAGCATAAGCTACCTAAACGGGTCGTAATGGGTCACAAGCACTTAGGATAGGTTTCATTTAGTATGTAGGCTTTGTTAAACCATACTACATGAGTTACCATACTCATTTGGTTTACGAACCCTCATTCTATCCGATCTTCCGATTTAGGTCCGGTTTATTAATGTAGTTACCTATATTAGGTGCCGTTTGATATTCCGAGATCTCTAGCATTGCTTGGTGGTTATCTTAGGACTTCTGAGCAATCTCAAGTGAGTACATAGAACCCCTCTTTTACTGTTTTCCAAACTGTTTTGGGGTGGAACACATGTGCCTACTTGTTATTTTCGTGCTTTCCTGTTTTCACATCATATACCTGCTATGTTTGTTAGTACATTATTGTACATGATTTCATTACATTTCATGCTATGTATGTCCATTGTGTGCATACTTAGTACATTGTTTTACATTACATTTCTGCTATGTATGTTAACTGATAGTATGCTAGCACATTGATTTACATGACTTTTCTACTTTGTATGTTAACTTAGCATACTTAGTACATTGTTTTCATATAACATGTTCACTTTTGCTATGACATTTGGTTTGCACAAACGAGACTATTATACGTTCATTAACATTAGCTACGCCGCTCGGTAGTAAGTACTGGTACCATAGGACTTGACAAATCCCATTCCTGACATCCCGGGTTTGTTTGGATGTAAGGAATGACTGAATCTGAATACAATTCTTTTGATAACCTTGACTGAAAGGGTTATCCGACTGTCTCAAGGCTTGAATGTATGCGTTAACTTACCACATAAATGTTTGTATCAATGTAACATGTATTACTTTGCGAAACATAACTTTTTGATACATTCAAAATACTTTGTTTTGTACATTTCTACATTTGGACTATTTGACAATACTTTACTTACAAGACATAACATTTGTTACACATTACTTGACTACTTTTGGACTATCAACATTTGACATGGTTTATACAAGGACTTTTGACAATTGGTTTAAACATAGACATTATACATTGTTGGTTGGTTAAGTGACTTAAGTAACGAAATGTGAGTAATATGATACAAGCATGGTGGATACGCCGCTGGTACTTCCTATATATAAGTGTTTGTATTATATTACATATCATAGCGTTATTTAGATCATTGATTTTGGACTTATACATTTTATACAAGTAACATGTTTTCACAAGACTTTGTTTTACAATACGGTTTATTTTATACAACTCATTTTACATTGTTATTCATTTAACCATACCTTATTCTTTTACTTATACATATCATCTAAACTTATTGTTTTTCAAGCGATTTACAAAACAAAATCAAATTACAAGGTTCATGACTAAACATTTCTTAAACTTAAGTCATGAATCCTATTTTCACAAAACCTATATATCTCACAGGCATTTTTATGCTGACGTACCTATTTTCACATGTGTTTTCAGGTGATTTTCCGTAGGATGATGATCATGACACTAGGGCGGACCTGTGCCTTAGAGACTTAAAATGAAGATAGACTATGTTTAATTATGTTATAAACTCTTTGATTTCTGTTTAAGACAATGAAACTCTTATGTTAATAAATAAAATACAACTTTGAACACCATGGTTATGAAACAATTAATTCTGTTACAACACTCCCCGACGTTTTCCGCCACGTCTTGTATGTTATACGTGGTCGGGGTGTGACAGAAGAGTTGGTATCAGAGCCAATGGTTATAGGGAATTAGGTTATTAGTAATGCTTTGACCTAGACTATAACCTTTCTAGGACCCTAACACAAGTTATCTTGTGTTTAGATCTTAAAACATGTACGTCACCTATCCTTAGGTGATTATCAAAACAAGAACCAAATTTTTCCGAAACGATTTTTGAAAAACAATCTTCTGTTTTTGAATGATTTATTACAAGGTTTTGAACCCTCTATTGTAAGGTTTTGAACCCTCTGCTATATGGTTTTGAACCCTTCCAGTTTGATTAAATTTTTGGCCTTGTGCCTTCAAATTTTCAAAATCTCGTCAACGTTTTGGGTTTTAAATAATGTGAACACGTGCAAACTGGAAGAGTGAATGCCTGTATTCTGGGTTTTCTGTCTAGGCAAGCACTTCGTATACATCTCATCAGACGCGAGACCAGTTGTGCTTACCTGGGAATTCTTGGGATGAGTGTTCACTTATAGGCGAGCATGTCTTCATGATACATTATTTTTGACCCATTTACTTTGATTAGTCACTGTGTGTCGTTTGTTTACTTTGTGATACGGACAAATGACCACCATCTTTGCTTTTGTTGATTTTGTTTCATCTCATTCTTTTCATCCCATCATCTCACTCGTTTCTTTTCATGTTTCCTCTTTTAGAATGCCTCCTTGACGCGACAATCTGATTGCTACTGCCGAACTGGCAGAAATTATTGCGGAGCAGATGGCTGCTCAGTTCCCAAATCTCTTTGCTCAATGGCACGCATCCAACAATAACAACAATGCTCCATGCAAATACAAGGATTTTAACTCGGCTAAACCACTCAAGTTTAGTGGTTCTGAGGGAGCGACTGGGCTTCTTCAATGGTTTGAGAGCATTGAGAATACTTTCCGCTACGTGCAGTGTTCGGATAATCGCAAGGTCGAGTTTTCTTCGAGCGTGTTTCAGAAGAGGGCTCTCACATGGTGGAATGGGGTTATGAGAGATCGGGGTGCAGAAGTTGCTCTAGCGCAAACTTGGGCTGAACTTAGGGCCCTTATGATGAGGGAATTCTGTCCTCGTCATGAACAGCGAGCGTTGGAGAAAGAGTTTGAGGATTTGAAGCAAGATAGTGGTGAGCATCGGGCGTATACTGATAGGTTTGAGGAGTTGAGTCTGCTTTGCCCGACTATGGTTACCCCACTCGACAAGGCTATCGAAAGGTACATCGACGGCCTACCTGACTCAGTGCAAGACATCATTACTGGTAGTAACCCTCCCACACTACGTCAGGCGATCGAGTTATCAGCGACATTGACTGAGTCGCAGGTTCGTAAGGGAAAGCTGCATAAAAAGGGTGACAAGGGTAAGAAGCAGGTGTCTGATAAGGAAGATAGCAAGAAAGGGCAAAACAAGAAGGGAAAGAATTCTGGAGGGTCTAGGAAGCGGAAGGCTTCCCAAAACTATGCCGTTACTGCACAGGCCCAAGCTGCACCAAATCAGCCTGCGCAACCACTAGCCAAGAAGCCTTATCTTGGCACTGCACCTTTGTGCAACAGGTGTAACGGCCATCATCAACCACACCTCCAGTGTCGTCAGTGCACCAACTGCGGAAGATCTGGTCATCTTACTGCCGCCTGCCGCATTCCTGTTAACCAGAACCAGGCAGTTCAGAACCAAGCCCAACAAGTTGCTCAGCCTCTTGCTCAGCAACAAGGTCAAGCTGCACGACCTCATTTTCCTCCTGGGTCATGCTACAATTGTGGGGATCTGACCCACTACAGGAACCGGTGCCCAAGGCTAGCCAAGCAGAATCCGAATGCGAACCCGAATCAGGCTCAGGCTCGAGGACGAGCTTTTAACTTGAATGCCCAAGAGGCGCAGGCGGATGATAACGTGGTGAACGGTACGTTCTTTATTAATAATCAGCCTGCATCTGTTCTTTTCGATTCTGGTGCCGACAAGAGTTTTGTGTCATTGTCTTTTGAGCCTATGCTTCGCGTGTCTAGAACGAAACTAGGTAAACCTTTGACAGTAGAAGTTGCTAGTGGTGAACCCATTGTTCTTGATTCTATTCTTCACAACTGCCAGTTGAACCTTAACGATCATCTTTTTCCAATCGACCTCACGCCTATGCAACTTGGAAGCTTCGACGTCATAGTGGGTATGGATTGGTTATCTAAGCATCGCGCAGAGATAGTTTGTTCTGAGAAGATTGTTCGTGTGCCGCTTTCGACAGGCGAGATCCTACAGGTTCAAGGTGAGAAACCTGCCGGTGGTCTCAAACTCATGTCTTGTTTTAAAGCTCGGAAGTATCTGCGGAAGAACTATGTGGCTTTCTTAGCACATGTTACAGCAGATAAAGGCAAGGGTAAGTCTATTTCAGATATTCCTGTCGTTCGGGATTATTCTGAAGTTTTCCCTGAAGAGTTACCTGGTCTACCTCCAGCACGCCAAGTCGAGTTCCGCATTGATCTCGTACCCATTGCCAGAGCTCCATATCGTCTTGCACCATCAGAGATGCAAGAGTTGTCTAAGCAGCTTCAGGAGCTCTCTGACAAAGGTTTTATCCGTCCTAGCTTTTCACCCTGGGGTGCTCCCGTTCTTTTTGTCAAGAAGAAGGATGGATCTTTTAGGATGTGTATCGATTATCGTGAGCTTAACAAGCTTACCATCAAGAATCGATATCCCCTACCGCGCATAGACGATCTCTTTGATCAGTTACAAGGCACTTCTTATTTTTCGAAGATTGATCTACGTTCCGGATATCATCAACTTCGGGTGCATGAAGAAGATATTCGCAAGACAGCGTTCCGCACTCGGTATGGACATTATGAATTCACAGTCATGCCATTCGGTTTGACTAATGCTCCTGCTGTTTTCATGGACTTAATGAATAGGGTCTGCAAACCTTATTTGGATCAGTTCGTCATTGTTTTTATTAACGACATCTTGATTTACTCTAAGACGCGAGCTGATCACGAGCAACATCTTCGTCTTACTTTGGAACTCCTAAAGAAAGAGCAACTTTTCGCCAAATTCTCAAAGTGTGAATTCTGGCTCAAAGAGGTTCAATTCTTAGGACATATTATCAACGAACAAGGTATTCATGTAGATCCCTCCAAAATCAGTGCGATCAAGGATTGGGATACGCCTACTACTCCTACTGAGGTTCGTTCTTTTCTTGGTCTAGCGGGTTATTATCGCCGCTTCATAGAAAACTTCTCGAAGATTGCAGTTCCTCTAACTGCTCTAACTCAGAAGAAAATGCCCTTTTATTGGGGATTCAAACAAGAGGAAGCTTTTCAAAACTTGAAGCAGAAGCTTTGTGACGCGCCTGTTCTAACTTTGCCTGAGGGCAATGATGATTTCGTTGTTTATTGCGATGCATCTAAACTGGGTCTTGGCTTTGTTCTTATGCAAAGGAACAAAGTCATAGCATATGCATCGAGGCAGTTGAAGATACATGAGAAGAACTACACCACTCATGATCTTGAGTTGGGTGCAATTGTCTTCGCTCTAAAGATCTGGAGACACTATTTGTACGGTACAAAATGTGTGGTTTTCACGGACCACAAAAGTCTTCAGCATATCTTCAACCAGAAAGAACTCAACATGAGGCAACGACGTTGGGTTGAGCTTTTAAACGACTATGACTGTGAAATTCGCTACCATCCTGGTAAGGCGAATGTCGTAGCTGATGCATTGAGTCATAAGGAATGTACTAAGCTTCATTATGTACGTGTTCAATCTGTTATTCAAGCTCAATCCGATATCCAAGCATGCATTTCTCAGGCTCAACAATCTTGTGTTGCACAAGGTTTAATGGATAAGGAATTTCCCTATCACATAACGCCTGCTTTGGAACTGAAGGACAATGGATCATATTACTTCATGGACCGTTTGTGGGTCCCAAGCCAGGATGATCTTCGTACCTTGCTTATGGATGAAGCCCATAAGTCGCGTTATTTTATTCATCCGGGCTCAGATAAGATGTATAAGGATCTTCGTATTCATTATTGGTGGCCTGGTATGAAGAAAGACATTGCCTTATACGTATCAAAATGCCTTACTTGTCTTAAGGTTAAGGCTGAACATCAGCGTCCTTCTGGTTTATTGGAGCAACCAGAGATCCCAGTTTGGAAATGGGAAAACATTACTATGGATCTTGTTACTAAACTTCCGCGCACAAAGAAAGGTCATGATGCCATCTGGGTAGTTGTTGATCGTCTTACTAAGTCAGCGCATTTCTTGCCAATCCGTGAGGATTTTCCTGCTGACAGACTTGCTTAAATCTATGTGGATGAAATTGTAGCTCGACATGGTGTTCCTTTGAATATCATTTCAGACAGAGATGCTCGTTTCACTTCTCATTTTTGGAGAACCATGCAATCTGCTATGGGGACCCAACTTAATCTGAGCACGGCTTATCATCCGCAAACGGATGGTCAATCTGAAAGAACAATCCAGACTCTGGAGGATATGCTAAGAGCTTGTGTGATCGATTTTGGTGGTAGTTGGGATTCACATCTTAAGTTGATTGAATTCTCCTACAACAACAGTTATCACACCAGCATCAAAATGGCTCCTTTCGAGGCTCTCTATGGTCGAAAATGTCGTTCACCAGTCTGCTGGAATGAGATCGGCGAGGCTCAACTTACTGGACCTGCCCTCATTTTAGAGACAACTGACAAGATCAAGAAAGTGCGTGATAACCTTCAGACAGCTAGAAGCCGTCAGAAGAGTTACGCGGACCCAAAACGCAAGGCCTTGGAATTTCAAGTCGGTGATCGAGTATTACTTAAGGTCTCACCTTGGAAAGGTGTGATCAGATTTGGAAAGAAAGGAAAACTTGCACCTAGATATGTTGGACCATTCAAGATCGTCGAAAGAATCGGAAAGGTAGCCTACAGACTTGAGTTACCACCTGAACTTGGAAATGTTCATCCAACTTTTCACGTATCCAATCTCAAGAGGTGTTTAGCTGATGAGAACCTCCACATACCACTTGACGAAATTCGTGTTGGTAAAACACTGAAATTTGTTGAGAAGCCAGTGGAAATCATGGAACGTGAAGTCAAGTGGCTCAAACGTAAGCGCATTCCTTTGGTCAAAGTTCGTTGGGAAGCTAAACGTGGACCCGAGTTTACTTGGGAACGCGAAGATCAAATGAAGGCGAAATATCCGCATCTTTTTCCACGAGTTTCCTCTAAATAAATTTCGGGACGAAATTTCCACAAGTAGGGGAGACTGTAACATCTGTGCTTGTAATCATTATGAACAGTTCTATTATCAATAAAACAATGTTATTTGATCCCAATGTTTGTTTGGTTGTGTTTTACATTTTTCATGTTTTGACTTTTATGTAATTTCAAACTCTATATCGCTTTCTGGAGAGCTATACGCAAACTGATGCGAAAACGTAATCAGTATAATGCGAAAAATACCCCGGAACATCAACATATACTTAACATACCTTAAATAACCTTTACATAACTTAGAAATAAGTTTTGAAGGCTTTGATATGGCAAAAACAAGTTAATTCGGCTACAGGGACTAAACTTGACAAACTGCGAAAGTATGCCAATTTGAACTGTAACAAACATTCCGGAACATGACCATAAGTTAAACACACCTTAAATATCCTTTACATAGCTTATAAATAGGCTTAGAGGGGTTCGGTGTGCTAAAATAAACTTTTGGGTCATTCAGGGACTAAAAGTGTCAAAAAGTGCACAAGCTTGCACTTTCGTGCATATCTTACGGTCTGAATACATCCGGACATCCAAAAATTTATGTAAGCACTAAAATATTTTAGTTTAGTGTTTGGCATGAGAAAAATCCATTCTTCACGCAATTTGGATCGTTTTTCACGCTTATGCGCATTCCGTCGTAATTAACCGAACAACGCGATTGTACGGCTAAACGAACCAACATCCGGCATATTTTTGAGCATGTTTCATGTTCCCTATACTTTAACATCCTTGTGAAGCTTAAAAATGGGCTTGAAGGGTGTTATAAGTGCCAAAACACGACGATACGCGCTCAGGAACCAAAACTGCAAAACTGCAAAAAAAAAATATAAAAAAAAATAAATAAATAAAAAAAATGCAGCAAAAAGCCATTTTAAACATAAGTTAGCAGCCCCTAACACTTCCCAAAGGTCAAGTGCCACATGTTAATCTCCTATGGTGGCCAAAATTAGTTACCACAACATTTTGACCAGTGTACGGCCTAGATCGTGCCCCCTTTTCCAAGAAACGATCCTAACGGTTGTGGGTTTACTATAAATACCCAACCCATTTTCACTCATTCCTCACTAGAATCTGATCTAAAAGACTCTAAGTTGAAACCATTGTTTCATACCTGAGTTATTTGGATCTAGATTAGCATTCGGGGACCTTTCGTAAGTATTCTTTCGTTCTTTTATCGCTTTCGAGTCCGAAAGTCAAACTTTGTTTGACTTTCTGCATTGACCAGTTTATGGTCGATGCGAAGTTCGTTTGAACTTCATAACGTGAGCGTGATCACGATGGTTATAGTCCCTAGTGACTATACCTACTGATTACCATGTTATCTAGGCTCAGTGACGAGTCGTAGTTTCGGTCAGAATACGTATTCTTGCGTATTTTGTAACCAAACTACTTATGGGTATCAAAACCGTTTGTTTTGATACCAAACCTGTTTTCTAAACTTAGTTAAGCATGTTTTAGCATGCTTAGCTCGTCACTTTTAGTTTAGTGCTTATATAGGGTCGTAAGGTAAGCGATCTAAACAATCGCTTATACTTTCGAACCCGACCCATTTGGTCGATCATTAGGATCCGACCAAATAAATTAGGTGACCATAGTATATAGGGAATAACCCTCTGAGGTTATACCTTATGGTCGCTACGTTTAAGTAGTTGTATGATAGGTAATTTATATGCCTTAGGTAAATTACCAAAATACCCCTTTATGGCAAAATTCATTTTTAAACATATGTAACATAACTTTTGACATCTAAACTGATTTGACAACCATATTAGACATGTTAAGGCATATATTACTTGTCATAGGACTAGTTAGGCGGTCCGAACGCGTTTCACGCGAATGACGCGTTAAAGTAGCATAAGCTACCTAAACGGGTTGTAATGGGTCACAAGCACTTAGGATAGGTTTCATTTAGTATGTAGGCTTTGTTAAACCATACTACATGAGTTCCCATACTCATTTGGTTTACGAACCCTCATTCTATCCGATCTTCCGATTTAGGTCCGGTTTATTAATGTAGTTACCTATATTAGGTGCCGTTTGATATTCCGAGATCTCTAGCATTGCTTGGTGGTTATCTTAGGACTTCTGAGCAATCTCAAGTGAGTACATAGAACCCCTCTTTTACTGTTTTCCAAACTGTTTTGGGGTGGAACACATGTGCCTACTTGTTATTTTCGTGCTTTCCTGTTTTCACATCATATACCTGCTATGTTTGTTAGTACATTATAGTACATGATTTCATTACATTTCATGCTATGTATGTCCATTGTGTGCATACTTAGTACATTGTTTTACATTACATTTCTGCTATGTATGTTAACTGATAGCATGCTAGCACATTGATTTACATGACTTTTCTACTTTGTATGTTAACTTAGCATACTTAGTACATTGTTTTCATATAACATGTTCACTTTTGCTATGACATTTGGTTTGCACAAACGAGACTATTATACGTTCATTAACATTAGCTACGCCGCTCGGTAGTAAGTACTGGTACCATAGGACTTGACAAATCCCATTCCTGACGTCCCGGGTTTGTTTGGATGTAAGGAATGACTGAATCCGAATACAATTCTTTTGATAACCTTGACTGAAAGGGTTATCCGACTGTCTCAAGGCTTGAATGTATGCGTTAACTTACCACATAAATGTTTGTATCAATGTAACATGTATTACTTTGCGAAACATAACTTTTTGATACATTCAAAATACTTTGTTTTGTACATTTCTACATTTGGACTATTTGACAATACTTTACTTACAAGACATAACATTTGTTACACATTACTTGACTACTTTTGGACTATCAACATTTGACATGGTTTATACAAGGACTTTTGACAATTGGTTTAAACATAGACATTATACATTGTTGGTTGGTTAAGTGACTTAAGTAACGAAATGTGAGTAATATGATACAAGCATGGTGGATACGCCGCTGGTACTTCCTATATATAAGTGTTTGTATTATATTACATATCATAGCGTTATTTAGATCATTGATTTTGGACTTATACATTTTATACAAGTAACATGTTTTCACAAGACTTTGTTTTACAATACGGTTTATTTTATACAACTCATTTTACATTGTTATTCATTTAACCATACCTTATTCTTTTACTTATACATATCATCTAAACTTATTGTTTTTCAAGCGATTTACAAAACAAAATCAAATTACAAGGTTCATGACTAAACATTTCTTAAACTTAAGTCATGAATCCTATTTTCACAAAACCTATGTATCTCACATGCATTTTTATGCTGACGTACCTATTTTCACATGTGTTTTCAGGTGATTTTCCGTAGGATGATGATCATGACACTAGGGCGGACCTGTGCCTTAGAGACTTAAAATGAAGATAGACTATGTTTAATTATGTTATAAACTCTTTGATTTCTGTTTAAGACAATGAAACTCTTATGTTAATAAATAAAATACAACTTTGAACACCATGGTTATGAAACAATTAATTCTGTTACAACACTCCCCGACGTTTTCCGCCACGTCTTGTATGTTATACGTGGTCGGGGTGAGACAATGTAGGCTTGTACAAAGTTAATGAGCATATAGACACGAAGAGTTTACATAGCATATGGTATTAACAAGCATCAAATCGTTCCATGTTTAAATGTGGATAGAGTGTGATTCAGATAAGTTTCAAGTGTTGCGTGTTTTGTATAGAATACATGTTGCACCCAAAAGTGTTTAAAAGTAAAATGGGTTCGAGTATACTCACAGTGGTTGCGTATGAAGATTCCTTGAAATAACGCACGAGTAAAGATTGGGGAAAAGGATTGAACGAGAAGGATTATCCTAGATATTAAAATTCAACATAAACGATTTATGTGACAACCCGCACTTTCAAGGTTAGAATCGCCTAACCTCGCAACACTCAACTCGTACCATTACTCTTCATGCTCCGTTCTACGTCATAATCGGGTGTGTGTTATGTCAAATGGATAAATGTGTTTTCATTGTGCATGATTGCTTTGTGAAATGCTAGTGTTGGCTTACGGAATCGGCCACACACTATTCTGGGTCGCACACCACGCAACCGGCCGCACACCCAAGTGTGGGTATGTCGTGGATTCCTAGGCCGGTTAGCCCAATATGAGCCATACTCCTCTCAACTAGCGGCCCAACCCACTGATTCATTTGTTATGCACAATTTATGAGAATGTGTATATATTCTCTTTTGCAATCATTGGTAAACCCTAGTCCCTCATGCAAAACGGCGTCAGTTCCCTTTTCCCCCATCGCTCCATCATCTAGGCAACCATCAACTGTAACTCCTTCAAAACCATTGGTCACGCTTTCTACCTCGCACAACAGCAAACCTCGCCATAAACATCCTCCCAATGACGGATTATTGGCGGAACAAGTGAAGTCGTCGAGATACGTGGAGGATCACGACAGGAACCATTCTTCGACTCTTAAACATTTGATAACATCTCTTTTCACGTCGGTAATGCACCGTGACTCGCCGAAGACATGAAGGCGTCGCCGGAGGAACTCGAAGCTCTCCTTCTCTCAATTCGGCTCTCACCCTCTCACACGATCGCTTGGTTAGTATAATTGTATTTGTTTTAATTCTGATTGATCGTTTCTGACTTTGTGCAAATCTGTGTGAATTGTAATGTGTGAATTGTGATTATGATCATGTGAGTTCGTGTGATCTAGAGTAGTTAGAAACCATGTTTAAATTGTATGAGATATGATAAATAACTGATGCGAATAAATGGTTTCTATCGATATTGAACGGCTAAATAATAAAAAAAGATTGCATGCTAATGAATTAGTGATTTAGAGTTGTATACGTGTAAGATTTGTATGATGATAAAATATGGACAATTCTTTGCAATAATGGGATGAATAGATCTAATGCTTCTATCACTCATAATTAATCTTAACATAATGGTTATGTGTGGACTGATCTGATTAAATGATGGGAATAACCTGCTAGTATCCAGATGGTAATTAAATTTTCGTAAACTTTGGATTGTAACTGCTAGATAGTATATGGTGGGGGTTAGGTTACGGGAAACAAGGGGAAGGGCTGACCGGGTCAATCGCACACACTCTAGGTCGCACACCGTGATTGCACAGTAATGCACGTACACTTTTGGATTTCATGTTGTACTTGTAGATGTTGCCTAACCACACACTAACTGTGGTCACATACTATCAATATAGTCGCACTCCTCTGATATGTCGCACACGTAAATTGGGCCTAGCACATTAACAGGCCCACACACACCTTTGCAACATAATGCGGGAGGTCCGTTTGGCCGCACAATGGCATTGAGTCGCATAATTTGAGTCGAGTCGCACACCAGGGCTGCACGTTTCATTGGGCTTTATGTGCAATTAGATTATAAATGTTATTGGGCCACGATCAGAAAACGGACCACACACTTGCAAACTATCCGCACATTAAGTGAGCCTTATGTTTCTTGGGCTGTACACTGTGAATAACTGTTATGCTAGGTGCTTAAATGTTAGTAAATGGTGTGTGGTGTAAATAACTGTCAAGTGTTTAGTGAAACCTGAACTTGTGATGTGAAGTGTACGTATGACTCGAATACTTGTTATATAATGTTGTGGAATATTGTGTTACATGATTTCTTGTTACGAATTGCATAATGATGAGTGATTTACTTGTACGCTACCCGTGTAACATGTATGAAGAATACGTGATCTATGTGTATACGAAACTGACTGTCTTTTGTAACCACGGTAGGGTTTGGTTGACTAACTTGGTACGGGTAACATAACATGCCGAGCAATCTAAGGTGAGTTCACTGTTCTTTTTCAAGCATGCGTCCCGAGGAGGGACATCTGGTAAATATTCCAGGGAGGAATATTGGGTAATGGGTTTGACTGGAATGTTAAACCGGAATGTTGGATAATACACTCACTCCTATCACCTTAAGTCCCATCTTATACCGAAATGGTTGCCGAGGAGGCAACGTGGTTATTAGTTGATAGCGCTATTAGGTTTGGCACCCTCATACCGTACCGGGGAGGACGTGCGTGAACTAATTACCTTAAATCATGACCAATGCTTTGATAGGGGCATTAGGGACGGGCAAACAAACTGAAGCCATCTTGTACGGTATCGAGTTATTATCAACATTGTTTTTGGAATTGCTTTTGAACTAAACTAAACTTTTGGCAGCAAAACATGTAACACGATTTTCGGTAAACAAAACGGTGAACTCGTCAGCGTTATGCTAATACACTTTTTCTGCATGCTTGCAGGCCTATAGGTATAACTATTAGAACTTGCTGTCTGGGATGCTGGAGTGGTCATGGGTCGAGTTACATGGAATCACGAGACAAGTCTAATGATTTTTAAACACTTGGGTTATGAAATTCTTAACTATTGTATTATGTTTCCGCTGAATAATAGATAATGTTTTGTAACGCTTTATTTTAATAAATGAAAGTTTTATTTGAAATATGGTTATGAGTTCAATGTGATTGGTGACTAGATCCTGGTACGTTACACGCCTCGCGAGGATTCCTATATGTGGTATTTTGGGGGTGTGACAATTTAGCTTATTTCTACAAATTAGATAATAATCCTAGTATTTATGGTTTATAAATTAATAATTAAATATAATAATTTATCTTATTAATTAACATTTAATGTCATAAATAAACTAATAAGTTTTTGTGTTATCAATAAATTTCACGTTTAATAAAAAAACTGCTTAAATATGAATCTTAAATGTAACATCCCGAAAATATAAAACTTTATATTAGAATTATAAAGCGTTAAATAAACAAGAACAAACTAACTAGGAACAGATAACCCAGTTAGATACGGGTCTTGTGATACCAAATAAATGGATGGAAACTCCTAAATTATAAATAAAACAATAATTGAGGGACTAGAATTGTTAAACTTGAAACTTGGAATCTTAAAACAAAATTTATCAAATCAAACACACACAAAAGTGTGTGTCTGGTCGATCTCAACACAGGGGCGACACAAGGGTTCCCCCACAAACCCTAATCCAATCGATTTCCATCAAATTGAAGCCCATAATCAGCTTTAAATCAAGTTTCAAGCACGAATTAGTGATCACCTGGTTGAAGGGATCATAAGGTATGCAAAATTCTAGTGTTTTGATTCATCTCGAATTTTAGGTTAACTATGAAAATCGAAATTGAGCTTGATTATGTGTTATATACATGAAATTGGAAGTGATATGATGTTTAGGGATAAACCCTAGATGATTTCTTGTTAAAATCTTGCATGATACTTGTAGGATTCATAATCACCATTGTAGGTGATTAATGGGTTTGTTAAAACACTAGGATTATGATTCTTGTTCTAGTGTAATTTGAGTTTATGAAGTATCCCTGAAATATTGATCTTAAAACATGTGTAAATTGTCTAATTGATGTTGATTTAGATGAAAATAACAAGTCATGAACACGGTTCTAACTATGTAAAAATTTGACCCGCTAGGTGTTTGTTAAAATGCCTAAGTGAGGATTAAAATGTTAAAAATCGGATAAAAATGCATTCTTGGATTTATAGCGAATTATGCGTTTTAGATTATGAAAAAAGGGTTCTAAATTGGTTGTGAATTGAACTCTTTAGGCAAAGGATCCGGATCGTTGAGTGGACAAGCCGGAGAAGATACGCGCATGAAGGGTGTGCTCTAAAGGTACGTGACTTTGGTCCCGTTGCATTACGTAAAGATGTTTGGTTTTAGCTTGCTAAGAATGCCATATTGTAGTATATGCGTTTGATGTGTCGTTCAAGTGGCGAAGTCCATTCGACTCTCAAACGGGTCAGAATATTGGTTGGTAATACTTTGGTTTGACGCTAAGGCGAGAATTGCATTTGTCAACCAAACGGGTCAAAACTAAGTCCTTATATCGATCTTGTGTGTAAAGGTTCGAAAGCCTTATATAGCGCCAAGTGCTAAATAATAATTTAGCAATGAATGGTTATATTCAATTGAGTCTATAAATCCGTGTATCGGACCGAATGGAAGAAACTAGTTGCAAGAATTTGCATAAAGTGGTGATGCGTGAATTTGTAGGAAACAAGCATGAAACTCGGATACAAGCGTAAAGCCATGTAATGGTAAGGATACGCCAAGAATTTCAAGCTCGGGGGATGGGTAAACAGGATTAGAAAGCCAAATCATGGATTGGTAAACATTTTGCACACATAGCTAATGGGTCGAATAATTGAAACTAGGAATTTGGTGAACCATTTGTTCATAATCCGAGTTTCATAAGGTGAAGTTCACATGGCTAGATCCGTAATTTTAATACGAACATATAGGAAAAAGAATTGGCTAAAACGGATGTGTAAATAAAAAGTTATGCTTGTTTAAAGTCTTAATTTTGACAAAATCCGGAACTGGGCAAACATGCAGGTCCAGAAACTGGACCTGCTGGAAAACGCTCTCCCCCACGCCACGCGACGGAGGCACAAGGTTCTGGCGCGACACGCGAAGGATTTAATCAAGTCTGGCACATGGCGCGACAGACATAAAATCAGAATTTTTCCATTTTCGTTATGTATTTATCATTGGGGCTGTCTAGGCTCGTTTTAATATTGTCAAAACTAATTACTTTCGTGGTTTTGACCTCAGGTGATGCCCATTTCATTTCGGATGCCGACTAAGCGTGAAATCAAGAACCGAACACCATTTTGGAAGCTTCCGCACTAATCTACACTTGTCTAGACAATGTTGTTTGTAAACTCTATTAGATGTGAATACTTTAAACTAGATGGTTGCTTATGTTAACTTGCTAAACAATGTACATCTTAACTTATTAGCTAAGTTTTTGCTAATTATGCATTTTCTTTTAAAAGAGCGTTATTTTATGATTAAAATAATATAAATCTAAGACGAGTGTTACAAGTTGGTAATCAGAGCTCAAGGTTGTTAATAAAGTTTGTTCGGTTCTGGCGCGACACGCGAAGGATTTAATCAAGTCTGGCACATGGCGCGACAGACATAAAATCAGAATTTTTCCATTTTCGTTATGTATTTATCATTGGGGCTGTCTAGGCTCGTTTTAATATTGTCAAAACTAATTACTTTCGTGGTTTTGACCTCAGGTGATGCCCATTTCATTTCGGATGCCGACTAAGCGTGAAATCAAGAACCGAACACCATTTTGGAAGCTTCCGCACTAATCTACACTTGTCTAGACAATGTTGTTTGTAAACTCTATTAGATGTGAATACTTTAAACTAGATGGTTGCTTATGTTAACTTGCTAAACAATGTACATCTTAACTTATTAGCTAAGTTTTTGCTAATTATGCATTTTCTTTTAAAAGAGCGTTATTTTATGATTAAAATAATATAAATCTAAGACGAGTGTTACAAGTTGGTAATCAGAGCTCAAGGTTGTTAATAAAGTTTGTTCGGTTCAAGCTTGATCAAGCATCCGGTAAGAGCTAATTGTTTTAAGTAGATTTACTAAATATAGAAAGGAATCATGAATTGACGTGCACGGGAAGAGTGTGTTAACACACTCAAACCCTGAAAGTGCATTAAATAAGAACGGTTAAAACAAGTTATGAACTTGACTAAACCGAAGTAAATAAACCAGATGCTATAGATGAAATGTTTAACGCTTGGTGTAAACATTTCAGTTTTAAAGATGACGGATAAACGTAATGATGATGCGGTGCCGAGAGTCACCAAGCAAATGAGAGAAGTGATTGTCGAGGAGGTAGGAAAGGCAATCGAAAATAGCTTATCCGGTTTTATTGATAAGATTCAAAATACGGTACTTTCGTTAGTCGAGGAAAGAATCAAGAAGTTGGAAGATAGTACCAACTCAACAAAGGAAAAATCGGGAGAGCGCAAGGGCTGCTCATACAAGGAGTTTATGGCATGCAAACCGCCACTTTACAACGGAGAGGTGGATCCAATAGTATACCAAAGATGGTTAAGCGATATTGAAGGGGTGTTTAAGAGAACCCACTGCGACACAAATGACTTCGTAACTTATGGCACGGGTCAACTGAGAGGTCAAGCAAAAGACTGGTGGGATAATAAGAAAAAGGAAATTGGAAGCGAAGCGGCAAGGGCGATGACATGGGATGAGTTTAAGGTGCCATTCCTTAAACACCACAGCCCCAAAGCAGTTTTTAACCGAATCAAGGAAGAATTCATTCAGCTTAGGCAGTAAGGCAAATCTATCGATAAGACCATGGGGATCTTTCTTGACAAACTGAGGTTCTGCGATGAGTTGGTGACATCCGAAGAACAGAAGGTGTATTATTATTATAATATGCTAAGTGCAAAATATCGGGAGTTTATGACTCCCTCGAAGTACGAGACTCTCACCAATATCATTAACACTGCTCGTGAAAGGGAGATAAAGCTGAAGAAACAAATAGAGAGAGGGGAAAGAAGGGCACAAGTTATTAATCCAAGCCCCATGAAAAAGGCATGTACGACTGAGTCGTCAAAGAAACAGGAGGGAAAGAGCGGGTCGCCAAGCTGCAAGGTATGTGGGAAAGGGCACAAGGGCGAGTGCCGGTTTAAAGATAAGCCATGTCCCATATGTGGGAAGACAGGGCATACGGCTGCATTATGCCCCAGGAAGGTATCGGTGTGTTATAAATGCTACCAACTGGGTCACAAGAAATCGGAATGCCCGGAGCTAGTCGGGAAAAAGGATGGCAAGGATTAACATACGGAGACTCCAGAAGCAAAAGCCAGATCCTTCCAGTTAACGGCAGCCGAGGCGAAAGTGGAACCCAATGTGGTCTCAGGTACATTCGCCATAAATTCAATTCCCGCACATGTGTTATTTGATACGGGTGCGAATAAATCCTTTATTTCACATGGATTTGTTCGACATCCCTCATTCATACTGACAAAGTTACCTATGCCATTAGAAGTAGAAATAGGTGACAACAAAAGTTTTATCGTATGTGACGTGTGTCAAAATTGTAAGATGAATATTGACGGTGAAGAATACTCTATAGATTTAATTCCAATGTCAATGGGAGAATTCCAAGTAGTGGTCGGGATGGATTGGTTATCCCGACATCACGCGAAGGTCGTGTGTTTCCGCAAGGAGATAAAATTAACATCTCCAAAAGGAAAACACGTTATCATTTATGGCAAAAAAGGGGGTAATCCAGTTATGTGCACAATGCTAAAAGCTCACAAACTTATGAGGCGTGGAAGTAGAGCGTTCATGATTTACGCAAACGAACCAGATAAAGAATCGCCAAAGATTGAAAACGTACTGGTGGTACGTGAATATGCCGATGTATTTCCGGAAGATTTACGGGAATACCGCTAGAACGGGAGGTAGAGTTCGGAATCGAATTGATTCCGGGGGCGAAACATGTGGCCAAGGCGCCGTATCGGCTCGCGCCATCAGAGCTACAAGAATTGATGTCTCAAATCCAAGACCTGCTCGATAAGGGATTTATTCGGCCAAGTGTGTCTCCGTGGGGTGCACCGGTTTTATTTGTGAAGAAGAAGGATGGGAGCATGCCCATGTGTATCGATTACCGGGAGTTGAACAAACTCACGGTGAAGAATCGATATCCACTCCCAAGAATTGACGACCTATTTGACCAATTGCAAGGTGCAAGTTGGTTTTCCAAGATCGACCTTAGATCGGGGTATCATCAGTTGAAAGTCAAAGAGGAAGATGTACCGAAGACGGCCTTCCGTACACGGTACGGACATTACGAGTTCCTCTTGATGTCCTTCCGATTAACTAATGCACCCGCGCTTTCATGGACCTCATGAACCGGGTTTGCAAGCCGATGTTGGATAAGTCACTGATAGTATTCATCGATGACATTTTGATAAATTCAAAGAATGAAGCAGAACACGCAAGTCATTTACGTGAAGTGTTGGAGACGCTCAGAAGAGAGAAGTTGTATGCAAAATTCTCAAAATGTGCCTTCTGGTTATGAGAGGTACAGTTTCTTGGGCATATCATTAGTGCAAACGGGGTGTTAGTAGACCCGTCAAAAATAGAAGCAGCGGCGAGATGGAATCTGTCACACCCCCAAAAATCCACACGCGGAGTATCACCGCTTGGAGGCGTGACTGACCAGGATCAAGCCACCAATCATATTGAACAAGCATATAAGTAAACATAATTTAACCAACCAATATGAAAGGTGGTTCAAAAACCCAAGCATAGTTAAATGTTTACCGGAAACATAATTGTAAAAAAAAACGCATAGCAAGTATTAAGTATGAAATAAAGTAATGTTTAACGCATGGCACACACTGCCATGTCCCACAACGACTGTTCCTCCCTGTGCAAGCTCCATGGGTACCTAATGACCTGCAAGGCATGTAGCAACGAATCAACAACAAAGTTGAGCGAGTTCACAGATAGTTGTTTGGTTAAAGTATTCATTTCATAAATCGTATATATTCGTTTTGTAAACCATGTATCGCGTTAAACCTTGCTGCCAGTCCAGGCATGCGTGCGAGGATTAGTGGGGGCTTCCCATGTGTTACAAGACCATGCGTATCGACTGCTACGAAAATATAAAATGTGCCCTAAGTCAATGTCTATCAGCATTGACCCTTTGCCCATAGTCCATTAGTACACGCCCGTCCGACTGGCACGGTGTGAGGTTTGTTAAACCTAATAGCGCTACACTACGTCAAAAAAGGCTTACGGCCACATAAAAAAAGTGTGACCATAAGCCTTTCGCCACACTTTTTTTTCTCAGGTCAAGTGTGACCAAAGGTCGAGTCATCGTAGGTATCATACGGCCACATTCACTTATATGTGGCCGTAGCACGTAAACTGTGGCTAAAAGGTCTTACTGAAAATCAATCATTTTGTTAGGTACGTGTGGCTAAAGGGGTAGTAACAGCCACTTGAATTTACTATGAGTGTGGCCAATTCTATTATATAGTCACCAATAAGTTTGTTTTAGCCACATCAATTTTAAAAAAATGTGGCAAAAAGGTTCTGTGATCAAGCAAATAGTCCATTAAATGTGGCTAAACGGTATCAACGGCCACATGAGTTTAGTGTAAATGTGAGTGTTTCTATTATATAGCCATATGATTTTACTGTAAGTGTGGCCATTTCTATTATATAGTCACTAAAAAGTTTAATTTAGCCACATCAATTTACAAAAAATGTGGCAAAATGGTTGGTGTAATCAAGCAAATGGTCCATTAAGTGTGGCTAAATGGTATTAATGGCCACATAATTTACTATAAGTGTGGTCGTTTCTATTATATAGTCTCATGAATTTACTCTAAGTGTGTTCGTTTATATTATATAGTCACTAAAAAGTTTGTTTTAGCCACATCAATTAAATAAAATTGTGGCAAAAAAGTTGTTGAAATTAAGAAAATGGTCCATTTGGTGTGGCTAAATGGTATCGACAGCTACATGAATTCACTGTAAGTGTAGCTAAATGGTATCAACAGTTACATAAATTCATTGTAAGTGTGACCGTAACTAGTATACAGTCACAAGAATTTATTGTAAGCGTGGCTAAAAATTATATACAGACACATAAAAAAGTGTGACCTTAAATGTGATTACTGTCTAACCTTTGGTCACACATATTTGTTATAGTTTTATTATGTGGCCATTTTTGTGTGATTAGCAATTTTATTTTAAATTTGGTAAAATTAAAACAATAGTAAACATGAACAAACCTAAAAACCAAATAAATGATATTAACAATCATAAAGCAAAATCCATACATAAGTTTTCAATTTTAATACTAAATACATAAACTACTAATCAAAAGTTATCTACAAATGATGAAGCAACTGCAACATAACTTGCAACACTAGCACTTTTGTCTAAGCATGCATCACTCTGAGAAGCACTTGCAACAACATAACCTCCTCTGATTCTCTAAAAAAGTCTTCTCATTTTCATTTTGGCACTTGCACAACATAACCTCCTCTCATTCTCTAAAAACTCCTTTGCGAAACGTTATGCGGTTCATCATGTTTTTTCCGCATGCTATGTTCAGTTGCAGTTAAAGGAAAGTTATAAGATATACCAGCAAGTACATGCAAACTGAAAGCGATTAGATTACACTTACATCTTGTTCACATGAGCTCAATCATTGTTCAAAAGATTCTCCTTGGTATATAGCTATTGTTTCCCCATTATATGTCCATCAAGTACCTACAAATTGAAACTCATTGATAACATATTACAAATTCGAACGGTAGAAAGCATCAAAAACAATCCATGGAATCAATAAACAAATTTGATATGAAGAAACCCAAGGAACATAAAAAACAAAAACTTTCATGTCACCATAAAACTCAATTTCAGACACACAGACACCCTCTTCTTGATCTCGGTTGAATCCGTTTTCAACAACTTCCATGTCACCTTGTGTCGTCTCTAAGATGCATCTGTAGAATCAAGAAAGAGGACATAAAAAACTTTAGAAGTAAAATATGTGTGATAAACAATGAAAACATGTAAGTATATACCTGAAAGTATTTGAAGATAAAAAGCAACGATTCAGGTTTTAGAAGTAGCATCTGCCATTTGAAACTAATTTTGAGTAGCTTCATTCTTTTTACACCATAAGTGTGTAAAAATGGCTGCAGGATGATTATGGCATATATCAAAAGGAAGCACTAGCTCACGTGATGAAGAGCTACCAAGAAAGTTTGATTTAACTACTTCTACAAATTTTTCAACTGGAACATATTCGTAATGTTCATCAAGATTTCATACATAGACATAAAAACAAAATGTAAAAAATTAATACTCAAGCATGTAGGTTGTAGCATCAACAAGGGCGCTTTCAATTCAGAACCGTAAGTAAAGAAGCCCATAAGCACTTGTAGGCAGTATCAACTATAGAAAAAGAGAGGCTTATGGTAAAAAAAACACAATTGGAAAGTTGGCACTTTCGGACACTGTTGTTTTAGACTATTAGTTCTATGATATGATCAGAAAGATATTTAGCTTTTCAACATGTAACCCAATAGTTTGACACATCCTTTATCCTTTATTCTTAACGTATGGCTAATGGTTTTGAATACATGTGTTTTTGTCACATGAAACAAATACTATGGTCATAGATCACATTTGGCCACACTTTTCTAGTGTGGCTAATAAATGTCACAATTGTTTTTTAAAGTGTGGCTAATGGTTTCAATTACATGTGTTATTGGTCACATGAAAATAAATACCGTGATCATAGATAACATTTGACCACACTTTGCTAATGTGGCTAATATATGTCATAGTTTTTTTTTCTTAAAGTGTGTCTAAACGTGTCAAATACATGTGTTTTTGGTCACATGAAACAAAAATATGTGGTTGTAGAGCACAATTGGCCACACTTTTCTAGTTGTGGCTAGTAAATGTCACATTATTTCGTAAAAGTGTGGCTAAAGCAACTGAACTGGTATACAATAGTCACATTAATAATCAAATGTGTGGCGAAAGGTGTTTTAAAATTGTATGAATGACCTTTAGCCACATATTTTTTCAAATGTGTGGCATGGAGGTCTTTGAAAAAGTGTGGCCGTAGGTCATATTTGACGTAGTGCTATTAACTAATGACCCGCTCGCCCTAGGCCTTGGCGATTAAGTCGATAATTGAGGGACTTCCTTTGATAGAGGTGATGGTCTTAAGATCATGTACGTAGGTTTTACGTACGTGCCCTTCAATCCGAGGACAGTAGTAAGTATAACTGTACGTAGGTTTTACGTACGTGCCCTTCAACCGAGGACAGTAATAATTTGTTTAATAGTATAGTTGTACGAGTAGTTATTCAATCCCATTCCCAACCCCTGGGAATCCCATGCCTTGGCTAGTGTGAACTCACCTTGGTTTGCTCGGCAGATACACAGAAAGGTCAAGTCTAGCAGCTAGTGGTCAACCACGTCCTAACATGGTTACCATACAAGTCAGGTTTTTGTTTCAAGTAGTGCATACAAGCATCACATAGATAGCACATAAGAAGCACATACGGATCATGGTAACATGCAACATCACGTTTAACAGGTATAACATAATCAAGATTGGGCTCGCACAAGCTTAGTGGACTTGTGCGAGTCGTCCATTAGAGCCCAATAAAACCCAGCCCAACACATATAACATACGGCCCAAATAACAAATAAACAACTCATTTGTGCGACTGATCATGCCTTTGTGCGACTGATCATGACTTGTGCGATCAGGTCCATTACTCAGCCCAAGTCTACGGCCCAACAGTTAAACAACAACCACTTGTGCGATCCAATAAGGCTTGTGCGACTGAAGACATCTTGTGCGCCCAAGATGTCTTGTGCGGTCCGTCTTGTGCATCTGGCACTTGTGTTATCGGATCAGGTCTTGTACGACCTGATCTTGTGCGACAAGACTGCTTGTGCGAATGGATTTAAATATCCGAATATCTTGCCATTCGGTTACAACCATTTATCGATTTCCAAAATTACAATTAATCAATCACCAGTTTCTATTTACTCAATCAATCAAATTAACAGTTTCACATTTAGCTCATATTCGATCAAACAAGAGTTTTTAATCATTTGATTCGTATAACCCTAATGAACACATAAACAACACATGAACAACAACTTATCAAATATTATTATATGTTCCGATTTCATGAGTGTCCAGCCGATTACATGCATGCGAATCAGGATTATCATATATTAATTTGAACATGCACTGAGATCTATTCCATTTAAAATACATATAACAATCACAAGACATTCTGACAATTCATGTGCAAGTAATCATGAAGGATTCTTAAAATACAAGTCCATTCAATTCACATAGCAATATATATATAAACGAGCCATGATTCTGATACTCTTACAAAACCTATGTACTCGCCAGCATTTCTTTGCTGACTTTGTTTTACATATGTTTCAGGTGATGTTGCGTGATGATTGCTAGGGAACATGTTCACTTAGGATTTGGACGTGGCCTTAGTGACATAAAAACGATAGTAGACGATGTTTAATTTGTTTGTTTGGTTTGAGACAATGTACATTACTTGAAAAATCAATAAAATGAAACTTTTAATTACCATGGTTGTTGAAACGATGATTCTGTTGCAACACTCCCCGACGTTTCCGCCACGGTTTGTTGTTTTAACGTGGTCGGGGTGTGACAGAAGAGTTGGTATCAGAGCTAATTGTTATAGGGAATTAGGTTATTAGCATTGCTTTGACCTAGACTATAACTTTCTAGGACCCTAACGCGAGTTATCTTGCGTTTAGATTTTAAAACAATACCGTCATTTATCCTTAGGTGATAACCACAACGAGAACACAATAACAAATCCGCTTCGAAAATTAATCATCTATCCTTGGATGATTGATTACTAGGTTTTGAACCCTCTGTTACAAGGTTTTGATCCCTCTCAGTTTTCAAAATCTCGTCAAAGTTTGGGTCTAATTAATGTGAACACGTGCAAAATGGAAGAGTGAATGCCTGTACCCTGAGTTTTCTGTCTAAGGCTAGAGTGTTCGTACAAATCCGCAGTATCAGACCAGTCACTCTTACCTGGGAACTCTTGGGGTGAGTATTCACTTGTAGGCGAGCATGTCTTCGGCGATACATTATTATGATCCATTTACTTTGATTAGTCACTGCGTGTCGTTTGTTTGTTCGAGGTAACAAATGAATGATCGCCTTCCTTGTGTTTAGTCGATGTTTTCAATGCCTCTTTTTTCTCCAATTGTCAACCTCACTCGTTTCTCATGTTTCCTTGTTAGACAATGCCTCCTCGACGCGATGCTCAAACTTTTACTTCTGAAGAAATCGCAGCTCTTGTCTCTCAGCAAATGGCTGATGTACTTCCAGGCGTTGTGACCCAAATCCACGAGCTATACAACAACAATAATAATAACAACAATAACGCACAGTGTAATTTCAAGAATTTCAATTCTGCTAAGCCGCTTAAGTTTTCTGGGTCACAAGGAGCAACTGCGCTCCTGCAGTGGTTTGAGAGCATCGAGAGCACATCCAGACATATGCAGTGTCTGAATGCGCGTAAGGTTGAGTTTGCATCTAGCGTGTTTGAGAAGCGAGCTCTTACCTGGTGGAATGGAATTATGTGCGATAGGGGTGCCGAAGTGGCATTAGCACAAACTTGGGAAGAGCTCCGAGCTCTCATGATGAGAGAGTTCTGTCCCCGTCACGAGATTCGAGCTTTGGAACGAGAATTCGATGATTTGAAACAAGACGGGGGAGAAAACCGTGCGTATACGGATCGATTTGAGGAGCTTAGTTTGTTATGTCCCACTATGGTTACCCCACTGGAGAAAGCAATCGAGAGGTATATCGATGGTTTACCCGATTCCATCCAGGATATCATGACCGGTGTTAATCCTACTACCGTTCGTCATGCGATCGACTTGTCGGCTACCCTGACTGAGTCCCAAGTCAGGAAGGGTAAACTCACCCGCAAGGGTGATAAAAAGAAGTCGACCGATTCTGAAAAGGAAAAGGGTAAGGGTAAGAAAGGTGAGTCGTCGAAAAAGTCGAGGAAGCGCAAGGCTTCCCAGAACTTTGCTGTCACCAACCAGGCTGCTCAAAACCCACCGACTCAACCTCCTGCAAAGAAAGCATATGTTGGTACCGCACCTCACTGTACTCGCCCAACAGGCTTGTAAACAGTGTGCTACGTGTGGTAGACTTGGGCATTTGGCCAACATTTATCGTTTTGGTCAAAATCAAGCTGCTCAGGTTCCAGCACAAGCTCAAGGGAATGCTGCGAGATTCCCACCTGGTTCGTGTTTTAATTACGGAGAAATGGGTCATTTCCGCAACAACTGCCCGAGGTTGGCAAATGCGAATGCAAATCCGAATGCAATCACGAATGTGAATCCTGCTCGTGGACGAGCATTCAATCTGAACGCGAACGAGGCGAGGGTAGACAACGAAGTTGTTAACGATACGTTCCTTGTTAACAATCAACTTGCATCTGTTCTTTTCGATTCTGGTGCCGATAGGAGTTTTGTTTCGTTATCCTTTGAGCCTTTACTTGCGATACCTAGAACTAAACTGAGGAAACCCTTATCTGTTGAAGTTGCTACTGGTAAACCCCTTGTACTCGATTCTGTTATTCATGGTTGTCAACTAAACCTCGATAACCATCTTTTTCCCATTGACCTTGTACCTATGCAACTTGGGAGTTTCGACATTATCGTGGGGATGGATTGGTTAACCAAACAACATGCTGAGGTTGTTTGTTTCGATAAGATCATTCGTATTCCTCTTTCGTCTGGTGATATCCTAGAGGTTCGTGGCGAGAAACCATCTGGTGGATTGAAACTCATTTCGTGCACGAAAGCCCAGAGTTATTTACGAAAGGGATATGTTGCCTTTCTGGCACATGTCACCGAGGAGAAAGGCAAGAGCAAGAATATTCAGGATATTCCGATTGTTCGGGATTATCCAGAGGTTTTTCCTGATGAGCTGCCTGGTTTGTCTCCAGTTCGTCAAGTCGAGTTTCATATTGACCTTGTACCCAATGCAAACCCGATTGCGAAAGCACCTTATCGTCTTGCACCGTCTGAGATGCAAGAGTTATCAAAACAGCTTCAAGAGTTATCTGATAAAGGATTCATCCGTCCGAGTTATTCGCCCTGGGGTGCTCCTGTCCTCTTTGTGAAAAAGAAAGATGGATCTTTTCGAATGTGTGTCGATTATCGTGAGCTTAATAAGCTTACCATCAAGAATCGATATCCCCTACCTCGAATCGATGATCTCTTTGATCAGCTGCAAGGTGCTACCTGTTTTTCCAAGATCGATCTGCGTTCTGGGTATCATCAGCTTCGTGTATTCTAAGAAGATATTCCCAAAACTGCATTCCGCACGAGATATGGGCACTACGAGTTTACTGTCATGCCTTTTGGTTTGACAAATGCTCTAGCCATTTTCATGGACTTAATGAATAGGGTCTGTAAACCTTATTTAGACAAGTTCATCATTGTGTTCATCGACGATATTCTCATTTATTCGAAGTCTCGAACCGATCACGAACAACACCTTCGTTTGACTTTAGAACTCCTGAAGAAGGAACAACTTTTTGCTAAATTCTCCAAGTGCGAATTTTGGCTTAAAGAAGTTCAGTTTTTGGGACATAAAGTCAACGAGCAGGGTATTCATGTGGATCCATCCAAGATTGCTGCAATCAAGGATTGGAATACACCAACGACGCCTACAGAAATTCATTCTTTTCTTGGTCTCGCTGGCTATTATCGTCGTTTCATTTCGAACTTCTCTAAGATTGCGGTTCCACTCACTGCTTTGACACAGAAGAATAAGCCTTTTGAGTGGGGACCCAAACAAGAAGAAGCATTCCGAACGCTGAAACGGAAGCTCTGTGATGCTCCTGTTTTATCTTTGCCCGAGGGAAACGATGATTTCGTTGTCTACTGTGATGCGTCCAACTTAGGCCTTGGTTGTGTTCTTATGCAACGAGGTAAAGTTATAGCATATGCATCTAGACAATTGAAAGTTCACGAGAAGAACTACACGACTCACGATCTTGAGTTAGGTGCTGTAGTTTTTGCTCTAAAAATCTGGAGACACTACCTCTATGGTACGAAGTGTGTGGTTTTCACAGACCACAAAAGTCTCCAGCATATTCTTAATCAGAAGGAGTTGAACATGAGGCAACGACGTTGGGTTGAACTCTTGAACGACTACGATTGCGAGCTTCGCTACCATCCTGGTAAGGCGAATGTCGTAGCCGATACGCTTAGTCGAAAGGAGCGAGTCAAGCTTCATTCTGTTCAAACTCTATCTGATCTTCAAACTCGTGTTCTTCAAGCTCAACAATTTTGTATTTCACAAAATTTGATGGGTAAGGAATTACCGCGTCAACTTGAGCTTAAACTCGAAGCAAAAGACGATGGTTTACTCTATTTCACGGACCGTTTGTGGATTCCGAAACAAGTCGATCTTCGCACTTTAGTGATGGTCGAATCTCATAAGTCTCGATATTTTATCCATCCTGGTGCTGATAAAATGTACAAGGAACTTCGTACTAAGTTCTGGTGGCCTGGTATGAAGAAAGATGTTGCCTTGTATGTATCGAAATGCCTAACTTGTCTAAAAGTCAAGGCTGAACATCAACGACCTTCTAGGTTGCTTGTGCAACTAGAGATACCGGTTTGGAAGTGGGAGAACATTGCTATGGATCTCATCACTAAGTTACCGCGTACATCCAAAGGTCATGATGCTATTTGGGTTGTTATCGATCGATTAACGAAGTCAGCTCATTTTATTCCGATTCGTGAGGATCTATCTGCTGATAAACTTGCAAAGATTTATGTTGATGAGATTGTATCTCGACATGGTGTTCCTTTGGACATCATATCTGATCGTGATGCTCGATTTTCGTCTCATTTCTGGAAGACCATGCAATCTGCTATGGGAACCCAACTAAATCTAAGCACTGCTTATCATCCCCAAACAGATGGACAATCTGAGAGAACGATTCAAACTTTGGAGGATATGCTTAGAGCATGCGTGATTGACTTTGGTGGTAATTGGGATTCTCATCTGCCATTGATCTAGTTCTCTTACAACAATAGTTATCATGCAAGCATTAAAATGGCACCATTCGAAGCTCTCTACGGTCGAAAATGTCATTCACCTGTTTGTTGGAACGAGACCGGTGAAGCTCAGCTTACTGGGCCGGAGCTTGTTCTGGAAACAACAGACAAAATCAAGAAAATTCACGATAATCTTGTGACAGCTAGATGCCGTCAAAAGAGTTATGCGGATTTACGACGCAAGCCCTTAGAATTTCAAGTCGGAGACCATGTCCTACTTAAGGTGTCACCTTGGAAGGGAGTGGTGAGATTTGGAAGGAAAGGAAAACTTGCACCACGATATGTTGGACCATTTAAGATTGTTGAAAGGGTTGGAAAGGTTGCCTATCGACTTGAGCTACCTCCAGAGCTTGGAAATATTCATCCTACTTTTCACGTGTCCAATCTGCGAAAGTGTTTAGCTGACGCTGATCTTCACATTCCACTCGACGAAATCCAAATCGATGAAACGATGCACTTTGTCGAGAAACCTGTGGAGATAGTAGACCGTACATACAAACAGTTGAAGAACAAACGAATTCATTTGGTCAAGGTTCGCTGGTAATCCAAACGTGGCCCAGAGTTTACTTGGGAACGTAAGGACCAAATGAAGGCGAAATATCCGCAATTTTTCTCACAAGTTTCCTCTAGTTAAAATTTCGGGACGAAATTTCCTAAAGTAGGGGATACTGTGACAACTGTGCTCTGTAATCGATGAACAATGCAAAACGATGTTAATTATTAATAAAACAATGTGTTTTGGTGTTATTTTTTGTGTATTTGTGTTTGATGATTTTACGATTTGATTCGATTCCGATTTCAAGCTTTAAATCACTTTCTGGAAAGTTATACGCAAACTGGTGCGTAAACGCAGCCAGTTTAACGCGAAAAACACTTCGGAATAGTGAAATAGGCTTAACATACCTAAAATAACCTTCACATAACTTAGAAATAAGTTTTGGATGGTTTGGTGTGTTGAAAATAAGTCTATTCGATCGCATGGACTATTTGTGTCAAACTACGAAACTATACCGATTCGTAGGGTATCGAAGAGTCCGGAACTTGATCATAAGCTAAACATACCATAAATAACCTAAACATAGCTTAGAAATAAGCTTTGAGGGGTTCGGTGTGCGAAAGTATGCTTATTTGATCTTACAAGGACTAAAAGTGTCAAAAACGGCGTAAGTTTGCATTTTCGCGCATATCTTACGTTCTGACCACATCTGGACATCCAAAATTTTTGTAGACACTAAAATATTTTTATTTTAGTGATCGGCATGCAAAAATACCACTCGTCGCTTAATTTGGTTCGTTTTCGCGTCCGTTTGAGTTTCGTCGTAATTTAACGAACAACGCGACCGTAAGACCAAACGAGCCGACATCCGAGAGTGTTCCAAGCACATTTTGAGTCCTCTAAACTTTATTGACCTTTTAGAGCCTTGAAAATGGCTTAACGGGGGTCAAAAGGGCCTAAAATGGACTCAAACAAGTGTAGGGACCTGTTCTGTAATTTAACAAACTGTTGCTGAACTGGGGAGCCCAGGCGGGCCGCGTGACCCCCTCCCCATTGTTTACGCGGGTGGTATGAGTTGCCCAGCGACCAGAAAGTTTGTTTTCAGTTTCATAATTCTGGGGCCAAACTTGCAATTTCTTTGTGTGGTAGCCAAGTTACCACCTCTCCAAGGCTTCTAACCTACTTGCAACAATTGTATGGATGAGATTTAATGCTTGGAAGCTACACAAACATGTGTAATGATCCTATGATCTTGCTACAAGTATAAATAGCCCAACAATTTCATTCATCCATTGCTCATTTCCTTCTCTTCTCTTCTACATCTGATTTGGGAGCTCTCCCAAGTGTTTGGAGCTTTCTAATTTGATTATTCTTGTAGAAAAGATAGCTAGGACCCTTTGTAAGTCTTCTTTCTTGCTTATTCTTTATGTTTAGGCAGAAAGTCAAACAATTTGGCCAACAGTTTAACTCTCGGTTTTGACCATCGATTGGTCAAGTCAAAGTTCAATTGAACTTTGCAACGTGATTGTAATCATAATGGTTATAATCCTTAGCGATTATACCTACTGATTACCACATTAACTAGGCGTAGTGACGAGTCAAAGTTTCTGTCAAAATGCGTTTTAGCACGCATTTTGCAACGAAACTATTTTCGGGTATCAAAACCCATTGTTTTGATACCAAATCAGTTTTCTAAGTAGGTTAAACATGTTTTGACATGTTTAACTCGTCACTAATAGTTTAGTGCTTGTTTAGGGTCGTAAGTTAAGCGGTCTAAACAACCGGTTAGACTTTCGAACCCGACCCATTTGGTCAATCTTTAGGATCCGACCAAGCTTGATTAGTGATCATAGTTGCATAGGGAATAACCACTGAGGTTATACCTTATGATCACATAGGAATGGTTAGTTATTTGTTAAGTAGCTTGTATGCCCATAAGAAATGACCAAAACGCCCTTATGAAGCATAAATCCGTATTTTACATATGTGAACATGTTTTTGACATATAATCTGATTTAGTAACATGTTTAGGTATTATTGGGCATATAAGACTTGACATAGCACATAGTTAACCATCCGAACATAGTTTTGCGCGAACGACGCGTTACAGTAGCATAAGCTACCTTAATGGGTCGTAACGAGTCAAAAGCACTTAGGCTAGGTTCCGATTTAGGATGTAGGCTTTGTTAAACCATATCACATGAGTTCCACACTCATTTGGTTTACAAGACCACATTCTATCTGATCCTCCGATTTAGGTGTCAATTTTATTTACTAGTGATCTGATTACTAGGTACTACTTGAATTTCCTTGGTTTGTCTGAGATTCGCTAAGTTCTTTAGATCAAGGATACCCTTCATTCAATGTGAGTACATAGTTCCCCTATTTTACTATTTTCAATTGTTTTGGGGTGATTCATATGTATTAAAACGATTTCGATATTTTAACGATGTTTTAAGAAACGATTAAGATGGTTTATATTAAACTAAATACGATTTCGATAATGTGATCGAAACTTGTTGGTTGTAACTACATAACGAATGACATTCATTAGCATTGATCAAGCCGACTAGTATTAGGTTATGGTACCATAGGACTGAATCTGATGATTGTTAACTTACCCTTTGGTGGTTTGTTAATACGAGAAATGAGGTAGTCGAGCCACGAAGGTTTGAATGTTATTAGCGAGGCGACCAAAAGTAGTTTCACAATTAAAACGAATACGATTTTGGAACGAATTAAACGATTTGGAACGATTTAAACGATATGAACGATTTGAACGAACGATTGGTTTTGGGTAGTGATTAGATAATGGGACGGGTGTAGCATGATAAAAGCATGGTACATACGCCACTGGTACATCTTATATATAAATGCTTTTATCATATTACATTTCATGTCATTATTTAGTTCACTTGGGAAACGATTTGAAACGATGTCACACAACGAGGTTTTCGAAATGATATAAACCATACGAGTTTTATTAACGAGTTTTAACGAGATGTTTTAGGAATTGGTTTACTAAAATAAATGTTTTGGGGTTAAGAATCATGGCTACGAGATTTTATAAACTATAACCATCTTGATTTGAGTTGGTTAATCATGTTGCAATATTATATACTTTTCAAAACAAGGTTTTCGAGGTATTGCAATATATATATAAACGAGCCATGATTCTGATACTCTTACAAAACCTATGTACTCGCCAGCATTTCTTTGCTGACTTTGTTTTTACATATGTTTCAGGTGATGTTGCGTGATGATTGCTAGGGAGCATGTTCACTTAGGATTTGGACGTGGCCTTAGTGACATAAAAACGATAGTGGACGATGTTTAATTGGCTTGTTTGGTTTGAGACAATGTACATTACTTGAAAAATCAATAAAATGAAACTTTTAATTACCATGGTTGTTGAAATGATGATTCTGTTGCAACACTCCCCGACGTTTCTGCCACGGTTTGTTGTTTTAACGTGGTCGGGGTGTGACAAATGGGCCAATTGAAAGATTTGGCGGATGGTAACCAAGGGTTAAAGACGCGTTTTGGGAGGATATGGGTTCCAAATTCATGTGGAGCCAAGGCGCTCCTACTTGACGAAGCCCATAAATCTCATTATTCAATTCATCCGGGGGCAACCAAGATGTATAACGATTTAAAGCAAAACTATTGGTGGCCCGGAATGAAAAGGGATGTTGTAAAATATGTGGAGAAGTGCATGACGTGCTTGCAAGTCAAAGCAGAACACCAAAAGCCGTATGGCAAACTGCAACCATTGGATATCCCAGTCTGGAAATGGGAACAAATCACGATGGATTTGTTGACCAAACTGCCCAAAATCAACCACGGTTTCGATGCTATATGGGTAGTTGTGGATAGATTGACAAAAAGTGCTCACTTCATTCCGATTCGTGAGACTTATACATCCGAAAAGATGTCAGAGGTGTATACTAATGAAATAGTGGCACGTCACGGGGTACCGATGTCTATTGTGTCCGATAGAGATACTCGGTTTACTTTGAACTTTTGGCGCGAATTCCAAGAACAGATGGGAACTAAATTGTTCATTAGCACCGCGTACCATCCACAAACGGATGGACAAAGTGAAAGAACAATACAGACGTTGGAGGATATGTTACGGGCATGCATTATCAATTTCGGGGGTAGTTGGGATGTCTATCTACCATTGGTCGAATTTTCATATAATAACAGTTACCACGCAAGCATCGGTATGGCTCCGTACGAGATGCTTTATGGTAGAAAATGCCGGACCCCGGTGTGTTAGGGTGAGGTTGGTCTGCGAGAACTTGCTCATAAGGACGTAGTCCGAATCACGAATGAGAAAAATTAACATGGTTAGAGCTCACTTGAAAGAGGCTCAGGATCGACAAAAATCGTATGCAGACAAAAGAAGAAGACCAATTGAGTTTCAAGTCGGTGACAAGGTTATGTTAAAGGTATCGCTGTGGAAGGGGATTATCCGGTTCAGAAAAAGGGGAAAATTAAGCCCAGGGTTTATTGGGCCATTTAGAATTATTCAACGAGTTGGTAGAGTCGCGTACCATCTCGAATTACCCTAAGAATTGAGTGGAATACATAGCACGTTCCATGTATCACATCTCCGGAAATGTCTAGCCGACGAAACAGCTTACATTCACTATGATGACATTGAAGTGGATAACAGTCTTAACTACGCGGTGAAGTCGATCGTGATTCTAGATCGTAAAGTGAAAAGCTTAAGGAACAAAGTGATTAATCAAGTAAAGGGAAAATGGGAACACAAAAAGGGTTCGGGTACCACATGGGAGTCCGAAGAAGAGATGCAGCGGCTCTACCCTACATTATTTGGTACGTGTTTTGGTTTCGGGGATGAAACCCTCTTTAAGGGGGGTGGACTTGTAACATCCCGAAAATATAAAACTTTATATTAGAATTATAAAGCGTTAAATAAACAAGAACAAACTAACTAGGAACAGATAACACAGTTAGATACGGGTCTTGTGATACCAAATAAATGGATGGAAACTCCTAAATTATAAATAAAACAATAATTGAGGGATTAGAATTGTTAAACTTGAAACTTGGAATCTTAAAACAAAATTTATCACACCAAAAACACACAAAAGTGTGTGCTGGTCGATCTCAACACAGGGGCGACACAAGGGTTCCCCCACAAACCCTAATCCAATCTATTTCCATCAAATTGAAGCCCATAATCAGCTTTAAATCAAGTTTCAAGCACAAATTAGTGATCACCTCGTTGAAGGGATCATAAGGTATGCAAAATTCTAGTGTTTTGATTCATCTCGAATTTTAGGTTAACTATAAAAATCGAAATTGAGCTTGATTATGTGTTATATACATAGTTTCCTTTAACTGGCATTCTTGCCGTGGGGGTTACCCCATAGTTGAAAGCATGTTTTGTTTAATCCCGTTTACTCTGGCAATCCAGCCGTGGGGGCTACCCCATGTTTATACTACTAGACTCGTTACCATATCGACCACTGACTTTAGTCATCTTTATGTGCCCTTAGCGTCAATGTCTATCATCATTGACGTGCCCAGATCCATTAGTTCACGCCCGTCCTCTGCGGCACGGTGTGAGGCTTGTCAGACCTAAATAGCGCTATCTAACTAATGACCCGCTCACCATTGGCCCGACGATTAAGTCGATATAAAAAGGAGGGACTTCGTGATAGAGTTTTGGTCTAGTGAAATTTAAATTGTCCAAGAGGACGAGGAATTACCTTCCTTAACTCGTACTGTCCTACCCAAGAAGGACGAGGAATCCATATTCCTTAACCCATTCCCAACCCCTGGGAATCCCATGCTTTGTAGAAAGTGTGAACTCACCTTAGGTTAGCTCGGCAGATAAGTAAAGGTCAATCGAGCTGCTAGGGGTCAACCACGTCCTAACATGGTTACCATACAAGTCAGGTCTAGGTTAAAGTGAGGCACGTATGTTTACACAGATTAACAAATCAAGAACACTTAACGATCATGGCATACATGGCATACACATAGAACACTTTAAAAGTTAACTGTTTAGCATATGAAGTCCAAACATAACTCGGCCCAACATGTTGTGCGATCAGCACAACCTTGTACGATCCACAGCATGTTGTGCGATCCAATCATAAGCCCGAACCAATATAATTAAAGTCCTAAACATTTATACACGGCCCAACAAACACACGTTGATCTTGTGCGGTCCGGATGTCTTGTGCGATCCGGACGACTTGTGCGAATCGGAACATCTTGTGTGACAGGGTTTTGGGCCATTCGGTCCAATAATATGTTAAGTCCAAATATTGTGTAAGGCCCAAGACTTGTGCGATCGACACTGTCTTGTGCGATCCACAAATCTTGTGCGATCATGCATAATCTAGCAGTACTGTGTGCCTTGTTTTGTTGTCCCTAGCTTGTGCGATCAGCTCTTATGCGATCAGATCAGAACTTGTATGATCTGATCTTGTGCGACCGACAAGCTTGTGCGATTAGTTTAAATATCCGAAACTTATGCTATTTAGTTACATCATTCAACAGTTTCCTTCTTTACACACAATCAATCAACACAATTAACATTTTTAGATCATGCAAATCATCGATCAACAAGCATATTCTAACCGATTTCTCATGAACCCTAATTATTATAAGGCCATATAATGGTGTAGGTTTACGCCTATCTTTATCAAACACAATTATAGGCTATTGGGCTTAGCCTCGTAGTGGGTTAGATAATATTAGAATAAGCCATGTGGGCTAATTAGATGTTTTGGGCCTGTTTGGTTATTATTTGTGTATGTGGGCCTGGCCCAGTCTGTAACTAGGTCACCCTATGTAACTATAAATAGGGTGAACCTAGTTCATTATTAGGTTAGACATTTTTAGAGAGTTTGTTTTGTTTTCTGTTCTTCTTGTCATATTTCGAATTCGGTGTACCAGACGGTTCCTAGAAACCGTGTGCACTTTGGTTATTCAATCATTCAAGTTCTTGTTCTTATCACTTTCAACAGTATTCCACACTCTTGATTGTGATTTTGATATCCGGTTGATAGTTCCTGGACTTACAATTGGTATCAGAGCCTAAGTAGTCTTGCGAAGGCTCGGTTTTAATCGGATATTTTTGAAGTTCGAAGAACACACTTGAAGATACGAAGAACAGTTGAAAATTGGTGGTTTGATCCGTTTTGGGAAAATAGTCAAAGTGTTTGCTATTATTTTGGAAAGTTATTGCTAGAAAAATCTCTCAAAATTAAATTTCGAAATCTATTCCTTATTTTTCGGGATTTGAATTTTGATTGGTTTAAAAATTTGGTGTGGGAATTAATTACAAGAGTGCATGTGCAACAACTTCGTCTTCAGCGATTGAACATCTTGTGCGATTGAAATTAAAGAGAAAAGGTGGGTGATATTTTTTTTGTGCAACTGAACTTTTTTCTTGTGCGACTGAAACATCTTGTGCGATCCAACAACTTCTTGTGCGACTACGGGATCTTGTGCGATTATCTTTGGCTTGTGCGATCAGAAGTTCATCATCATCGTCAATCATCACGTTGATCATCATCAACAGTTCGTCGAACCACCATTCCATACATAACCCGACCTGCTACCACGTCTGATTTCAGCTACCGTACACCACCGGAGATACACCAAACCATCCATCTACCGGTAACACCATCACGTTCACAGCGCCATCTTCATCATCTCCGTTTCGGTATCGAGTTCGAGTTTGGGTTTCCGATTTCGCACACCAACACCGTACTCCGATCCCGCAACAGTAAACCATCACCAATCCATCAACCATATCCGGTCATCGACTTCACTGTTGGTTTGCAAGTTTATCGAGAACAACATCCTTCATCGTCATCAATAAACACCATACACTACAAACAACCATCACTACCACCATTCATCTCGTCACCTCTGTTTCTCCGTTATCTTCAACCTGCAACTCATCGAACATAAACATCATATCATTCATTGTCACCGTCGACGATCACTATCTTCTCCGTTCGAGTTCGAGGTTTTAAACCACCGCATCACCGTATTTTCGAGTCGCCCAACACCCTCATCATCATCTCCGCCGACGACCTGCAACCGGCAACGTCTCACCGATCTCGTTTCGTTGAACCATCATCTTCTCCGGGTTCAAGATTTATCATCGTATCGTCATCTCCATAAGCGTTCGAACAATCTCCGACGACCACCATCCTGTCACCAGTTTTTTTTGTGTGAAGTGAGGTTGGCGGCTGAGTTTTAAAAATTAGGGTTTTTGAGTTGGACAACTGTTCCGTAACAAAGAAGAAGAAGACAAACTTTTGATTCAGTTTATTTAGTTTTTTTTATTATTAATTTATTAAAAAAATAATAGTATATTAATATTAATAATAATAATCATTTGGTAATAATTACCTAACCATTAGTAATAATATAATAAATAATAATAATAATTTCTTTTATTACTTTATATATTATATTAAAAAAAACAAAAACAAAAAGGTTTATTAAAATAAAAAAAGGGGTTTCGTTATTATTTGGTGATAAGTTTTGACAGGTTTGGAGGCGCGGTACAGAAAGTTGATTCGTGCGTGTTGCAAAGGGTTTGAGTTAGCGAGTACACGGGTTCTCGCTTTGGGCTTGTGTTGAGGATATAATTAAAAACGCATATTTTCGGGGGATCACATTTTTGGAGGATCACTTTTTCGGGGGATCACATCTTCGGGGGATCACATCTTTGGGGAATCACATTTTCGGGGGATCATACTTTCGGGGGATCACAGTTAAAATTCTTAAAAATGTCCTCTAAGAGAGAAGTGCTTGAGCAGGAATTTCAAGAATTCAGATACTCATATGGTGAATCTATAGAAGCACTTACAGGCCGGTTTGCTGAATTGCTCTCTGAAATGGAGAAGGCTGAGATTGAGGTGTCTAATCGCACGAGCAACATAAAGCTTCTAGATGTTATAAAAAGGATTCCAGATCAGGCAAACTGTAGTTGGTTTAGAAATGTTAATGAGATAATTGTGACAACCGACTGCTATTGTTACAAAATGAAGCCGGATGAGCTGATCTCACTCATCAAGTCATATAACAATGCTGACAAGCAGTCTACTCAAGATATTCAAATGAATGACTACACTCCTTCTGAGGCTGAGGTATGTGTAGATGATGTTTGTTGTACTGAAAAATGTAGAAAGAAAGTAAAAGGTTTTAAAGAACAGGCTCAATCGCTTACTATGCAACTTCAAGATACCAGATCCAGTAGTTATGAAATTAAAAAGAAACTGGGTGGGTATAAGGATATGGTGGAGGCGCAAAAGCGTGATATCCGAAAGTTGCATAGCGATCTAAGCGAAGCGAACTGTCGATATCTCCACTTCAAGGAGCTATCTGAAAAGTTAACTGTTGAATTAAATGACTTAAAATCAACTTTTGAAAATACTGAATTTAATTTTAAAAAGTTTGATGTTTCAAGTGAAAAGGTCGAAAAGATGATAAATCAACAGTTAAAGTATAGCAAAAAGGAAGTGAGGAATAATTGATTGGGATTTGTATGCATACCTCCACCATACAATCACAATTACACCTCTATTCCTATGACTAAGGAGGAGATAGCCGACTTGCCTGAAATGGAATATGGGAAGCCCGGGGATAGGAAGGCTGAGCCTGTTAAGCCAAAGAAAGTTAAAATCATAAGGCCAGATAAAACCGAAATTATTCTAGAAAAACAGGCGTTTGATAAAACTTTCGTGAAACCTGCCGATGTTTCAAACCAGATTGAAACTCTAAATTTTGAGAATAATGCCAATACTGACAAACATTTTCAAGTATTAGAAAATGTTGAATCATGTGTTTCTCAAAATCCATCTGAAGGGCAACCTTTTGAAAATAAATATGTCACAAAAGAGCCTGAAACAAAAGAATCCAGCGTTAACGTAGATAACATCGAGTTTGCCATGTTAAGAGGTCTGACTGAGTTTGTGAAAGAATTTAATAAGAGCAAACTAGCTGAATCTGCTTCATCTGATTCAATATCTGACTTGTATAAAGAGACTGACTGTGACAACTCAGAGTTAGTCAACACAGTAGAGTCAACAGTTGAATCATATGAAACAGTTGATTCAGATTCATTTGAAGAAAAATCAGAAACAACATCAGGAGCCTCTGATGAGTTGGATGGTAATGAAACCTCAGAAGCTCCTGCTGAATGTTCAAAGGAAAATAATTCTGATCCTTCTGAACCAATGGTGTCACTCGACACTGAAAGCGCTACTACGGCATCGCCTGACACCGTTTGTGAACAAGTGAACGTTACTAATGCTTCTACTTCATGTGCAGATGAAGTAATAGTAGAGGATTGGGTTGAGGAGGATGATGTTGTTTGTCAAAAGGGTAACGATGTTTGTTTAAAAACATCAAATTTATCTGCTGATGTTCCTCCTTATGTGAGAAAGGCTGATTCTAAGCCAGCTTTGAGAGGCCCTACAAATAAATATGTGCCTCCAAAGCAAACAGTTAGAAATGAAAATGCTAACCCTAAAAGTGAATGTGCTAACTGTTGCAGACAGGGACATAAGAAGCAGGGTAGAAAGGTTGAAAAGTCTGCAAACAAATCATCCAACAAGCCTTATAACTCAAATCCAGCATCAGTTGGATGGAATGGATCGGGATATGCCCCTTATGTAAAGAAGCAGACTTGCTACAACTGCGGCATACCCGGTCACATTGCAAGAAACTGCACACATCGTCCCTACGTGCCGTATTATACACAACATCAGAAGGTTACACCAAGGGACATATATTGTTCTAAGCCAATGAAGGTTGAAAAACCAAAGGCAATGATGAATAAGCATCCCCAGGTTAAACCATCTGATGGGGACTGGAATGCTGCTAAAACAAAACGAAAACAAGCTTTGAAACCAAAACAAGTTTTGAAAAACAAAAAGGTTGAAAAGCAGAATGTTTTGCCAAAGGCTCCTAAGAAATTAGAGAAGCCTAAACAAGTTTGGAAGGCAAAACATAAAGCAGCAACATCACTAGTCCTTGAATCAAAAGAGGGCATGTGTTTTCGAGAATTGTCGTACATTGATGCTTCAGGAATACCCAGGACCACAATGGCCTGGGTACCAATGTCTTACTAATCTCCTTACATTTCAGGGACAACCAAGGAGGAGCTGTTGACAATCCTTGGATGTTGATAGTGGTTGTTCCAGATACATAACGGGTAACATCTCACTGTTGCAAAAAGGTATATTCTTTTACAGTTGATTTGTTTCGTTTGAAGGAGATAATAGAAGTAAGTAAGACAAGATCAGCAAAAAGGTACAAATTTAAATTTCGTAGTCTAATTTCAATATTGATTAGTCTTAAATCTTATGATGGAACGGTTAGGCAAAAACAACAAAAATATTTTCTTTTTCTTTTGTGTTTCTCTTTGTACATACGTTTTCGTTGTTAGGTAAATTTGCGCATAAGATTTATGCACAAATTTAGGGGGATATCCAGAGATATCTGTAAATAGAGAAAATGAGAAAATATAAAAAAAATGAAAATGAAAAAATGAGAAAAATAGAAAAATCAAAACTATTTTGTTGCATACATGGGAAATGAAATAATTTCATTATGTGGATTAAGGCTGACTCATCTAAGACCAATATTGAAATGGTCTGACTCTAGAGTGATATGTTGGTAGGCTTTATCCTGATGGCTAGACTCTTTGACTGGTATTGCTTAGAACACTAAATTTATTCTATGACCTTAGGAAAGATCGGTCACTTGGAATTAGGACATGTCTATTTGAATGCGTGTGTGACGTCCCGATACACACAATTTCGTTCTAGTTCTGAAATCTTTTCTGTCCAACTCGTGTATCTCCTCTGTTTTGCGTGAGCAAAGACCTGGAGGTGCTAGGCAACGTCAGCTTCTGCTGCATCCAGATACATGCTGACCTAGTTGTACGTTGTCGCGCTATAGATCAAATACACCCGAAAGAGGCCCTCTAGTGCCCAAAAGAAACCCGAAAAAAAAAAACCTATATCAAACTGAGAAAATCTCATTTGATCTGTATATTATATCCATCTCTACAAAGGATCTATTCTTTTCTCTTCTCAATCCAGTCCCAGTCAAGATTTCAGAATCCTAGAACGGGCTTGTGAAATATGTGGTAGGGAAACTGCATGTATGATAGCGTGTTCTGATTAAAAATTCCGGGATTTGATCATGATTGAATTGAGTGTTCATATCAATTAAAATGAAAACATGATAAATTAGTTGCAGACCGTCATTTGAAAAAGGCCTAGGGAGATAAGTTTAAGTGGACAAATATACTGGCAATCGCTCGGATCACCCAAAGTAAATTAGTGTTGATAAGTGTAGTTTGGCCTGAAACACGGTGATTTGATCCCATTGCAAATTGTAATTGTATATTTGTTTCTTTGTTTATTGGTGTTTTAGTTTATATTGTTAGTTTTTATAAAATCAAAAAATCCAAAAATAGAGTGTTTATTTGTTTTTATTAAAAATTTTTAACCGTTCTTGAAGATTTGATTGATCATCATAAATTGAATGAAATTTGAATTGTGAAATCCGAGTACAAATACTTGGATGTAGCAAGTGTTCATGTGGTACTTTCCTCTGTTGCACAAAATTGTTTGCTTATGAATTTCTGAGTATGTGCAGAATTTAATGTTAAATCAAGAAACAGGGGTTATTGAAGATTAAGATGTTGTTGGTTGCTGACAAAGCTTGAAGCATCGGAATAGCAAGATGTACCTGAGTCAGAAGAACCAGATACAAGTCATCATCTGACAGTGATAGTACATGTAAAGAAGTACCTGTGAACCTGCTTGAAAGAGAAGACATTAACAAAGAAAAGAGTTGCTGAGAATCCTCCGCTTGCATTCTTTTCAACAAGATTTTCAAGCAAAGTTGATCATGATAAGAAGAACAAAGAGCCCAAGGTTTAGAATGAAGACATGAAGTATCTTCCCACAGAAACATAATGAAGACAACAGTTTGATAAAGACAGCATAAACCTAGGGGGATATTGTAAGGCCATATAATGGTGTAGGTTTACGCCTATCTTTATCAAACACAATTATAGGCTATTGGGCTTAGCCTCGTAGTGGGTTAGATAATATTAGAATAAGCCATGTGGGCTAATTAGATGTTTTGGGCCTGTTTGGTTATTATTTGTGTATGTGCGCCTGGCCCAGTCTGTAACTAGGTCACCCTATGTAACTATAAATAGGGTGAACCTATTTCATTATTAGGTTAGACATTTTTAGAGAGTTTGTTTTGTTTTCTGTTCTTCTTGTCATATTTCGAATTCGGTGTACCAGACGGTTCCTAGAAACCGTGTGCACTTTGGTTATTCAATCATTCAAGTTCTTGTTCTTATCACTTTCAACAGTATTCCGCACTCTTAATTGTGATTTTGATATCCGGTTGATAGTTCCTGGACTTACAATTATGGATAACACATGAACAAAACATGAAGAATCATCCTAACACTTAATCCTACTAACATGATTCTTGATCTCGAACCCTAGCATGCATACCAACATAACAATCCAACACATTATCCACATATATTCGTCTAACAGCATATTAACATGCAATCGATTCTAGATCATTACCAACATCATATGATTAACAACTCCATATTGATCTAAGATGCTATACATGTGAGTCGATTTACATAAACTAAAACTCAACAACTTTCATCATAATAATCACAAGATATCACTAAATCATCATGTAATACAATGGATTACAATATCATACAACCAATTCTACAAACACTAACCGGTTGAGAGAAAGATGGGATCGATCCAAGTAAGAAAGCTTTGAGAGATGAGGATCTTTGCCGTCGGCTTCAAGAGGAGAGGAGTAGGGTTTGCTAAACTTTGTGTGTTTTGGTGAAGTGTTGGATTTATACTAACACCCTAGGTGTTGTGCGAGTTGATGGAGTGGGCCGAACCCAGCTTTGGGTTGCCCTTGGTTCGGATACAAAGAGTGTAGCCCAAATGGGCTTGTGCGATCGGGTTGTGTTGTGCGATCGGTTCGTTTATATACATACATTCGTTACACATAAACACATATCAAACATAACATTTCACTAATCATCAAAGTTCACAAAATCACATAGTGTTCAAACATGTTACACTAAGTACAAAGATAGGTTCTGAAATATGAGTTGTCACATTATCCCCAAGTTGAAAGAAATTTAGTCCCGAAATTTGGTACGTACTCACTGAGGAAGCTAGTTAAGTTGCATGGTTTTCCTGGTTTTCCTGGGGTGTCACATCCTTCCCCCGTTGGTTTGGAATTTCATCCCGAAATTCCGCGGTAGCTTCAGCCTCAGTAGTGGTTGTACTGTTGTCGAACAATTGGGGATATTTTTGTTTCATCTGATCTTCGCGTTCCCAGGTGAACTCTGGGCCACGACATGAGTTCCAACGAACTCGAACAAGAGGAATTCTAGTGCGCTTGAGAATCTTCACGTCTCGGTCAGTAATCTCTATTGGTTCCTCAACGAATCGTAGCTGATCGTCGATAGTGAGCTCCTTCAAAGGAACTATGAGGGTCTCATCTGACAGACACTTCTTCAGATTCTACACGTGGAAAACGTTGTGAACTCCACTGAGTTCTGTTGGTAGGTTCAGTTTGTAGGCCACCTTGCCTATTTTCTCTATGATGTCGAATGGTCCAACGTATCGCGGGTTAAGTTTGCCTCCTTTGCCAAAACGAACCACACCCTTCAAGGGTGAAACTTTGAGTAGCACTCGATCCCCAACTTGGAACTCGAGTGGTTTCCTGCGCTTATTAGCATATGCTTTCTAACGGTCGTGAGCTGCTGCCATGCGTTGTCGTATCTGAGTAATCCTTTCTGCTGTGTCTACTACAAGCTCTGGGCCCGTGATCTGACTATCACCCACCTCTGCCTAACAAAGAGGTGATCGGTATTTACGCCCGTACAATGCCTCAAACGGAGCGGCTTGGATGCTGGTGTAGTAACTGTTATTGTACGAAAACTCCACCAATGGGAGGTGTTTCTCCCAGCCATTGCCAAAATCAATTACACATGCCCGAAGCATGTCTTCTAAAGTTTTAATAGTGCGCTCAGACTGCCCATCCGTCTGAGGGAGATATGCTGTGCTCATGTCTAATCGTGAGCCAAAGGATTTGTGCATCGCTTGCCAAAGTTCTGAAGTGAAACGTGCATCACGATCGGAAATAATAGAGGTTGGCACCCGGTGCCTCGAAACCACTTCCTTCAGGTAAACGTCTGCTAGAGTAGAGAACTTGTCTGTTTCTTTGATAGCCAAGAAGTGTGCAGACTTTGTGAGTCGATCCACGATCACCCAAATAGTATCATTCCCCCGTTGAGATCTAGGCAGGCCAGTAACAAAATCCATGGAAATTTGCTCCCATTTCCATTGTGGTATCTCTGGTTGTTGGAGTAGGCCTGATGGTTTCTGATATTCAGTCTTGACTCTTGCACAAGTCAAGCACTTGCTAACGTAGGTTGCTATGTGAGCTTTCATGCTAGGCCACCAGTATGTAGTTTTGAGATCGTGATACATCTTATCTGAACCGGGATGTATTGAGTAACGAGACTTGTGAGCCTCATCCATCACAAGTTCGCGTAAGTTTCCATAAAGTGGGACCCAAATGCGCCCTGTTACGTAGTATGCGCCGTCTTCCTTTTGTTCTAATCGTTTCCTTGATCCTCGTAGGGACTCCGCCCTGATGTTCTCTGCTTTCAATGCTTCAACCTGAGCATCTCGTATCTGAGCAGGAAGACTAGACTGGATGGTAAGTTGTAATGCTCGCACATGCCTAGGTGTAGTATCCTTTCGACTGAGGGCGTCGACCACCACATTGGCTTTGCCCGGATGGTACTTGATTGCACATTCGTAATCATTCAATAGCTCGACCCATCGTCATTGCCACATATTCAACTCCTTTTGCTTGAAGATATGTTCGAGACTCCTATGATCGGTGTAAATGGTGCACTTGGTACCGTACAGGTAATGTCTCCATATCTTAAGCGCGAAAACAACAGCTCCCAGCTCCAAATCGTGTGTAGTGTAATTCCTTTTGTGAATCTTAAGTTGACGTGAAGCATAAGCAATGACATTGTCACGTTGCATCAGCACACATCCAAGTCCTTGGATGGACGCGTCGCAATAGAGTACGAAATCGTCTGTGCCTTCAGGCAATGAGAGGATAGGTGCGCTACAAAGTCTATCCTTTAAGTGCCGAAACGCCGTTTCCTGTGCATCTCCCCAACGATAGATGACGCCCTTCTGAGTTAGTGAGGTGAGGGGTTGTGCAATCTTGGAGAAGTCCTTTATGAACCTTCTATAGTAGCCTGCCAAGCCCAAGAATTGACGGATTTCCGTTGGTGTACGGTGTGCAGGCCAGTTCTTAATCGAGTCGACCTTGAATGGATCAACGTGAATCCCGTCCTTGTTTACCACGTGGCCTAGGAAATGGACTTCGCGAAGCCAGAAGTCACATTTCAAAAACTTAGCATAAAGCTGCTCTGTTCGAAGGAGTTCCAAAATGAGTCGTAGATGGTGCTCGTGTTCCTCCTGACTCTTCGAATAGATCAGGATGTCGTCGATGAAAACTATGACGAACTTATCCAGGTAAGGCTTGCACACTCTATTCATAAGGTCCATGAAAACCGCAGGTGCGTTTGTCAGCACAAAAGGCATGACCAAAAACTCGTAGTGTCCATAATGAGTTCTAAAGGCTGTTTTGGAGATGTCCTCTTCTCAGACTCTCAGCTGGTGATATCCCGATCTTAGATCAATCTTTGAATAAAAGCTCGACCCTTGCAACTGGTCGAATAAGTCATCAATACGTGGAAGAGGATAGCGATTCTTCATGGTCACTTTGTTGAGCTCGCGATAGTCAATACACATACGGAAGGTGCCGTCCTTCTTCTTCACAAACAAGACTGGAGCTCCCCAGGGCGAAGAGCTAGGACGAATGAAACCCTTGTCCAAGAGTTCTTGTAGCTGTGCTGATAGTTCTTCCAATTCCGATGGAGCTAGACGATAGGGCGCGCGAGCTATGGGCGCTGCTCCAGGAGCTAGCTCGATTTGAAACTCGACTTATCGATGAGGCGGAAGACCAGGTAATTCCTCAGGGAATACCTCAGGAAAGTCACGTACGATCGGAAAATCTTCTATCTGCTTCTCTTTCTTCGAGGTATCAGTAACGAGAGCCAGAATAGCAGTGTGGCCCTTTCGCAAACACTTCTAGGCCTTAAGGAAATAGATGATGCTCTCAACAGCACCCCTCTTGTCGCCATGAATCATGAGAGGTTCATCACCTGAACGAGGAATACGGACAATCTTCTCATTGCAAAGGATCTCTGCTCGGTGTTGGGATAACCAATCCATCCCAATGACAACATCGAAACTACCCAGAACGATAGGAATGAGGTCGATAGAGAAGGTCTGATTAGCAAGAGCAAGGTTACAACCCTTGACTACGTGTGTGGCCTCTAAACTCTTACCATTAGCTAGCTCTACAGTGTGCTTGGTGTTCAAAAGTGTTGGGGTACGTTTAAGCATTTGACTAACTCTTAAGGACACGTAGCTAGTATCGGCACCCGAATCAAATAAAACAGTAACATAAAAGTCGTCCAGTAGGAACTTACCCGTCACAACATTGGGATCATTCCTCGCTTCTCCCTGACCAATCACGAAGACACGACCCCTGGCACCATTGCCACCGTCGATACCTCTTTTGTTTCCATTCCCCAGATTATTATTATTGTGGTTGTTCTGATTCTGGTTCAGCTGGGGACAGTCTCTCTTGAAGTGGCCTTCAGCTCCACACTGAAAGCACCCTTTGTTGATACATTGCTGCTGCTGCTGCTGGCGTTGATTTTGTGGGGCTTGTTGTTGCTGACGATTGTGATTCACGGGACGTAAACTTCTGCCATCCTTTGCAGCGTGGCCTGGCTTGTTGCACCGATGACAGTTACTCCTGGTGCATGGCCCGCTGTGGTGTAGGTTACAACGATTGCATTTAGGGTGAACTCCCCTGTACCCTCCTTGACTTTGACTACCAGATGATTACTGACTAGGGCTCTTGTAGTCGTCAGTCCTTCTCTGCTGAGACTGAGATTGAACAAAAGCTGAACCTTTGCTTGAAGCTCCATCCCATTTTCGGTTGTTGTCGCTGGGAGTATCAGAAGTAGTAGCGCTAATACGCTTTGGTAACCTGTTCTGCTCCACCGCCTGATCAGTGAGACGATGAGCCAATTGAACAACTTGCTGGATGGTGGCGTGGTTAGCTGAAGTCACATGACTTTGAATCTCTGGTACTAAGCCTTTGAGGTACAGCTCAATGCGCTTGATGGGAGGCTCCACCATAGTAGGGCACAAATTAGACAACTCGTTCGATCTTTTTGTGTACGCTTCAATTTCTGACCCCGTCATCTTGAGGTTGAAGAACTCTACCTCCAGCATGTGGATGTCATCACGATTGCAACATTCCTCTTTGATCAGTTCCTTGAAGTTGTTCCATGGGGTGGTATTAGCAGCAACCAACCCCAGCATTTGGACCTGAGCGTTCCACCACGTGAGCGCTACACCTTTGAGAGTACCAGTAGCATACTTCACCCTGCGAGCCTCAATGCATTCACACATCTCGAAGACATATTCGAGTTTCTCGAACCAGTGGAGGAGACCTACAGCTCCTTCGGTACCACTAAAGGTACTAGGTCGACAGTCCATAAAGGTCTTGAAAGTGCACACAGGAGGCTGTGCAGGTTGACATGTCGTGAGAGTAAGAAAGGATAAAGTTTAACACAAAGGTTGGTTCACGAGAGTAGAATCTAGGGATCCTAGAGTGAGTTGAGATGGCAGGGTATACCTCCTGCCTGAGCGGCTGTAAGTGCCGCAGCAACTTGTTGGTTAATCAGAGCCTTCAACTGGGCTTAAGTCATGTTAACACGTCCATCCATGATCTTCAAATCAAGGGAAACATGAGTGAGAAAGGTGTCGCGAAAGTGTGATGACAGAAGAGAGTAAGCACACATGTGTTTCAAACAACAGTTGTTACGTTCATCTAAGCACACCATAATCAAAGTTCTATGGAACTAGCAAGTAGGCAATATAACATAAACCATATCACCTATAGTGTTGAGCCTTGCACGTGGAGTGAAGCGTCGTTGTGGATCGTTGTGCACTGTACAGGTTATAGTCTAGTTTTAACAAAAACTTTTCCCTTATTAAAACCAAGTTCACTATAACCAATGGCTCTGATACCAATCTGTCACACCCCCAAAATCCACTTGCGGAGTATCACCGCTTGGAGGCGTGACTGACCTGGATCAAGCCACCAATCATATTGAACAAGCATGTAAGTAAACATAAAATCCAACACAATATAATTGGTGTCCAAACAAACATAGTTTAAGATGCAAGCGGAAGCATAATGTCTAAAACCAAAGCATAAATTAATAATGTTTAAGTTTATTATGAACACTCAATGTCCATGCTCCACAACGACTCTTCCCCATGCAAGCTCCTGCTAAACCTAGTGACCTGCAAAGCACGTAGTAACGAGTCAACAACAAAGTTGAGCGAGTTCACAGTTGGGTGTTGGTTTAAGTTATTCCAAAAACATAGTTTCCTTTAACTGGCATTCTTGCCGTGGGGGTTACCCCATAGTTGAAAGCGTGTTTTGTTTAATCTCGTTTACTCTAGCAATCCAGTCGTGGGGGCTACCCCATGTTTATACTACTAGACTCGTTACCATATCGACCATTGACTTTAGTCATGTTTATGTGCCCTTAGCGTCAATGTCTATCATCATTGATGTGCCCAGATCCATTAGTTCACGCCCGTCCTCTGCGGCATGGTGTGAGGCTTGTCAGACCTAAATAGCGCTATCTAAATAATGACCCGCTCGCCATTGGCCCGGTTATTAAGTCGATATAAAAAGGAGGGACTTCGTGATAGAGTTTTGGTCTAGTGAAATTTAAACTGTCCAAGAGGACGAGGAATTACCTTTCTTAACTCGTACTGTCCTACCCAAGAAGGAAGAGGAACCCATATTCCTTAACCCATTCCCAACCCCTGGGAATCCCATGCTTTGTAGAAAGTGTGAACTCACCTTAGGTTAGCTCGGCAGATAAGTAAAGGTCAATTGAGCTGCTAGGGGTCAACCACGTCCTAACATGGTTACCATACAAGTCAGGTCTAGGTTAAAGTGAGGCACGTATGTTTACTCAGATTAACAAATCAAGAACACTTAACGATCATGGCATACACATAGAACACTTTAAAAGATAACTGTTTAGCATATGAAGTCCAAACATAACTCGACCCAACATGTTGTGCGATCAGCACAACCTTGTGCGATCCACTGCATGTTGTGCGATCCAATCATAAGCCCGGCCCAATATAATTAAAGTCCCAAACATTTATACACAGCCCAACAAACACACGTTGATCTTGTGCGGTCCGGATGTCTTGTGCGATCCGGACGACTTGTGCGATTCAGAACATCTTGTGTGACAGGGTTTTGGGCCAATCGGTCCAATAATATGTTAAGTCCAAACATTGTGTAAGCCCCAAGACTTGTGCGATCGACACTGTATTGTGCGATCCACAAATCTTGTGCAATCATGCATAATCTAGCAGTACTGTGTGCCTTGTTTTGTTGTCCCTAGCTTGTGCGATCAGCTCTTGTGCGATCAGATCAGAACTTGTATGATCTGATCTTGTGCGACCGACAAGCTTGTGCGATTAGTTTAAATATCTGAAACTTATGCTATTTAGTTACATCATTCAACAGTTTCCTTCTTTACACATAATCAATCAACACAATTAACAGTTTTAGATCATGCAAATCATCGATCAACAAGCATATTCTAACCGATTTCTCATGAACCCTAATTATGGATAACACATGAACAAAACATGAAGAATCATCCTAACACTTAATCCTACTAACATGATTCTTGATCTCGAACCCTAGCATGCATACCAACATAACAATCCAACACATTATCCACATATATTCGTCTAACAGCCGATTAACATGCAATCGATTCTAGATCATTACCAACATCATATGATTAACAACTCCATATTGATCTAAGATGCTATACATGTGAGTCGATTTACATATACTAAAACTCAACAACTTTCATCATAATAATCACAAGATATCACTAAATCATCATGTAATACAATGGATTACAATATCATACAACCAATTCTACAAACACTAACCGGTTGAGAGAAAGATGGGATCGATCCAAGTAAGAAAGCTTCGAGAGATGAGGATGTTTGCCGTCGGCTTCAAGAGGAGAGGAGTAGGGTTTGCTAAACTTTGTGTGTTTTGGTGAAGTGTTGGATTTATACTAACACCCTAGGTGTTGTGCGAGTTGATGGAGTGGGCCGAACCTAGCTTTGGGCTGCCCTTGGTTCGGATACAAAGAGTGTAGCCCGAATGGGCTTGTGCGATCGGGTTGTGTTGTGCGATCGGTTCGTTTATATACATACATTCGTTACACATAAACACATATCAAACATAACATTTCACTAATCATCAAAGTTCACATGATCACTTTAACCATCATCCATCATCCACCTTAGAGTGTGTGTAGTAGTCTCGGGATCCAAGATTGATAGTAAGAGTTCTTGACAATCAAAGGCCATGTTTGCCTAAGTCTATTACATCACTTGGTGAAGACAAGCATTTAATGTAATACTTTTGACTTTTAATCTTTTCGCACTTTTTATTTGGTTTTGTATTAATGACTTTAATAACTAGTTTCTTATGTTGAAGGTGAAACTTCCTTATCATTTGTCCGTGGTGTCTTGGCGTTATTTTACTGTTTATATAAAATAAAAGATTTTCACCATTCATATCTCTACGGTCTATATAGAGATATGTTGGCTACCTGGTCGGGGGTTAAGGGAATGGTTTGGTAAGGTTCTTGCCTTGTTCAGTGTATAGATCCTACAAGGACCTGGGTCAAGCTTACTAGGACCTCCTTCAATACCCACTGGTATTGGATGGCAGGGGTGCGAATAGCTTGACCCCCTCATATGTAAACTACTATTAATACATTAACCGGGCTACTTGGGATTGTATCCCTGCTGACTCAAACCACTTAGCCGAGGGTAAGGTCGCCTTCAAAAGAGGGGCCTACCACATTACGCATTAATAACTTAATTAATTATCATTCAATATTTCGTCCCTTTGGGATTGTATCCTTGCTGACTCAAACCACTGGGTTGAGGGTAACGTCACCTTCAAAAGAGGGGCCTACTACTATAACTAAGATAATCTCTTAAAAAGTGTAAAAGTGCGGAAATCATCAAAGGTTACATTAAAGGCGAGTCGGATCCAAGTGATTCATCTTGACTATCTGTTTTTATTTTATTTTTATTTTCAGCATTTTTGTTTTTACTTTTCATGTTTAAAACATTTTCTAAAATTTTTGATTTGATTAGACGTTGAGGATAAACCGGTACTAAAAGCTCTTGTGTCCTTGGACGACCTCGGTATCTTACCAACGTTATACTACGCTCACGATGGGTGCACTTGCCCATATGTGTGTTTAGTGTTACTAGAATATCGTGTTTTATAAATTTAAAACTTGACTAATGTTTTAAAAAGGGCTTAAAATATCAATAAAATGATATAACGCTACACACGCATCAAGTTTTTGGCACCGTTGCCGGGGACACAAGGATTTTAAGAAAGTTAGGAATCAACGGCCTAATTGTTTTTCTTATTTTTCTGTTTTTTTAGGATTTTTTCTAAATTTTTCAGCTTCTGCAGACTGCAGCACGGGGCCGTGCCCGCTAAACACGCCCCGTGCCCAATCTTTGGTACTGGCAATCCTGTTTTAAGTCAGACAATAGCTGAACACGGGGCCGTGCCCATTGAACACGCCCACGTGCCCAAGCTTCAGATACTGAAAACAGAACCGTAAGATCCCGACGGTTGGTAATTTCTGACACAAACATGAGTGATACTTTCACTCCTCTTATGGTACGTGGTGTCAAATATGTGGCGGATCTCATGAAGATTTAAAATGTTATTTTTTAAATTACATTCCCCACTATATAGACCCATCATTTTCCTGTAGCCTTAAGATAGGAGAAAGTAAAAACAATCCATATCTCTCCCTCGAATGCTCTAAATCGTCCCTTCTAGATGATATGATTCTCGAAGAATTATTTCAAATGGAAGAACTAATTCTCCAAATGATTAAAGAACTTGAGATGGAAATAACTAATTCATCTCAAGATGACGATCAAGGAGAATTATTGAGATCGCATTCGGATATTAACAACATCGTTGCTCCCGAAATCACCTCTAACTCTTGTGAGGACTTGAGCGATAGTCGTCCCTATGTCGATTGTGCCGTGAAGGATTCCCCATCGGTTTCTACCGATGCATACATAGACCTGAGCGATTCGACATATACCTTCTTTAACGAGAGTCCGGATAAGGGAAATAAAGGTTGGTCTTGCCCACCGGTATTTAGCTTTGGAACCACCCTTTCCGATAACCTCTTATGTTCTTGTCTAAAACTAGGGCAGCTTAGGTATCTCAGGCACTTCGGAGTTGTTCCGACCAGTAAGGAACCACCTGATCCGGATAAATTCCTTAAAATAAGACATAACTTCATAAAAACCTCTAGCCACGTGGCCGTGTTGTAAAGACTCTAAAAAATGTCCCAATTTTACCCGTAAGTGAAAACCCGGACCCCTGAAACCCTAATCCATATCAAAAATCAAGAAAATCAAGAAATATGGGTTCAGGCGGGCCGCGTAAGCCTTAAGGAAAGCTTACGCGGGCCGCGTCAAAGCTAGGTTGACCGGATAAGTGTTCCGGATACACGTGTTGACCAGCTGGCATACCTACTCGTGACCAATCAACCCTACGCGTAGAATAGGTGGTTAGGCGGGCCGCGTAAGGTTCGAACCAAGATTTACGCGGGCCGCGTGAACCTCCAATTTCAGCTATAAATAGCTTAGCTCAGGGGCTTTCATTCTGTGTCGATGAAAACTTTCAAAAACGAAAGTATAATACTCTTAAGTAGAAAAATCAATTAATATAGCAAGGCGCTGCTACGATACAAGGTATTAACTCGATCGCTGCTACGATTCAATGTCCGATCGATTAAAATTATCCAATGGATGTTTAAGTGCTGCCCACATTAGGGTTTATGCTTTGTCATTCGTCGTAAATTCGATGGATGTTTAAGTATCACACTTTGTCATTCGTTGTGAAGGTTTTAATCTCGTGAGTTATCGTAAATGTTGTATTAGTTACTAACCGAGTTCGTGTGCATGTTATTAAATTTAGGTTAAAAGGCTAATCAATAGGCTAAGCTCTGCTCATATAAATCTGCAATGTGAGTCATTCTCTTTTTATCAAATGTTTTACAATACTCTATTTTCAAAGTTATAATTACAGGGATTAAGTCTTTGTAGTCACCAAATTACGGCCGGTATGTGGGGTTTTGTATACATTACTTGATAACCTTCACCATTTGACAACGAGTTAGCCAAGGGGTGATATGACCATAGTCACAGACACCATTGGACAATGAGGTTACCAATGGATGGTCAAGTGACAAATACTGTGGGTAGTTGGTTGATATATGGAAACATTGTAATCGCTCTTAATACTGTAAATTATAACAAACGCTTCGTTTTAGTAAAAATAATGATTCACCAGTATTTCCTGCTGACAAAACCTTTTTCAAACATGTTTCAGGTGATCTGTTGTGATCCAGGAAAAGTGCTGCAAAGCCCTACAAGCTTAAGGAAGTGGCTCAATATAAAATAAAGAAACATGTTTTGTAAAATAAAGCTTTCTTAGTGAAATCATATGATTGTGAAATATCGGGGTTTATCCCGAATTGTGAAATAAAATAATCAGGAAATTTCAGTTTTAAAAAGATCCTGTTAAAATCTTCCGCTGTTAACTCAATTAAATAAATACCACGGGATTTTCTGTCCCGCGGCTCTTGAAACGGGTCAAACCGGGTCGGGGGCCGTGACAGAAAAAGGTGGTATCAGAGCCACTGATTTAAGCCAATTAAGTATTTAGAAAATACTTAATTTTTACTGATTGCTATTTTTGTGATTACGTGTTATATTATTTGAATATTTGTTTACAGTATGGGTAAGCAAAGACTTTCGGATATCTATTATAAATTAGATACTACACCGAGAGAAAAAGGATCATCATCCTCAAAACACTATGCAAATCCTGAAGAAGGAATATTTGTTCGAAAGGCACAATATGAGGAACCACTTTCTCCTAATAAAAGAAGTTTGATTATTAGGAAAAGTCAGGAGAAAATAAAGAAATCACAACCAAAAGAAAAGAGAGTTAATCAGAAAACCCAAGAACTAGGCAGTAACCCACCATGGGAAGACAAGTTAGATGAAAAATGGGTAGATCTCTATATGTTAGCCACTGTAGCAGTAAATGCAAATCTTTAATACTCATGACTCAAGTTTTAGCACCCTTATCACCTACAATCCAGAAACCTTATCCAGTAAATAAATAAGTTTACAGTAAACCCTAATGTGTTTTAATTTTTAGTTGTCTTTGTATTAAATTAGTCACACGGTATGAAATAATATTTAAAGGTTATCTATGAAATTTTATAAAATTTTAACTTAGCAATTTTGTGTATTTTGCATATACGCTAAACAGAATGTATGACTTATCTGAAGCCCTTCAGAATCTCAATCTCTATCCGGTGAAAATAGAGGTTTCTAGAGATTTTACTGGTTATATACCCGATATAGAAGAACCTATGGAATTCAACGCTCCACCTCCGGAGAAACCCAAGCCTAAGAAAAGGAGAAGATTTGTGGGATGGAGGCGTGTGCGCAGAAGGAAACCCGCCACTATGAAGATTCCCAAAATAGAAAATCCCTTAGATAAAGGAAAGGGGATTGAAGTCGGGGAAGGTTCTAAGCAATTAGAAATGGAGATTGGAGAAGGTTCTAGGCAGACAAAGATGGAAATCGGGGAAAGCTCTAGATAAATCGAGGAGTTACCATTTCAGGAGGAATTGGATCGTGCATTGGCAAGCTGTGATATCATCAGGCCTGTCAATAATAATCTCTACCCTTATCCTGCTGAAAATCAACTTCCAATGAACTTGGAACCAGCAATTCCAGAACCTATAATCCACACCCAACCTCTAGGAATGGACGAGTGGTGGACCAATGATTGGCAATTCCAAAACCTTCTCAACAGTCCTAATACCTTTTTCCCTCAGTTCGACCCAGAACCTATACCAAACCCACCAATGAGCAATGAAAATTTAGCTGAACTCCGCCACTTTGGCGAGGAGCTGGTGGATGCAGGAAATAAGATCAGGGAAGTAAGAGAACAGATCTCCTGGAAATACGACGAGAGGGAACGTCGTTACTGAAATACCAACTGACGAGGGATAGTGGGATTGTGGAACAGTGGTTGTATAATAAATAGAAAAATATAATCTTATAAAATAACCTAAAATAAAACTTTGTAAGATAATGGTGTGTATTGATGCATAATATATATAATAGGAATCGAGAAATTAATAATTTTGACTATATGTGTGTTGTGAAATTTGTATGATTGTTTTATGATTATTATTTATTCGATACTAATAAATTATATATATTAATTATCAGATGGAAAACGCTAATATTGAACCAGTTAACGAGGTGAACCAATCTGAACAACATCAGGATGATTACTTTATGACTAAGCAAGATATAGAAAATATTGTTGCTCAAGGAATAGCCAATGCTATTCCAGCAATACTTGCTGCTGCCCAGAAACCTGTTGAATCTCAACAAATCATTCCTAGCAAACATATTTCTAAAGATAACTTCAGTAATAGCATAAACGGAGGCAGTAATCATACTAATCACGATAATGATCTACGGCAGGCTCCGCTCCCTAAGAAAATGAAAGCTGCAACGCCTGGTTGCACTTACAAAGAATTTCTTGCTTGTAAACCCGCTGAATTTGTAGGCAATGAAGGAGCGACTGCGGCACTGCGTTGGTTAGAGAAAACCGAGGCAGTAATTACAATAAGTAAATGTGCCAAGAACGACAAGTTTATGTATGCGTCAAATCTTTTCATAGAAGGGGCGCTAGAATGGTGGAATACAGTACTTCAAGCCAAAGGAAGAAATATGGCCTATGCCATGAACTGGGAAGAATTTAAGAGTCTTGTAGAAAGAAAATTATGTCCCGAATATGAAAAAGATCAAATGGCGAATAAGTTCCTAAATCATCGAATGATGGGTGTAGATTGTCGAGGACATACTTCGACATTCTTTGAATATGCTAGAGTGGTACCAACACTGGCTTCGCCAGAACCAGTACTCATTTCTCGCTATATTTGTGGATTGATTGGCGAAATCCGTAATATCGTTAAAGCTACGAGACCTCGTACTATTGACGATGCGGTAGAATTAGCTAACACCCTAACTGACGAGCTGGTACGCACAAGAGATGAAAATAGGAAAAACGAACTGGCTCAGAAAATTACCCAGGGATTTCGTACGGGTAATAATAGCAGCTTCAAGAGAAGAGGAACAGGGCAATCCTCAACTCCGCCGTTCTGCAGAAATTGCAAAAAGAAACATTATGGAAGATGTAATGTAACCTGCGACTTTTGCAAAGTCGTAGGACATCGCGAAGAAGACTGCAGAAAGAAAACAAGAGTCTGCTATAATTGTGGAGAAACAAGACATTTTAAAACAGAATGCCCTAAGTTGGTTAAACCAGCAGACAATAAAGCAAAACCAGCCGACGGAGCTATCAAGAAGAATGCTCGTGCATTCCAATTAACTGCTCAGGAGGCAGAACTCATTCCAGATGTGATAGCTGGTACGTTCTTAGTTCACAACATTTACGCAAAAGTATTATTTGACTCTGGTGCGAACCAAAGTTTTATAAATACTTCATTCTGCCAAGCTCTTAACTTACCCTTAACCAACCTTAGGCAGATTTCTACAGTCGAAACGGTAGACGGAAATTCTATTAACATAGATAAGGTTTTGCAAAAAGAAAATATAGAACTTTTAGGACATAAATTTCATGCAAACCTATTGCCAATGAATTTAGCTGGGTTCGATGTTGTGTTAGGAATGGATTGGTTAATAGCCAACCATGCTCGAATTCTTTGTGATAAGAATTCCATAGAAATTCATACACCCACAGGAGAAACAATCATGATTACAGCAGATAAACCACTTAAGCCCATGAAGTTCATATCAGTAATGAAAGTTGCTAATTATGAACGAAAGCAAGGAATAGTATATATGATTTCAGTAATCATTAGTACTAAGGGTAAAGAACTTAAGGAGATTCATGTAGTCTCAGATTACCCAGATGTATTCCCAGAAGAGTTACCAGGATTACCACCAGATAGGGAAGTAGAATTTAGAATTCATCTAATTCCCGGAACTATACCGATAGCCAAGGCACCTTATCGGTTAGCACCCACATAAATGTTAGAACTAAAAAAGCAATTAGATGAATTACTAAGTAAAGGTTTCATACAACCTAGTTCATCCCCGTGGGGAGCACCAGTATTGTTTGTAAAGAAGAAGGATGGTTCGATGAGAATGTGTATTGATTATAGAGAATTGAATAAGGTTACAATTAAGAATCAATACCCATTACCTAGAATTGATGATCTTTTCGATCAACTTCAAGGAGCTAGATACTTTTCTAAGATCGACTTACGCTCCGGATACCATCAATTGAAAGTACAAGAAGAAGACATACCTAAAACTGCTTTCAGAACTAGGTATGGTCATTACGAGTTTACAGTCATGCCCTTCGGATTAACGAATGCACCTGCCGCATTCATGGACATGATGAATAGAATCTGTAAACCGTACTTGGATAAATTTGTAATTGTTTTTATTGACGATATACTTATTTATTCCAAAAGTATGGACGAGCATTGTCAGCACTTGCATGCACTCTTAACTTTGTTAAGAAAAGAAAAGCTTTACGCCAAATTCTCGAAATGTGAATTTTGGCTGCAAGAAGTGCAATTCCTAGGACACATGGTGAATCATGAAGGTATTCACGTAGATCCTGCTAAAATAGAAGCGATTACCAAATGGAAGGTTCCGCAATCCGCAATGGAAATTAGAAGTTTTATAGGTTTAGCCGGATACTATAGACGGTTTATTAAGGATTTTTCTAAGATAACGGTACCATTAAGTAAGCTTACCTGTAAATCAGTTAAGTTTGAATGGGGACCTAAACAAGAAGAAGCTTTTAGGATTCTAAAACAAAAGTTAACAAATGCCCTAATCCTAGCTTTACCAGAAGGGACTGAAGATTTTGAAATTTACTGTGATGCTTCAAAACTAGGATTAGGATGTGTGCTAATGCAACGCAAGAAGGTAATTGCGTATGCTTCAAGACAGTTGAAAAAGCACGAGGAAAACTATACAACTCATGACTTAGAGTTAGGCGCCATAATTTTTGCCCTTAAAATTTGGAGACATTATCTGTACGGAAGTAAATTTACTGTTTATACGGATCACAAAAGTTTAAGATATATATTTGGGTAGAAAGAGTTAAACATGAGGCAAAGAAGATGGAAGGAAATCCTAAGTGATTACGACTGTGATATTCAGTTTCACGAAGGAAAGGCAAATGTAGTTGCAAATGCCTTAAGTCGTAAGTACCAAGAGAAACAACGACGAGTTCGTGCTCTTAGATTAAATCTACAGTTAGATTTAATGGAACAACTAAAGCATTTTCAAGAAACAGCAATCAAGGATGATGCTGAAGGAATAAAAGGACGAATAAAAGAATTAGAACAAGGAGTTGATGGAATTTGGAGATTCCACAACAGCAGAATTTGGGTACCTAAGCAGGGAGAATTAAGAAATAAGATTTTAGAAGAAGCCCATAAATCTAGGTATATCATGCACCCTGGAAACAATAAAATGTACCAAGATTTAAGAAATAACTTTTGGTGGATAGGAATGAAAAAGGACATAGCTCGATATGTTTCTAAGTGTCTTACTTGTTCTCAAGTTAAGGCAGAACACCAGAAACCTCAGGTCTACTTCAACAATTAGAAATGCCTGTATGGAAATGGGAACTCATAACAATGGACTTTGTTACTAAGTTACCCAAAACCAGAAAAGGTAATGACGCGATTTGGGTAATTGTAGATCGATTAACCAAGTCAGCTCATTTTCTACCCATGAAGGAAACCTTTAGCATGGAAAGATTAGCTAAATTGTATGTAGACGAAGTAGTATCCTTACATGGAGTTCCACTCTCCATTATATCAGATAGGGATAGTCGTTTCACTTCCCATTTCTGGACTAGTTTCCAGGAAGCAATGGGAACTCGACTAAATTTGAGTACTGCATATCATCCATAAACAGACGGGCAAAGTGAAAGGACGATACAAACCCTAGAAGACATGCTCCGAGCATGTGTGATAGATTTTGGTGGAAACTGGGATGATCACCTACCCTTAATTGAATTCTACTATAACAATAGTTATCATACAAGCATCGAAGCTGCCCCATTCGAGGCACTGTATGGAAGAAAGTGCAGAACTCCAGTTTGTTGGGCAGAAATAGGAGAGAGTCAATTATCAGGTCCGGAGATTGTGCAAGAAACTACCGACAAAATTACACAGATCAAGGAAAGATTAAAGACTGTTCGAGATCGTCAAAAGAGTTATGCAGACAATAGACGAAAGCCGTTGGAATTCCAAGTAGGAGACAAAGTACTATTAAAAGTTTCTCCTTGGAAAGGAGTAGTTCGATTTGGTAAGAAAGGAAAGCTAAGTCCAAGATACGTAGGACCATTTCCAGTCATCCAACGAATAGGACCAGTTGCCTATCGCTTACAACTTCCAGAAGAGTTAGCTGGAGTACATGACGTATTTCATGTATCCAATCTCAAGAAATGTCTATCTGACGAGTCCCTGGTAGTACCTCTTCAAGATATAGAGGTAAACGAAAAGTTAAAGTTTGTTGAGAAGCCATTACAGATAGAAGACAGAAAGATTAAGTTTCTCAAGCACAGGCGACTAGTTCTAGTCAAAGTCAAGTGGGATTCGAGAAGAGGATCTGAATACACATGGGAGCTGGAATCGGAAATGAAGCGAAAGTATCCTCACTTATTTAGTGAATCTCGAGGACGAGATTATAAATAAGGTGGGGAGGATGTAAGGAATCTAAAAAATGTCCCAATTTTACCCGTAAGTGAAAACCCGGACCCCTGAAACCCTAATGCATATCAAAAATCAAGAAAATCAAGAAATATGGGTTCAGGCGGGCCGCGTAAGCCTTAAGGAAAGCTTACGCGGGCCGCGTCAAAGGTAGGTTGACCGGATAAGTGTTCCGGATACATGTGTTGACCAGCTGGCATACCTACTCGTGACCAATCAACCCTACGCGTAGAATAGGTGGTTAGGCGGGCCGCGTATGGTTCGAGCCAAGGTTTACGCGGGCCGCGTGAACCTCCAATTTCAGCTATAAATAGCTTAGCTCAGGGGCTTTCATTCTGTGTCGAGGAAAACTTTCAAAAACGAAAGTATAATACTCTGAAGTAGAAAAATCAATTAATATAGCAAGGCGTTGCTACGATACAGGGTATTAACTCGATCGCTGCTACGATTCAATGTCCGATTGATTAAAACTATCCAATGGATGTTTAAGTGTTGCCCACATTAGGGTTTATGCTTTGTCATTCGTCGTAAATTCGATAGATGTTTAAGTATCGCACTTTTTCATTCGTTGTGAAGGTTTTAATCTCGTGAGTTATCGTAAATGCTGTATTAGTTACTAACCGAGTTCATGTGCATGTTATTAAATTTAGGTTAAAAGGCTAATCAATAGGCTAAGATCTGCTCATATAAATCTGCAATGTGAGTCATTCTCTTTTTATCAAATGTTTTACCATACTCTATTTTCAAAGTTATAATTACAGGGATTAAGTCTTTGTAGTCACCAAATTACAACCAGTATGTGGGGTTTTGTATACATTACTTGATAACCTTCACCATTGGACAACGAGTTAGCCAAGGGGTGATATGACCATAGTCACAGACACCATTGGACAATGAGGTTACCAATGGATGGTCGAGTGACAAATATTGTGGGTAGTTGATTGATATATGGAAACATTGTAATCGCTCATAATACTGTAAATTTTAACAAACGCGTCGTTTTAGTAAAAAGAATGATTCACCAGTATTTCCCACTGACAAAAACTTTTTCAAACATGCTTCAGGTGATTTGTTGTGATCCAGGAAAAGTGCTGCAAAGCACTACAAGCTTAAGGAAGTGGCTCAATATAAAATAAAGAAACATGTTTTGTAAAATAAAGATTTCTCAGTGAAATCCTGTGATTGTAAACCACCGGGGTTTATCCCCAATTGTGAAATAAAATAATCAGGAAATTTCAGTTTTAAAAAGATCCTGTTAAAATCTTCCGTTGTTAACTCAATTAAATAAATACCATGGGATTTTCTGTCCCGCGGCTCTTGAAACGGGTCAAACCGGGTCGGGGGCCGTGACACGTGTCCAGGTCAACACGCCCCCGTGTCTGCCTGAAGATTCTCGTCTGACATTAGGTCAGAATACGGACAAAAAGTGCCAAATTCTTGTCTGCACACGGGGGCGTGTCCAGCCGACACGGGGCTCGTATCCAGCGTGCTGTCGTTTTCTATAAATGCAACAAGATTCCTGCACTCTTGGACCCATTCCAAAGACAAAGATTGGTGGGATCTTCACATATACCCTATAAGAATGTCGAGCAGAAATAGCGGAACATCCTCAGCACACTCCAGGAACGACCAACGAGGAAGAAGATCATCAGTGCAAGACTCTCTCATCAACTACGTGTATGCCTTGAGAGAGGCCATCGATGAAATGACAGAAGTAGAGGAAGCCCTGGTTGACCGTATAAATCATTTGATGGTGGGACTAGAGGGGTGCCTTCGAGAAGTCAACCTTTTGCACCAAAGGTTGAATATTCTCGCTTCTCCTCCTATGGTGCCAATCATTGCACAAAGGGAGTGGAATGTTGTGTCGGAAGTCATTATTCCGGCCGAGTGGTATGTCATGCCCACGGAGCCTCCTCAAGACATATTACATGGGGTACTGGTGGCCGTCGCACCTCCTCCACAAGACATTATGGAAAATGAGCCCGCCTTCTTCCTCCCTTGGGAGATAGAGGAATGGCTCAACGAAATCTAAGGGACATCCCTCGGTTACGAGTTCTACAACACCTTTAAGTACCGGAAAGCTATTTCCGGGATTTTGATATTCCTATAATAAGAGTAGAACTCCTTAGAATGATTTCCTGCGTTACTTGAGCGATCTATGCTAGGAACTTTTAGTTTTTAGTTTTTAAGTTTATTTTCAATTTCTAAGATCCTTTGTAATTGTTTTTTTTTATGAATGATGGTTTCTAAGTATTAAATGGTGTTTGGATGATGTTGTAATGGTCAAAACACACTCGAAATGGTGGAGGTTACTAAGGGAAACTTGAACCCACAAACCATGCACAAAAACAGAGCCTCCCGACAATTTTTCTTCATTACAGCAAGTTCAGCACGGGGCCGTCCTCACCCCAACATGCCCCTGTGCCCAAGTTTATGCAGAAAACGCCCAGTTCATGTAACTGGACACGGGGTCGTATTCACCGAACACGCCCCTGTGCCCAGCCTTCTGTTAAATATGATACTGGTGATCTAAACACAGGGCCATGCCCAGAGCAACACGGGCCCGTGTCCAGTCATCCAGTAATATAAAAAATTATTTTTAAACACCTTTTTACACATTCAATCAACCTAAAAACTTATTTTTGGGAAACATTGAGGAAAAATATGTAATTTAAGTGTGGGGGGATGCTAAAACCTTGAAATTTTGCAAGTCCTAATAACATGCCTTACACAAAACTCTATTGGAACCGCTAATCACCCCAATTTTTTTTCAAAAACTTTTTGTTTTTTTTTTACTTGTCTTGGTTTAATTTGGAAATAACAAGTTCTAAAAAGGCTTCCACACGACGCATACGACGGGCCTCTCTTCTCTCACCTCACACACACACATAGCTATACATATATATATATATATATATATATATATATATATATATATATATATATATCGTGTGAGGTTCATTGGGGAACACTAAAAAAGTGGGGAACTGTGGGGAACCGACTCAAACGAACTCCGATTGGACTCATTCCAGAGGCATTGGAACCGTCTCGTCGAACCCTAACTAGGATCTCTTAACCCTAAACCCTAAATCATAACCCCTAAACCCTAAATATATTAGGGTTTGACTTTTAGGGTTTAGCTTTAGGGTTTATTCTTGGGTTTAGCTTTAGGGTTTAGCTTTACGGTTTAGGGTTTAGCTTTAGGGTTTAGGGCTTAGCTTTAGGGTTTAGCTTTAGGTTTAGCCTTTAGGGTTTAGCTTTTAGGTTTATATTTTAGATTTTACGGTTTAGCTTAGGTTTTAGCCTTATTTTTTTGCTTTAGGGTTTAGAGTTTAGGAGTTAGGATTTAGGGTTAAAAGATCTTAGTTAGGGTTCGACGAGCCGGTTCCAACGCCGCTGGAATGAGTCCAATCGGAGTTCGTTTGAGTCGGTTCCCCGCTTTTCCCCACTTTTTTAGTGTTCCCCAATGAACATTCCCCTATATATATATATATAGAGAGAGAGAGAGAGAAAGTATAATGTACAAAAGGCTTAACCTACATTAACGTACGTGACAAAAAATATAACGTGCGTGATTTTGGTTCCCATGCGCGATTATATGTTCCATGCGTGATTATAGCCCTGATCTGACGGTTACCATTGTCGTGTACGTGAAGTATGATAAGGGCTTTTGTATGTTAACCTAACCCTATATATATATATATATATATATATATATATATATATATATATATATATATATTTAGCCCTATCCTCCACCCCCTTGGTCCATCCCCTTTAGGCCCATCCTCACTTCCGATGACGTGGCGGCCCATCCTCCATCACCATACCCTCTAGTCTAAAAATATCTGGAGGATTTCAAAGTCTCTTCCCCTTGTAATCTGATTTCTTCACCTAGCAAACATGACATCAGCCTAATTTTGGTATGCCCAAGCTTTTAACTCAAACCACAACCAATAAGTCTTAATAGAAGGCATAAATAATTTAAGAAAAATACATCGAAACGATATTATAAGTTAAATGTGCTGAAATATATTGAAAAAAATGGGAAAATACTTAAAGATGACATGCCTGTGTGTGGTAGTTTTTCTTTGTGTCATTAGAACAGAAGCCATGAAAGGATCAATGGGTCAATATCAAACTCTGAACATGTCAATAGAAAATACCACAAAGTTTGTAACATAAACATTATTGTTTACACTTTTTATCTTGTGATTAGGTTCCTGACGATGTTTAATAAACCTCTAAATCAATTTCGGATACGCATGAATCTAGAGATTTAATGGATCATGTTGGAACTCTAATAATTTAAAAAGTTAACATCACTAAGTTAAAAGAACCTAACGGGAATTACCTCTTGAAACTTCGATGAAGTCACTCAAAATCACCCTATTTTTCCTACGTGTTTGGTTGTGACGGTTGCCACTTAGGCTGGAGGGTGTAGGGGTGCCACCCTCGCCATGTCACACTCTATAGAGCCCCCCACGCTATACACCCACACCCATCATTTTAAGAATGATCACGACTCGTGGCGAGTTCATTCGACAGATAAACTTTCAATATTCATATTCCATCTGTCGATAATAGCTCCCACCTTTCTGACAAAATATGAAAAAAACATCAACAATTTACAAATCAATCATTAAGAAGATTGTTAAGAAATAGAAAACGACATAGCTATTGCAGTTCTTGGTGTATGTGTGATCCGTGTGACCCCTTGCTAGAACCACCAAAATCTCACAAAAACAACTTCTATTCATACTCAAAACCTAAAATAACGCCTCTGATTCTCAACAACAATGAGACAAAAATAAAAACCAAATGAAAGAACGTTATTATTTCAATACCTAAAACCGAGCATAACTAAAAGTTATTCAAAACTTAGATCATCGAGTAAGCTTGAAACGAACGAATTCGATAATCTTGAATTCAAATCATGTATGATACATAAAGATGAATCAATTTATGAAAGACTGGCGATGGGTTTTCAATTTAAAGAAATCTTATATGTTTCTACTGAAGAAAGATGAAAGGATTTCAATTTGAACTCAGAACTGATTGGCAATGAAGGAACCCTATAAATCGCCTCCTTTTAATTACCGACTCTTCAGTTATGTCTTCAATGGGATGTTACTCCTTCAACTGCAGTCTTGAATGAGAAGTGAAGGAGGGTAGAAAGACCATTTCGCCCCTTACTAATTGTGATTATATTCTCATTTAATTAATTTTTTATTTTTTTAATATTAATGTAGAAAGACCATTTCGACGCCTTACTAACATCATTAAGTTGTTGTACCACAAGTATAAAATATTGTAATTACTTAAATTTGGTTGGTATCCTTATGAAATGCTTTATAATATAGTATAGATAAACATTTTCTTATGGTAGAAATGTTTAATAAATAAATAATAAAGTATAGAAAGTATTTTTATATTCTAAAAATTAGGTTAGAAAATTACATAAACATGATTGGTTTTATTTGACACGTAGGGTGAAAGGCTTCGCGCGTTAGCAACCTACTGGCAACTATCCAGCCATGCGACGAGTTCTCATTCGTAAAAGTCAAAATCCAGTCTGTCAAACACTCAAATGGCTTGTTCGTGATTTTCTTAAGAATGAAAGTGAGTATGAAAAAAAAATTCAACAATGTGAGGCTTGGGTATAGTTCCTGCCCAATGTGTTATTCATAGATTGGGTTTTATAAATCGTCCCTTCTAGATGATATGATTCTCGAATAATTATTTCAAATGGAAGAACTAATTCTCCAATTGATAAAAGAACTTGAGATGGAAATAACTAATTCATCTCAAGACTACGATCAAGGAGAATTATTGAGATCGCATTCGGATATTAACAACATCGTTGCTCCTAAAATCACCTCTAACTCTTGTGAGGACTTGAGCGATAGTCGTCCCTATGTCGATTGTGCCGTGAAGGATTCCCCATCAGTTTCCGCCGATGCATACATAGACTTGAGCGATTTGATATATACCTTCTTTAACGAGAGTCCGGATAAGGGAAATAAAGGTTGGTCTTGCCCACCAGTATTTAGCTTGGGAATCACCCTTTCCGATAACCTCTTGCGTTCTTGTCTAAAACTAGGGCAACTTAGGTATCTCAGGCACTTTGGTGTAGTTCCGACCAGTAAGGAACCACCCGATCCTGATAAATTCCTTAAAATAAGACATAACTTCATATAAACCTGTAGCCACGGGGCCGTGTCCAGGTCAACACACCCCCGTGTCCGCCTGAAGATTCTCGTCTGACTTTACGTCAGAATACGAACAAAAAGTGTCAAATTCTTGTCTGCACACGGGGGCGTGTCCAGCCTAGACGGGGCCGTATCCAGTGTGCCGTCGTTTTCTATAAATGTAGCAAGATTCCTTCACTCTTGGACCCATTCCAAAGACAAAGATCTGGTGGGATCTTCACATATACCCTATAAGAATGTCGAGCAGAAATAGCGGAACATCCTCAACACACTCCAGGAACGACCGACGAGGAAGAAGATCATCAGTGGAAGACTCTCTCGTCAAATACGTGTATACCTTGAGAGAGACCATCGATGAAATGACAGGAGTAGAGGAAGCCCTGGTTGACTGTATAAATCCTTTGATGGTGGGACTAGAGGGGTGCCTTCGAGAAGTCAACCTTTTGCACCAAAAGTTGAATATTCTAGCTTCTCCTCCTATGGTGCCAATCATTGCACAAAGGGAGTGGAATGTTGTGTCGGAAGTCATTATTCCGGCCGAGTGGTATGTCATGCCCACGGTGCCTCCTCAAAACATATTACATGGGGTACCGGTGGCCGTCGCACCTCCTCCACAAGACATTGTGGAAAATGAGCCCGCCTTCTTCCTCCCTTGGGAGATAGAGGAATGGCTCAACGACATCTAAGGGACATCCCTCGATTACGAGTTCTAAAACACCTTTAAGTACCAGAAAGTTATTTCCAGGATTTTGATATTCCTATAATAAGAGTAGAACTCCTTAGAATGATTTCCTGCTTTACTTGACCGATCTATGCTAGGAACTTTTAGTTTTTCATTTTTAAGTTTACTTTCAATTTCTAGGATCCTTTGTAATTGTTATTTTTTATGAATGATGGTTTCTAAGTATTAAATGGTGTTTGGATGATGTTGTAATGGTCAAAACACACTCGAAATGGTGGAGGTTACTAAGGGAAACTTGAACCCACAACCCATGCACAATAACAGAGCCTCCCGACAATTTTTCTTCATTACAGCAAGTTCAGCACGGGGCCGTGCTCACCCCAACACGCCCCCGTGCCCGAGGTTATGCAAAAAATGCCCAGTTCAGGTAACTGGACACGGGGTCATGTTCACTGAACACGCCCCCGTGCCCAGCCTTCTGTTAAATATGATACTGGCGATCTGAACACGGGGCCGTGCCCAGACCAACACGGGCTCGTGTCCAGTCGTCCAGTAACATAAATTTTTTTAACACATTTTTACACATTCAATCAACCTAAAAACTTATTTTTGGGACACATTGAGGACAGTGTGTAATTTAAGTGTGGGGGAATGCTAAAACCTTGAAATTTTGCAAGTCCTAATAACAAGCCTTACACAAAACTCTGTTGGAACCGCTAATCACCCAAATTTTTTTCAAAAGCTTTTCTTTTTTTTACTTGTCTTGGTTTAATTTGGGAATAACAAGTTCTAAAAAGGCTCCCACACGATGCATACGACGGGCCTCTCTTCTCTCTCCTCACACTCACACACATACATACAAAAATACCATTTATGCGAAAATAAACTTATTTGATCAATAGGGACTACAAGCGTCAAAAAGTGCATAAGTTTGCATTTACGCGCGTATCTTACGTTCTGAATATATCCGGACATCAAAAAAAATTTGTAATCATTAAAATATTTTATTTTAGTGATTGGAATGCAAAAATACCATTCGTCATGAAATTTGGAACGTTTTCACCTCCGTTCGAGCTTTCGTCGTAATTAACCGAATAACGCAATCGTACGACCAAACGAACCGACATCCGAGATGTTTTCAAGCATATTTTATGTTCCCTATGCTTTAACATCATTGTGGAGACTTGAAATGGGGTTAACGGGGTTTAAACGTGTCAAAACCAAGTTTTTAGCATGCAGGGACCAAAACTGTCAAAACTGAAAACTTTCTGGCTGACGGGCCAGGAGAGTCGCGACAGAATCCCTATCACTTGCCGCGTGCCGCCTAATGCACTTTTTTAGCAAAACAGTTTCAGCAACCAGCTTGAAATTCAGGGTCGTTTATGCAATTTTCTCAATACCTTAGGTTGGTTTTTGGATTCCCACTGTATTAGAAACCATGTTCCACAAGTGTATGGCCAAGATTGATTCTCATAACACTTGGAATGATCTTGTTAATCCAAACTTACTATAAATAGACTTGGGTTTTTCACTTCATTCCCCACAAATTGAATCAATTCTGCTCTAAGTTGAAGCTAAGGCTTCATACCTAAGTATTTTGATTCAATTCTTCCTAGCTTGGACCCTTTGTAAGCTTCTTTCATGCTTGTTTATGCTTTTCAAGCGTAAACGTCAAACAGTGTTTGACTTTCTACTTTGACCACAAATCGGTCAAGTCAAAGTTCAATCGAACTTTGCAACGTGAGCGTAATCACGACGGTTATAGTCCCTTGTGACTATATCTACTAATTACCACGTTGATTAGTCGAAGTGACGAGTCAAAGTTTCGGTCAAAATACGTGTTTATGCGTATTTTGCGACGAAGCTATTTTCAGGTATCAAAACACTTTGTTTTGATATCAAACCTATTTTCTAACTTGGTTAAACATGTTTTAAGATGTTTAACTCGTCACTTTTAGTCTAGTGCTTGTATAGGGTCGTAAGTCAAGCGGTCTTGACAACCGCTTAGACTTTCGAACCCGACCCGTTTGGTCGATCGTTAGGATCCGACAAAGCATATTTTGTGACCATAGTTGTATAGGGAATAACCTTCCGAGGTTATACCTTACGGTCACTTAGTTTAATTAGTTGTATGATAGGTAGTTTATATGCCTTAGGAAAATGACCAAAATGCCCTTTTCATGCATAATTTGTATTTAAGCATATGTAACCTAAATTTTGTCACTTAAACTGATTATGAAACATATTTAAACATGTTAGGGCATATAATACTTGTCATAGGACTAGTTAGACGTCTCGAACGCGCATTCGCGCGAACGATGCGTTAAAGTAGCGTAAGCTACCTTAATGGGTCGTAACGGGTCGTAAGCACTTAGGATAGGTTCCGATTTAGAATGTAGGCTTCGTTAAACCATATCATATGAGTTCCAATACTCATTTGGTTTACGAGACCTCATTCTACCCGATCTTCCGATTTAGGTGTCGATTTATTAACTAGCGATCCGAATACTAGGTACTACTTGATTTCCTTGATTAGCTGAGCTTTGTTAAGTTCATTAGATCGAGGATACTTTGCAAATCAATGTGAGTACATAGTTCCCCTATTTTACTGTTTTCGATTGTTTTGGGGTGATTAATATGTGTTAAACGATTTCGATGCTTTTAACGATGATTTCAAAAACGAATTCTATGGTTTATATTAAACAATAATGATTTCGATAATGTGAACGAACTTGTTGGACATATTTACATAACGAATAACATTCATTAACAATGATCAAGCCAACTAGTATTAGGTTATGGTACCATTGGATCTAACAAACCCCGTTATCGGACTGCCACCATGGTTATGTATGGGGGTTATGTGGGTAATGACTGAACCTGATGATTGTTAACTTAGCCTTTGGTGGTTTGTTAATACGAGTTGAATGATGGACGAGTTGCGAATGTTTGAATGTTATAAGCCAGACGACCAAAAGTTAGTTTTCACAATTAAAACGAGAACGATTTGATCGAGAATGATTTGAACGATTATGAACGATTTGAATGATTTGGAACGATTTTACCGATTTACACAAATGAACGATGGACTATAACACGAACGAGTTGAACGATTTAAATGATTGGTTTTTGGTATGTGATTAGATAACGGGATGGGTGTAACATGATAAAAGCATGATAGATACGCCGCTGGTACTTCTTATATATAAGGGCTTTTATCATATTACATTCCGTGGCGTTATTTAGTTCACTTGGACGAACGATTTTAAACGATGTCACGCAACGATGTTTACTATACGATATAAACCATATGAGTTTTATTATAAGAACGATTTACAATTTGATTCACTTAAACAAATGTTTTGGGTCAATTTTCCATGGCAACGAATTTTATAAACTATAACCAACTTATTTTGAGCTGGTTATTTATATTGCAATATCAAACTCTCTTAAAAACAAGGTTTTCAATTATCGACTCTTGTAGTCTAACGAGGTATTCCAACATATAAACGAGCCATGAATCCGACACTCTCACAAAACCTATGTGCTTGCCGGCATTTCTTTACTGACTTTATTTTTACATATGTTTCAGGTGGTGTCGAATGATGTTGATTGAGACTAGGATGCATGCTCACTTAGGACTGGACAAGTCCTTAGTGACTTAATAACGATGATAGTCGAGATGTGAACTTGTTTGTTTTAACTTTAAGACAATGTAAATGTTTAATAATTAAATAAAACGAAACTTTTGAATCCATGGTTGTGAAACAATAATTCTGTCCCTCCACTCCCCGACGTTTCCGTCGTGATTTCGTTGTTTTACGCGGTCGGGGTGTGACACAAGGTGGCAGTGGTAGTGGTTGTCGAGTGGAGATGGTGGGAGGGGTGGTGGTTGTTGGGTGGAGCTATGGTTGGGGGTTGTGTCTAATGGTAGGGATGGTGGTTGTTACAGTAGGTAGAGAGAGATGTAGAGACGGTGAATGTTTTTTTTTGGTATATTTATATAATTAAATATATACATATAATTATTAATAAGGGAGGATGGAAAAAGACCGAAATGCCTCTCATCTGAAGGGCACATGACAATTACTTAACGGTGGAGATGGATGTCGTTTGAGGCGGGGATTGAAATAGTGATAAGCTTCATATATCAGGGAGGAAAATGTCCGTTTTTAAATGATTGAGCCAAAACCGTTAAAATGACCAAACCACATAGAGCAAAACAGAAGTTTACTCTTTATATTGTTGTTATTATTAATCGGTATAAAAAACAAACCTTGTTTGGATTGACTTGTTTAACCATTTTAATTAAACAAGTGAAAATGTTATCTGTTTAAAATTAAAATAAAAAAGTATTCATTTTAACCCGTAACTTTTGGGTTACATAAATTTAAACATGTTCGTTTTTTTTTCCGCTAAAACGTCAATATCATTCCACACGAAAAAGCGCAATTACAAAGCAATGGCAGGTAGTCGGGCAACAAGTTGCGCCGCAACCCATGTTCGTCTTAAAAAATAATATTAACACAAATAAATATATATGCAGTATTTGAGTTTATCGGTCAAATCCATTACCTTGTTAGGATTGACACGATTCCTAATTTTAATAATAAAAACATTATCTATCTAGAATAATAATAATAATATTCGTAACGAAGAATTTTCATGCGGGGAACAAAACAAGTAACGGACAGAACAAGGCAAGAATTGAACGTTACATACAACTCACATTCACCTCCTTCTTCATCACATAATATTCTGCAACTCCATTTTTCTTCATCTCTAAAACCAATCTTTTGATGTTATATTGACTGTAGTTCTTGTTTCTGGAGAGTTGTAAGTTAATACAAGATGGGTTTGATTATTGGAATTATGATGGGGACTGTATTTGGCGTTGCAATCATGGCTGGTTGGCGTCAGATGATGACGTACCGAAGTGGTAAACGAATCGCTAAGGTAGTTAACTGTTGGGATTCGATCTTGGGATTCGATCTTTAACATGTTGATGTGATTCTCATCATTTGTTGATCAATTTGATTGTTAGGATTTTACTTTCACCAATTATTTTTGTTGATTTGTTAACGTTAGGATGACCAGTTTCTTTATGAATTGATGTTGAAGATAGGTAAGGTTTTAGATTGGTCAAACTACATTTCTTGTTAGTTTGTGGTTACCGATCTTTGACTTTTATATCTTTTATGTTGACGTATTAAGCTCGAGCCCAACTCGTTTATTTATATAGAAATAATTTTATCTCTTTACACATATTGATGAATCATATTATGTTGAGCTCAAGCGAGGCGCAAGCTAGACGAGCTTTTTGAACAGCCTTGTCGGCCAAACTCAACCCTCGTTGCTAGATACATGTTAGTTTGGATCATTTTCGTTCGTCTTATTGGGTAGATTTGGGTCTGCCTAAATGACAGAACGGACGTGAATGGAAAACCTGGCTAATTAGAACGGGTTCAAATGGTCAGCCACCACCACCTACTGCCACCGTCAGCCACCACTTAAGTGTCATTGCTGTCCCTGTCACAACTGTTGGCCACCACCACGTCAACTGCCACAACACCAAAATCCGAAAAGAAAACCAACATCAAGAAAAACAAATTTTGATATTGAACTTAATAACCATGAGAAACTGCAACAAAAATTTACAAGCATACGTTACCGTACAAATTACATATCGAAATCAAGTGTTTATTAAATGATATACTTGTAATATCAACAAACTGAAGGTGCATTGAATATAAAATATTAGATGATCATCTTAACTTATGCAGCATTCAGATAATTTATATACTGAAGGTGTTTAATGCTTTGTTTCATCCTCAGGCTGTTGTCATAAAGCAACTTGGATGTCTCAACCGAGACGATCTCAGGAAAATTTGTGGCGACACCTTTCCCGAATGGATATCTTTCCCTGTTTATGAACAGGTTACCTCTTTCCACATCAAATAATTACTATATTTTTTTTCTTTTAGTTCTTGTTTTTTTTTCCATTCTCACAAGTTTTTTGTTGAACGCGTCTCATCTTCATACAGTTTGATGTTACAGGTGAAATGGTTGAATAAACTATTAGGCAAACTCTGGCCATATGTTGAAGAAGTAAGTAGTTTACTTTGGGCTCTTAGCTTTACTGCATTCCTGGACAAATCTTATTTTTTTTTCTTAAATTTTTTGTACATACAGGCAGCTCGTATTATAATTAAGTAATCGGTTGAGCCATTATTGGAAGACTATCGTCCAACTGGAATTACATCAATGAAGTTTGATAAACTCTCTCTTGGAACTGTAGCACCAAAGATTGAGGGTACATATTATTGCAGCCCGAATATATGTCCGGCATATATCACTATTACTAACTACAAAATGTCCAGGTATTCGTGTCCAGAGTCTTAAAAAAGGTCAAATAACAATGGACATAGATTTTCGTTGGGGCGGTGACCCGAATATTGTTTTGGAAGTTGAAGCTGTTGTTGCTAAGTTACCTATTCAGGTGGGTATGTTTATGAATCATTTTACTGTTTGGGGGTGTGAATATCTGACACAATACGAGCTTAACATGATATTCATGGGTTTGGGTTTTGTCTTAACGTTTTGGGTCGAACCCATCAACACGTTTAGCTAAACTGGACATATTTGGGTCTATCGGATGACTTGAGGGTTGATCTGTTCATTTTTACAAATCAAAATAAGTTTTATATAACTATTTAAACTGATCGGGTATTTTTATCAAAATTTAAAAGATACAAAAGAAATAAGCATATGGTAGTTTCAAGTGATTATTTATATACTGTTGTATTTTTTGCGGGAGATATGCGACTTTAGAGTTTAAGAGTTTGGATGCGACAAAAATAAAATAAAACTATTTTGAGTTAAAAGGTAGTGTCAACCCACGAATACTGTGTCATTGTCGGGTTCATGTGTCGAAACAATATTTTCGTGTTCAACCCACGAACACAAACCATTTAACACCCCTAATTGCTGAAAGAAAATTGTATGTTTTGTACTGTTTACAGCTGAAGGATCTACAAGTTTTTACAGTTATTCGCGTTATTTTCCAACTCTGTGAGGAAATTCCTTGCATCTCTGCGGTTGTTGTTGCGTTACTTTCTGAGGTACACCCTATGAATCCCACCAGTTTTCTTAACATCCATACATAAGAATATATTTGATTTAAAAAATAATCATCTATAATTTATCAGCCAGAGCCAAAAATCGATTATACATTAAAAGCTGTTGGTGGAAGTTTAACAGCCATTCCTGGACTTTCTGACATGATAGATGTAAGTTTCTTTATGATGTGATTAACGTTGTTTTGTATGTAACAAACTAAGTTTGTCTGAATTGTTTAGGCATCATCATAGGTTTACTTGATGTGTGCAGGATACTGTAAAAACAATAGTTAAAGATATGCTTGAGTGGCCCCACAGGATGGTTGTTCCCATTGTACCTACGGATACAAGGTAATAATTAGGGATGGTAGTGGGTCGGGTTTTAGTAATTCCAGTCTCATACCCGTCCCCATAACAGTTGGATACATGTTTTTCGTTATCCATTGGGTTTGTGGGTATATCCACGTCTATTGGATTTATGTTGTTCAAGATTTTCCGTTAAGATGCCCATTACTCAAAACCAAATTTTAAACTCACCTAAAAAACCTCGAAATATTAAACGCTTAACTACACTTAAAACATGCCTTTAATTGTAATAATTTGAAGTTTCTAACAACTTTAACATACCATTTAGTATATTTTATAATATAGTATAATATATTAATATATTTGTTTTCTATATGGGTAAATGGGTACAGGTCATCGAGTTTTCTTGTCGGGTTCTTTTGCTATCACCTAATACCATATCTATTTCAAACCCGCAAAAATTAATATATATGGGTTTTCTTGTCGGGTTCTTTTGCTATCCTTACGAATATGGCCCCTTGTACTATATTTATATCTATCTTATCATGTTCATGGCATCACTAAAACCGTTTGTGAAAGATATACATTTGATTTTATTGTTTGCATATTATGTAGTGATCTTGAGCTAAAGCCACATGGACAACTCACACTAACAATTGTGAAGGCAAATAATTTGAAAAACATGGAAATGATTGGAAAGTCTGATCCTTATGTGACAGCTTATATTCGGCCTCTTGAGAAGTTCAAAACAAAGGTTGTTAATAACAACCTTAATCCTGTTTGGAATCATGTCATTCAGTTAATTGCAGAAGACAAGGAGACCCAGTTTGCTGTACTTGAGGTTATTATCTTTTCACTTGGTTGATTTTTTCTATACATAGCCTAGTATCGTTGGTTCTTAAATGGTTAAAATTAAAATTTGGTCCCAGTTCACCTTTGTTAAAGTCCTTATATGAAACCATCTGGTATACTAAAGCGTGAGGTTCCGGTGAGGAACATTAAATAATTAGAAACCAAAGAAACCCATTTTGACCCTTGGATCATAATTTGATGGTTTAGGTATGGTTCAGCCGGTTTTGACGAAACTTCTATGCGGAATTGCTAACTATGGTTTTGGTAACGATAAAGTAAACAGACAGGGCCAGTTTTAGCGATTATGTCAGTTTCAACGGTTTGTGAACACCCCTAGAATGGATGACCGTGATCTCATCTAATATGTCTGTCATTTAATGACTCGTGATTGCCTTGTCCTTTTCATCCGCTCCATGATCGAAGGCCAAAAAGTAGTTTCTAATTATTTGATGGTTCTCATTTGAACTCAGCCCACTACTAACACATCTATATATTCTTCAAAACCATGTAGCGACTCCCACATTTGTTTGTGCTATAGAAAAAAAACTTTATTTAGTTAAACAATAAGGATCATAAGGTGTGACCCAAACAGGTTTTGGATCAAGACATTGGACAAGACAAGCGTTTGGGCATAGCAAAATTACCTCTAATCGACCTTGAACCCGAAATCGAAAAAGATATTGAGTTGAGACTGCTACCTTCACTTGACATGCTCAAGATTAAAGATAAGAAGGATAGAGGAACTCTTACAATCAAGGTATGTAGGTGATTTCACCTTTATACAATTAGCTTTAATTTAATGTTCGAGTTAGTAGCTGTGAGAACCTATTAGTGAAAACTCACTGGACCCCACCAATACCCTGTGCTATGTAGTGGGACTAGGTAACACACAACTTATGCTACTACGCACTTGTATCTACCTGGTATCTTGCTACATTTTTCTTACTAGGACGTTCCAACACAAATGCAACATGTCTTTCCTTGTCTCACTTTATGTAAAACAATGACCATTTTACCCTTTTTATCTGTCTAGTATTGGTAGCCATGCATTTGTTCAATAAGATTCATTAAGATGATAATGGGCACTTTAGTTATTATTCTTTGTAAACTTTGGTATGAGTATTTGAATATATAGGTAAAGTATCATCACTTTACTAAAGAAGAGCAAGATGCTGCTTTAGAACAAGAAAAGAAGATTCTTGAAGAGAAAAAGAGACTTAAAGCAGAAGGTTTAATAGGAAGCACCATGGATGCCATTGATGGAGCAGCAGGGTTGGTAGGGTCTGGTATAGGAACTGGAGTTGGGCTTGTTGGAAGTGGAGTTGGCGCGGGGGTTGGGCTGGTCGGAAACGGGTTGGGGGCTGTTGGTAGTGGGCTAAGCAAGGCCGGAAAGTTCATGGGCCGGACCATAACTGGAGCCGGTGGTTCTAAACGGAGTGGTGCATCAATTCCCGTGAACTATGTTGATGACAATGGTGTTGCGAAACCACGCTAACTTGTGTCAGTTGTATATGCTGTTTATTATTTGTGAATTAATCTTCTTTTTTGAGTTGAATTCTCTTGTTTTTGTTGGTTTTTCGGTGTTTAGGATTGACTGTAAGTCATTGATGTGTTCGAATTTGTTTGTCAATATTTTAGATCTTGGTATTAACCTCCAAGGCGTTTAGGTCATGAGGCTTGGTATATATTTACAACCAAAAACCGTATCTCTCGTGTCTCTTTTGCATATCAGCGTTTTTTTTCTTTTGAGGCGTTTTTACAATCACCTCGTGACTTAGGCGCGTTTTTTTAAACCAAATTTGAAATGATGTTTTCGAATTTGTTTATATGATACACGTAATAAAAGTTAAGTATACAAGTGTCTAATACTAATATAAATTTATAACTTTTTTCCTCCGAAACATGTAGAACATATTAAAAGCAAAGCTCATAATAAAGGCAATTAGACAAGTAAATTTACATATTACATTTGTACTTTATAGAGTTTAAACTACGAAGAGGATGTTATAAACAAAAGCAGAAATGAAAAACAAACTAGAAGGCAAACAAATTGATGTAGTTCTAGAGTTCTATACGGTAATAATTATTATATTATACTAGTAGTAAAACCCGTGTGCAAACACGGGTGGTTTTTAGAAAACCATTCATACCAAATTTTAATAGAAAGTATAGATAGGTGTATAGATATTGTAATTTTTAGTTTTGTTTTTCTTTTGATTAATTAACATTAAATTAGTCATAAGTTATTCTCACAAATCTTGCATGTTGATGCATTTGAATTTTGATTTACAACTAAAGAAATAATCAGCCTAAACAAATAATCAAAAGTAGTCACTACCTTTCATCATAAAAGCGAGAACTACTATTTTACTTTGCTGAATGTTCATATCTGTTGGAAAAGTGTTTATCAAACTTCAATACAGAAGTTGTAAAACATCAAACGAATATACTAACAAACTTAAAATCTTGACTTTGAAAAAAATCAATAGAATTTGAATACAACTTAAGTTTCAACAAACATTAACTAAGATCACACGATTACCTGCCTCAACAACTTTCACCAAAGCCTAATCAAGAGTCTGTTACCCAGCAACATCTCCTTTGCTATTTGTTGTGTCCTGGCTACATAAGCTACTGGAGACAATGTCGCAGCTGATGATCCAACAATCTCCCTATACAACAGATGATACCAAAACCATTCTTTATTACTGATCTTTATTTCTCATCAACATCTCTCTAATTTGTTCTTTGAATTTTAGTTCAGAGTCCAGGGAGAACATGTCTTCTTCATCATCCCTTTCAGGTTGAAGGTCCAACAAATCTTGGAGATCGTATGCATTCAGATTATATGCACTCTCCATTTTAACCTCTTCAACACTACCATCTGATCTGATCAAAGTCAAAACTTGGGTGTATGAGGATGACTTCCACTTTACTATTTTTGGATCAGCTGGTTTTCTTGGGAAAAGACTTATTGAAGATGAGTTTGGTGATTGTGGTTTGCTGACTAAATTTGCAACTGTTTCTCTGAGTTGAGTAGCAAGTAAGTCAGCAGCAGGGTCAATGTGGTAATCCATCATCTGCTTTATTGCCTCTTTTCTGTGTTCTTCAAACTTGCTCATCTTCCTCATCAGTCTGCTTTTGCCTTTTTAATTGTCTTAAGGCATTTGCAGATAAAGCAGATGATAAGAGAAGCTTTTTGGGAGTATGGGTCTGTTGAGGCAAAGCAGCAGTTGTAGGATAGACTGGCTTTTGAGGAACATTTGGATCTTTAGCTCTAAGTTCTTCCCGCCTTTTGTAGGTCTCAACTATGTTGAGTTTAGACCATCTGGCAATGGATCTAGCTGAAGCATAATTAGCAACCACAAGCTCTACTCTCATTCTTTTAAGCTTCAATGCCTCATCTAGATCCACTTGTTTGACTTTCTTCCAGTTAGGTGGAGTTGGCTTTACCAGAGGATCATTGCGCATTTTTGTGATTCTTTCGATTTCTTCTCTAAGAGCTTCCGATGAACAGTCTTTGAATTGAGCTTTCGTTGCTTTATATGGTTTGTGCTTTATAATGTGTTCAACATAATCATCCCTCAGTTCCTTCTGAAGCTCAGGATTTATTGGCTTCTCAGACATGGATTTACTCAGGTCCTTAGCAAAGTCTTCAAGTTTTCTGACTTTGCTAAGCTCATGTGATAAGAAGCTTTGGTATTTCCTATCATCCATCCCTATGCTATTCTCTCTTGCTATAACCTCAGCCTGTGTTGCTTTTAATTTCAGATACTCATCTAAGTTTTGAGGCCGCATATAGCCATAAAAATATAGGAATGATCTTTTTTATAGATCCTCTATTGTGAAGAATGATTCAATTTCACCTTTAACAGTAGCTAGCTCCAGAGGATATTAAGCTGCTAGGGGAATGACTGATGGTAGTGTAGTAATTGGAAGGGATGAAGTGGGTTTTCTGGGTGGAAGTGATGATGATGATGGAATGTTTTGAATGGGGGCAGATGATACGGGTATTGGTGATTTAATCTCCTCATCATCTTCTAACACAACATGAGTTTTTCTCTTGCGTGTGGACTTGATTTCTGGTGAAGGAGAATGTTTTGGTGGTGAAGGTGGATGTGTGGGAAATCTTTGTGATGTTGGAGGTGGTTGGGTTGTTAGTGGTGTAGTGAAAATGATTATGGTAGATGTTTGACAAACATCTGCTGATACTTTTGTTGTATCAGCATTTGTTAGTTGGTGATGATAGTGTTGAAGCTATTTTCTGCTTCTTTTGTGGTGGTTTTTGTGGAGAAGGTTTGGGTTTAAGTTTAGCAGAGGATACGATTTTTCTAGGAGTAGCAGTGGTTTTAGGAAGGGTGGCAATTGGGATCTAACTTTTCTAGCAGACTTTCTTTTGTTTGAAGTACCAACAATATTTTCCTTTTTCCTCTGCTCTTCCTTTTCTTTCAACCAGTTTGAAGCTTTGCTTTCCTTTGTATATTGCTTCTTCTGCTTTTCCAAAGCTATCTCTTCTGCTTTCTTGTTTAGGGTCTCATCAATCCCTTTTTCCTTTCTAGCTTCTGAAGCTTTTGTAGAAGATTTTTGTTTAGCTGACTTTGGCAGTTGTTGCACCTTTGGTTTTGGTTTAGCTTTTGAATCAGGTGGCAACTTTCTCAGTGAATCTTTCTCCCCCTTTTTGGCATCATCATCATCATCATCATCATCATCATCTTTCTCATAGATTGGTGTAGGGGTGGAGCCAGTAAGTTTGAGCACATGTTCCTTAATGCCCCTAACGTCTGCTTGTGTATCTTTATAGCTAGCATCAACCATAATTCTGATAAGTTCCATAAGGGAATTGTGGTTGCTTTCAGCTAAATTCCTCTGAGCTTGAAGGATGGGTTGCACAGAATTCCAAAGCTCATTGGCAATTTGTTGAGTGCTAGGTTGACTTTTAGAAAGGTCCATCATCTGCTTCATCATTTCTTTCATTTCAGCAACAGATGTTTCAATGGTAGACATTCTATCCGTCAAATCCTTATATCTTAATTCATCACCTAGTTTAATAGGATCATCTGAATTCCCACCCATGGTGGTTGTATTTGTTTTGATAATAGGAGAAGACTCATATCATCAGAAACAAATGCCCCTTTTTCTTGGTTCTGGGGACTTCCCACTGGAGCAGAGGTTACATTTGTAGCCTCAACAGTAGTTTCCTTCAAGGGAGTCTTAATGATGTAACCACTATCCAACTGATAACCAATGGGTTCAACAGTTGTAGTGGCTGCTCCACTTAAACTACCACCAAGAGTTAATAAAACTCAAGGGATGTAACCTCCTCAACTCTTTGTGGGATAGAAGATTGAATTGGTTAAGAAACAATCATTTGTTGGGTTATACTCTCAGTAATGTGTGGGTGAGAGGGACTGTTTTGAGTCTGAATTTCAATTTCTTCAAACAAAGGTAATATTGTTGATGGAAGTTGGGAAGATGGTTGTGGTGTAAAAAGCGACATTACCCTGGGAGAGGGGTTTTAAGCATACTTTCATATGAAAGGTCTGCTTCATGTTGTGGTGTCCCTGTGCTTACAACATGATCCTTTTGTGAGGATACATGAGGAGTTTGGATGGGTTGAGATCTTTCCAACAGCTGTGAGGAAGTAGCAGCAGTGGTTTCAAGTGACATTTGTGTTGTCAATGGGTTAACCTCTGGGATCTCATCTTCCAGAGGAGCCTTTTTATTTTATTTTTTTGGTTTTGGTGGGCTTTTTGGACGTGGCAGGTTTCTTTTTTGGTTTTGTTGGTGTGCATTTCACAACACCGGTTGTGGTGTCATGATCACCAGGAGAAGTGGGCTTAACAACAGAGGTTTGAGCAACAGATGTGGACGCATCTAAAACAGGCTCATCCCCCTTTGTTTCTATTTTTGAAACTTTTGACTCTTTATCCATAAGTCTGGTAAAAGTTTCACTTGTAAGACTATTTATTTGAAAAGCTACACCTTGTTCAAAATCTGTTTCTGACACTTGTTTTCGTAGGTAGTAGATTAGAAGTCTTGGATACAATAGAAAAGCATTATTATGAGCACTTTTTTTTTCATTTTTTCCCAGTTTTCACATTAGTCAACAAATCAGAAAACAGTGCTTGGGATAAATTGTAATCAGATTTTGATAAATGCGATGGTCTTGGCTGAGAGACAAGTTAAAAGAGAATGGAAAAAAATTTCATTGGCGGAGGGAAGTTTGGTTTGAAAATAGTAACTCCCTTTAATTGTGCATCATACTGATGCGTGTGTAGCGTTATATGTTTTTGTTAATATTTTAAGCTTTTTTTAACACATTAGTCAAGTTTTAAATTTATAAAGCACGATATTTTACTAACACTAAACACACATAAGGGCAAGTGCACCCATCGTGAGCGTAGTAAAGCGTTGGTAAGATACCGAGGTCGTCCAAAGACACAAGTGCTTTTAGTACCAGTTTATCCTCAACGTCTAATCAAATCAAAATTAAAAAAAAAGGTTTTAAAGATGAAAAATAAAAACTAAAATGCTAAAAATAAAAATAAAATCAAAACAGATAGACAAGATGAATCACTTGGATCCGACTCGCCTTTAATGTAACCTTTATTGATTTCCGCACTTTTGCACTTTTTAAAAGATTATTTTAGTTATAGCAGTATGCCCCTCTTTTGAAGGTGACGTTACCCTCAACCCAGTGGTTTGAGTCAGCAAGGATACAATCCCAAAGGGTCGGAATATTGAAAGATAATTAATTAAGTTATTAATGCGTAATGTGGTAGGCCCATCTTTTGAAGGCGACGTTACCCTCGGCTAAGTGGTTTGAGTCAGCAGGGATACAATCCCAAATAGCCGGGTAAATGTATTAATAGTAGTTTACATATGAGGGGATCAAGCCATTCGCACCCCCGCCATCCAATACCAGTGGGTATTGAAGGAGGTACTAGTAAGCTTAACCCAGGTCCTTGCAGGATCTATACACTGAACAAGGCAAGAACCTTACCAAACCATTCCCTTAACCCCCGACCAGGTAGCCAACATATCTCTATCTAGGCCGTAGAGATATGAATGGTGAAAATACTTTATTTTATATAGACAACAAAACAACGCTAAGACACCACGGACAAATGATAAGGAAGTTTCACCTTCAACATAAGAAACTAGTTATTAAAGTCATTAATACAAAACAAACAAAAAGTGCGAAAAGATTAAATATCAAAAGTATTACATTAAATTCTTGTCTTCACCAAGTGATGTAAGAGACTAAGGCAAACATGGCCTTTGATTGTCAAGAACTCTTACTATCAATCTTGGATCCCAAGACTACTACACACAATTTAAGGTGGATGACGGATGATGGTGGTGGATGTGGGTGTTGAAGTGGTGGTGAAGTGGGAGAGAGGTGGTTTGCCAAGGGATGCCTTTGAAGTGAACCAAGCACCCCTATTTATAGCCTGTACAAAAGCCCGGACACGGCCCCGTGGCCATCCACTTTCTCTTTCTTCATTAATTACAATTATCTGCATTAGGCTCCGCACGCCCCCGTGTTCGTTGGGCACAGTCCCGTGTGCAGAAGCGTATCTGTACTATCAAGATTTGCAAGATTCTGCAAATCTTAGCGTTGACCACGGCCCGTGTTGAGGTGGGCACGCCCCCGTGCTGGGAATAGAAGCTTCTACAACTTTGTCATTTTCTGCAGACATCTAGCCACGCCCCCGTGTCCGCTGGGCACTGGTCCGTGGTCAGCCTTCTGTGTCACACCCCCAAAATCCACCCGCGGAGTACCACCGCTTGGAGGCGTGACATGACCAGGATCGAGCCACCAATCATATTGAACAACGTAATTAAGTTAATAAAACCAACCACAATATAATTGGTGACCTAAAGAGGGTAACCGACTTTAAGTTAACAGCGGAAGCATAAAACGTAAGTCCAAAACATAAGTTCCATAGTTCATAAGTTTAAAGTCCAAAACGTAGGTTTAATAAATTCATAAGGATTTAAATATTTAGCACGGAACATAACAGTCCGTATCCCACAACGACCTCCTCCTCGTGCAAGCTCCATAAGCATCTAGCGACCTGTAAGGCATGTAACAACGAGTCAACAACAAAGTTGAGTGAGTTCACGTTTGGTTGTTTAGTTTTAAGTTGTTTATGAAAAACGTGGTTTGACTTTCGTTGGCTTATCGCCGTGGGGGTTACCCGTAGTTGAAAGTATATTTAACCAGTTCCTTTTCATTACCCAAACCATATCCATAATCAGTGGGGGCTTCCCCATGTGAACTACTAGATGGTATGATATCGACTACTACGAACAATAGTTGTGCCCTACATCAGTGTCTATCATCACTGACAGTTTGCCATAGTCCATTAGTACATGCCCGTTCGGACGACACGGTGTGAGGTTTGTTAAACCTAATAGCGCTATTAACTAATGACCCGCTCGCCATCGGCCTCGGCGATTAAGTCGATATGAATGAGGGACTTAATGATAGAGTTTTGTCTAGTAAGTTTTAAGGTTGTTGTCCTACCCAAGGAGGACGAACGTACGTATTCTACCCAAGGAGAATACGCATAATTATTATTGGCATCCTACCTATGGAGGATGGCCGTACATATCCTACCCAAGGAGGATATGTAGATTCCGTTTTAATTTCTTTAACCCATTCCCAACCACCGGGAATCCCATGCCTTAGAAAGTGTGTGAACTCACCTCGGTTGCTCGGTTTAACTCTCAAAAATAGCAAACAGTCAAGGACGGTCAATCACGTCCTAATATGATTACCAGTTAGTCATTTATTGATTTTCAAATAGAGCACAAAGTTCCTACACGTATCTATCACATAACATGCATCACTTTAACGGTTTATGCCCATATAAGCTTCCCATCTATTCCCCACTCATTAACAAACATACGACATTGCACATAACACTTCTATTGACATATAACATGTTATATCATTCTCGGATAACCTACCCGACATTTAGACACGCAAATTACTATTTATGTCGTTTCTGCTTTTATATTCAAAACTGGGCTGTTTTCGGGGATTTTTAATAAAATAGTTAACTTATTCCAAAAATTCCCAAATTTTTAAAGAAGGTCTTAAACGATCCAAATATTATTGTGTAAAAATTTCGGGATCCAATTCATTACCAATATTTTATAAAAATTCATTTTCCGGACTGTAATCAGATTCATCACTTTCTGACTGCAGTCCACAAAATAATTCATTAAAAATTCATCGTAAGTCCGATTAATGAAATTCCAGTGGGAGAATTACAAATACATCATTGGTCATCTACTGTACAAATTTCATGGGCTGATTCAACACAGAACTCAAGTTATGACTAAAAACATATCGCCCATTTACTACAGTAAAAACTCAGCTTTAGTTGCTGTTACAAAAAGGGTCTTTAAAAATAGTAAATGAAGTCCAAAAATTATGATTCAAGTTCCATTAGAACCGTATTTCATAATACATAAACCTAGACTCCAGAAAATATATTTTCTGCTTTATTAAGGTCTGGTTACAGCCAACTGAAGTTGGCTGTAAATACCAACCAGCTTTCTGTTTTTAGTTCTCTACTTTCTAACGCATGTTCGATTGATTCCGTTATCATGTTTAGTGATTAATAACGACCTTTAACATCAATATTAACAAGTAAATCAGCAAGTAATCAGCACATATCAAAACAACTTCATACTAACATTATTACATCATGTTTCATCTTTTTAATGTTCTTGTTTCTTTAGTGATTTGAACATACTACGACTTGTAACCAAGAAACAATATGAACAAAGGGGCACAAGGAACTTACTACTAGCACAAAGCTAGGGTAGTATCTAATGAAGAAGATGATGAGAAAAAGATGATGAATAAGCAAGAACAAGGCTCCTTTGAAGCACCACAAGATGCAACCTCCTTAGAGTCACCTCCTAGTCTTGTATGAAGCTCAAGGGTGGATGAAGATGGTGGTGAAAGGGTGGTGATGGTGGCGGTTTGGGGTGGAGCCGAAAGGGAGAGAGAGTGAGTGAAGTGAGAGAGTGATCTTGAGGAATGATGAGAAATCTAGACCACCATACTTATATTAATGTTTTCCAATATTTTGTTTAAAGGATCAAGCAACAATCACACCAAATATTTGAAGTAAGATTGTAACACCCCGTGTTTTCATACGTGAAAGTCAAAGTCAAGGTCAAAGTCAACGACCGATTTCGCGCAACTTGACTTGTAGAAATGTCTTTCTTTTATTTATATTATGTGGAGTAAGTGTTGTTAAATGCAATAATCAATGAGTGTTAATCGTATTTCAATCGACCTACGAGTGTGAACTATAGGAAGTAACAATGCGATAAAGTTAATCAACTAACAATCAAGCTAAGTTAAACGAATCGACATCAATTCGCAACTCGAGCTACGTATTTTTACTTATCATTATACGTGTGTGTGTGCCTTACGTGTTAACTGTGCATGTTTATTTATGATATGTTGTGATAATCAAGCGAACTCAATCGAACTCGAAATCTAACTCTAATGCAATCGAACTCGAACTCGAATCACAAATCGAACCAGGATAGATAGTGGAAAAGAGATTACGCTAGATACGAAGTGGTTGAGACTGAAAGTAATTTGACTAGGAAACCCTATCGAATCGGGCCGCGCGCAATCATAATCGAAATATAGAAAATCGTCGCGCGAAACACTCAAAAGGTGCAACCAATCGATCAGGCTCCCAGCCGATCGAACAGCCAGCCGAACGGAATGCTTTCCGATCGGACAGGCCAGCCCTTTCCTCTTTTTGTCATCCTATAAATACCCCTGTCATTGTCATTTTTTCCACTTTTGGAAACCTCTGTTCGACCAGCACGCACAACTCGCCTTTTCTCAGATTTCTCTCGATTCCGGTAAATTTTCGTCCTAAATCTTGTACTTTCTTGATCTATACACACTCCTACATCTTTCTATCTTTCAAATCTAAACTTTTAACCGTGAAATCATCAAGAACCAAGTGTTCTAGGATGATGTCATCATGGGTTCTTGAAGAACTTCATGTTTTGGCCTCAATCCACCAAGAATGACTTGGATCTAGCCGATTTCCACATAAACAAACAAGGATCTTTTATAGATCTAAACATATACATGGTGAAAAGGATTGAAGGATGGATTTTCCCAACTTTCTTCAACTCTTTTCACTCGAACCAGTAGAAACGGAACCTGAGCCGACTTACAAATCACTTCAGTGGTTATACGGCTCAAGATCTGGATTCTATCCACGAGGTTAACCGACTCCGGGTTAAATGTTAAACTTCGTTCCGAACAGACCACTGACCAGATTTGGGTGATTCCTGTCCAACCCGGGAAACCAAGTAAGAACGAGGCACCTATGGTTTTACTCGCTCTCAAAAATACCTCGATAAAACGACAAACAAACAGAACAACCAAAGTGTTAGACGCAAGGCTGATCAGGTCAGGATGCTAACCGATCGGACTGCTGTCCGAACGGACGGCCAACCGATCGGATAGTCAGCCGATCGACTGGCCAGCCGATCGGCTAGCACATGGTCCCACATAATCAACTTGTTTTGAAGAATGGTGTTGAACGAGCTGTTATTCGATCGAACTACTGTTCGATCGGATTACTCTTTGGATCATGAGATACTATGCTTCAATACTTAATCAATTTTCAACATGTTCAATGCACTAGAAGTGCCACCCGATCGAACTGCCGTCCGATCAGGTGACGCCCTGTTCTCCGATCGAACAGCAGTTATGCTGCTCGATCGATCAACCATCCGATCCACTGAACAATACCTTGCAATTCATTAAAGTAGTTGACTATTGTTGACTTGCCAACCGATCGAACACCTGTCCGATCGAACACCTGTCCGATCGAACACCTGTCCGATCCAAAGGCTAAACCTTGAAATTCTGTTGGATGCCTAACCGATCGGGCTGCCGTCCGATCGACCGACCTGAAAGGCAAAGGTACTTCAATGTTTTCAAAATGCTACAACGAAAACTTCAAAGGTCAAGCCATCATACACAAACACATCCTTCTCAAAGGAAGGAACAATCCACTCGTACAGCCATACAATCGGCCTACCGACCGACCGAACAGCAGACCGTACGGACTGTCAGCCGAACGGTCAGCCGTCCGATCGGACTGCCGTCCGATCGACCAGCTGTCCGACTCCTCAATACTTGTTTCCTGTTTTACGTTTCACTTATCGTTATACTACCGAATCTATTCAGGGTAACCGTATTCGCTAAGCGCTCCCTTCAATCCATAGATCACTGTGAGTATACTCGATCCCTTTTTGCTTTAAGCACTTTTGGGTGTTACATACGTTACGAATATTCAAACTACAATTATCACACTACTCAAACTATTGGAACGCTAACCGTTAATGCATGTTACACGTGGCTCATGAATGCTTGTTTGTTATGTTTACACATGGAATGCTGTCTACCTGCCTTAGCAACGATAGTACTATAGTTTGGACTCAGCACCCGTTCACATGGAGGTTGTTAAGGATCTTTTACTTGTATGGATTACGGTGGTAATCATGTATTGCGAACTACCTCGGGCAGTCAACCCGCAGTCATTGGTATCGATGGATCTATGTCGATAACTAACGTGCTTCATTTCACTATGTGTACGTGCTGGTTATGCGTAAACGAATTCGAACTCTAATGCTATATTCAAACTTGTATGCTCACCTTTACATTTTATGTATTGACTTTACTTTAACGTATGTGACAGGTGCTTAGGAAGTTTACATGTTTAGCATGCTGTGAACTTGAGGCTAGGAAAGGTTTAGGATGCTCTCTGCGCTGTGAAGAAATCGAAGATAGGAAATGGGGTCCTAGAAACCAATAAATAAACTATTTTGTTTGAATCTGAGTTGTCGGAACAGGATAATTGTCTTGATGTTTATCTGTAATAATTTGCTTACTATTTGAGACATGGTATGGGACATGTTAACTTAAATTAAATGGTAATGATAGTTGTTATGGAAACTTCTGGACAATCTGTTTCGCTCAGTGCCATGCCCCGATGATTCCGCCATCGGTTGGGGTGTGACAGATGCCATAACTATAAGGAATTAGGCAAGACTCGACCTAGTCCGGGTCGAAGTCTTAGATACCTAGACTATAGTTAAGAACCAGCAGACCGACTTGTGCATAACCAGTAGGGACTATGTACGAGCTTACTTCTCGCTAATTCTCGCTTATTTCACGCCATCACCACACTCGAAATTTCCAACTATGAGTGGGCAATAAAGTCGAGAATAGGTGTGAAAACCGCAAACTCTCGACTAAAGTTGCTTAATCAACTCGCATTTTAAACTACAAACGAGGAGAATTATGCCAAATCAGGAGTGAAATCCATATTTTGATGAATAATCTCCTCAATTTTATCAAAACAAGAACGAAGTTGTTAAGCCAGGGGTGAAACCTGACGTGATTGTCGTGGTCACGCAAATTTAATCCAAATACAACTAAATTGATAGCGGTAAGTGGGTATCGAACACAGGGAGTTTGTGGAATATGTGTTATTTGGAAGATTATATCTAACTTGACTAAATTAATCTAATTGCAAATAAAATAAATTCAAGAGTGGGTTTGATTGGTTGATTTTTAAAACTAAGACTACTATTCTAATTGCAAAATGGAAGTGTTTTGGTTGTAAATAAATTAGAGAGGAGTGACCATCTTTAGTTTCCGGTTTGCTATGACACTTATGTTAACATTCCACTAGAAAGAACTACATAGACATAGTTCATATGTGATCAATTGCAGTGATGAAAGGGAACTAAGTACTCAGATTCCTAGAACGTGAGGTTGTTACCCGATGATCAATGAACCCTTACCCAAGCCTAACTATACCCATGATATCTCGATTGCCAACAGCACCAAGAACGTATGGTTTCTAATTAGTTCAACACAAGGATTAACAATTTACTAACAAATAATCACATACCATAACAAGCAATTCAATAAAGAGAAGATTGTTATTCTAGAAATATGGAAATAAACATAAATGTCTTGCAAACCTTCCACCAAAGATAGTCACAAAATACTTAGCCAATCATGGCTTGAAGAAACATTGTCAAACAAGTTTTGATCTTCAAAAACAATTCAAACATCCAAAAACTAATGATCCAAGATTGTTTCAAGCCCCAAAAGTTCTCCAAGTTGCTCCAAAATTCGTGCACAAGCAAGTAGTAACCGAAAGAAGATGATTAGCCCCCATAAATCTGCTCCAAATGCTCATTAATTGCATAAGTTACATGAAGATATCAGTCAGAGCCGTAACCTACGGCTCTCAGCCGTAGGTTACGGCGATCAAAGTTCTTTACGGCTGAAGGCTCCTGTTTTACGGCGGGAAATGCTGAAAACTTGTTTTCAGCATAACTTTTTCGTTTCAACTCCGTTTTCTTCACCGTTTTCGCCTATGTTCTCGTAATTTCGTCCTCTATCATGCTATCCTCTTAATTCTTCAATTCCAAAAAATTGATTTTTTATTGATGCTCCAAATTCTTTCCCTTTTATGCTCCATTTGCACCTGCACGTCCAAACAACTAGTAGTTACCAAGTTCAAACAATTAAACGTGTAAAGCATGGGATTTTAATCTTTTTAAGGCACTTAAGGGTTGTCCTACGGACCACCCGTCACATCCCCACACTTACTCGTTGCTTGTCCCAAGCAACCTATTCAAAAACCATTTCAAAACCATAAGCGATCAACATGCAAATCAAGCTAAAATGTATCGTCCTTTTACTAACTTTTTATCACACCACAAGACACACCCCTCACAACAACTCTCGGTGACAAGAAATATTAGCACATTATGCTAAAACACTCAATGCACGTGTGTGATTGTGCGACAATAAGCTTGTATACAAATCAAATCTCCTCCTATCAAATATTTAGCATGCTTATGAATCAAAAGGACATTCGGGTTGTAATGGGGCTATGTGTAAAGGTAGAAAATAGTGGGAATGTGAAAGTAGCTCATTGATTCGACCCGGTTTTTATTTCTACTACTAAACAAAGCAAACATCAACTATATACACAACTTCATCAACATTTTCAACTACTATTGCAACTAAATCCTTCTTTTTTATTTTTCTCATATTTTTTTCTTTTTTTTTTCTTTCTTCTTTTTTTTTGTTTTTTTTTAAGCATAGAACTCAAAAATATATACAAGAACATCAACAATTACAAACTAAATTCCTAAACCAGGTCATCTCAATAGGTAAAGTTTTTGTAAGAAGTAGGTTTGGGTCACAACCGAATGGTATAAGGCTCAAACATGGCTTTCTAAAGACCAAACCCCCACCCCTCACAATACCAAGCTCATATATGTGACGTATGAGGTCCAACCCCCAACTCCCACACTCTCACACATCTAGACGAGGCTACCTAAAAGTCCCCTATCATTTTCACAAGCATGCTAATCCTAGGTTTCAACAAGAATTCGTACACAAGTTCTATTAACACAATACACACACCGCCACTCAAAACAAGGAAAGCATCTTTAATAATGATATGTGGCTCAAAAACTCACGAAGAAATGACTAGAAATGGGTATCGATGTGTCAAGTGGAACAATATCAAGTTTTCAAATTTTGACAATTTTCGCTTGGTTTCACAATTTTTTTTTAATTCTCAAAAAAATTCCCCCATCCCCACACTTGGGATACATTGTCCCAATGTATGGTTTTGAAGGGAAGATCGCTTTAACACCCCAATTTTATTATTATTATTATTATTATTATTATTTTTAACAAAAGCAAGCAAACTAACTACCAATATTTCAAAGCTAAAGAACATAACAAGACTAAGGAAAGAGTACATTGACCTGGTGAAGTTTGACACAACAGATGTTGTAAATGATCCAATTTCCTATCACCACCTTCACACAAATATCTGCACATCTTCCCCACACTTGAGTGTTGCCATGGCCCTGAAACATAGAAAACTAAAGAAATAACAAGATCAGTGAAAAACCTCGGGTTGCCTCCCGAGCAGCGCTAAGTTTTCAGGTCTTCAGCCAGACCGTGCCACCCCCATTTAAGGTGGCTCAAAGAAACGGTTCCTGCCATCTCCATCACTTCCTTGTGCCATTGAGCAAAATGCATCCATCTTGTTTTGACTCGATGGATAATCAAATATACTCTTGCTTGAACCCATATGCTTTTCTTCGCGATCCGGTGGGTGATTTCTTCTCATTCTTTGAAACACCTTTTCACTAAATCCACTATCATTCGCCTCAACAAAATCGTAATTAATCCTCTTGGTCTGAACATTAAATGACAACTTACGGTTCTTTTCAGTCATGGTAATGATTCCTTCTCTACAATCGATTTTAGCATTTGCCGTATAGAGAAATGGTCGACCCAAAATCACCCTTTGTTGCGACGCCATCATGGTAGTAGCATAATCTAAAACCAGAAAATCCACCGGGTATTCGAATTCTCCCAATCGAATCATAACGTTCTTAACCATTCCCCGTGGACGCCTCCAACTCTCATCTGCCAAGCTCACCATGGTGTCTATATCTTCAAGCGGACCGAAATCGTACATGTCATATAGCTCACCCGGTAACACACTCATGCTCGCCCCATAATCCAATAATGCATGAGGAATTTTTAGTTTCCCTACTCGAATAGGCACGATTGGTGCTCCATGCTCTTTGTCCGTTTCAACCTCGGCATCCCTTCCTATACCTGCACTCACTTGACAAGAAGATGTTAGAACTGTTTCATTAAATTTACTATTAGGAACGGTACTTACCACATTGATATTAACACTTTTAATGTTTTTGGGGTTTGTCACCGTGTCACTTTGTAGTTGGCCTTTTGCTTTCTTCAATATCGCCACATCACTTGCAAGTTGACTCATTTGAGTAGTCAACGACTGATTTGCTTTATCACGGATTTCGTCTTTTTGAATGCGAGCATCATCAAGCTGATTCCTTCGTTGCATCTCAACTTGCATCGCCTTGAGCATCTCCATCATCTCATTTCCACCCGAAAAGCTTTGACCCGTTTGATATTGCCTTTGAAATCCTTGGTTTCCTTGGAAGTTCGGGTTGGCTTGATTTGACGAATTCCCGTATCTAAAGTTCGGGTGGTTTCTTAATCCGGGGTGGTAAGTGTTAGAATTCATATTAAAATTTCTACCACCCCCTCCTTGCCCTTGCAAAGCATTTACCTCCTCATATTGCCCTTCACCTCCTTGGCAATTTTCAGCAACATGACCTAATTCATTGCAAATAGCACAAACATCATAAATTTGGTTAGAAGTTTGTACATTACCATCGTTTACCGCATGCACTTGGGTTCGAGTAATGGCCGGTCGTGCTCTTCGCGAAGCTTGAGCTTTCCTCTTTGATGTAATGGCCATTTGTTCCAAAAACTCCCAATCCTCATCTTCATAATTTGTGCCAAAAGTCCCATTTGTGATGGACATTAAATCACGTGCATCCTCGGCACACAACCCTTCATGAAAGGCGTTCATCAACTCCCAAAGCTCAATCCCATGGTGTGGACAATTTTTAATCATCATGTTTAAGCGCTCGAAAGCTTCATGGAACATTTCGCCTTGTTGTTGTTGGAAACTTCTCAACCCTTTTCTAGCATCATTGGTCTTTTGGGCGGTATAAAATTCGTCTAAGAAAGTTTGTTGCATTTCCCCCCAAGTGTAAATACATGCCGAAGGCAAAGTGTAGAACCACTTCTTTGCCTTATCCTCCAAAGAAAATTGAAATAGTACCAACTTAATATCATCGGCCGAAAAACCTTGACTCCCAAGAATATTGCAAATTGAGTCATAGGCCTCCAAATGGAAGTAAGGTTCCTCCGTTGCTAAACCCTTATATTTCGGCAAACTTTGCAAAGAATTTGTTCTCACTTCAAAAGTTCTTCCTTGGTTATTGTGAGGGATAACCACCGGTGAAGGGTTGTGAGTAATTACCGGCCTAAAATGCGCTTCAATTCCCCTCGCATGTTCCCTAAGATGCCTTCTTGGTAAACCCAACCGACCCCTTGGACGAATAGGACCCATTGGTCTTGGTATATGCCCTTGTGGTGCGAATGGTTGTTGAAATTGTTGTTGGGGCATCGGTGGGTGTTGAATTGGCCTTTGAAATTGTGGTTGAACATTTTGTGGCCGAACTTGTTGCAATGGTATAAGGCGTTGCATTGGTGGCCCTTGTGGCCTTGGTCTAATGTGTTGTGGTATGAGTTGTTGTTGAAACCCACCAACACCTGACATTCTTTGAGTTTGCCCTGGCACATAAGTAAGTTCTCCTTGATCCCCATCACCAACATAAGCGTAACCCTCTTCCTCATAGCCCTCGAAATCTTCATATCCTTCTTCATATCCATCTCCTCCTATACCCGATGGTTGCTCAAATGGAAAAGATGAGTATTGAAAACCCGATTGGTTTGGTGGTCCAAATGATGAGGTAGCATGAACAACAGTTGAGCCTTGTGGTAATGTATAGGTAGATGATGATTGACCTGAAGCTGGGAAGAAATGGGTGAGTGGTGGAATTGTAGTAGATGGGCTAAAGGTAAGACTAGGTTCAACTTGAGTAGTAATTGGTTGTGTGGTGTTGGTTGGTGTAGTATCATGAAGTGGAGTAGGCATTGTAGTGATGTTTGGAATAGTGGTGTTTGGTGAAGGTTGAGTAGATGATGGTATGAATGGTGGTATGAGTTCACCCGTAGTGGGTGGTGGTTGTGGTGGATCCATGTATCGAATTGGTGTGATTGGTGTAGTTGGTGTTGTTGGTGAACCACTGATTCTGTTCTCTCTTAGCAAAATTATGTTTCCTCTTAACGTTCGCTCAATTTCCGGATCAAATGCCAAAGGTGATAGCTTGTGAGAGCTCCTAGTACGCATGCACCTGTCAATACCTGCACACTAACACACCCAACGTAAACCAGAAAAATAACAAACTTAAAAAGAAAGAAAATAACACACGTTGCGCACTACTCCCCGGCAATGGCGCCAAAATTTGACGTGATTGTCGTGGTCACGCAAATTTAATCCAAATACAACTAAATAGATAGCGGTAAGTGGGTATCGAACACAGGGAGTTTGTGGAATATGTGTTATTTGGAAGATTATATCTAACTTGACTAAATTAATCTAATTGCAAATAAAATAAATTCAAGAGTGGGTTTGATTGGTTGATTTTTAAAACTAAGACTACTATTCTAATTTCAAAATGGAAGTGTTTTGGTTTTAAACAAATTAGAGATGAGTGACCATCTTTAGTTTCCGGTTTGCTATGACACTTATGTTAACATTCCACTAGAAAGAACTACATAGACATAGTTCATATGTGATCAATTGCAGTGATGAAAGGGAACTAAGTACTCAGATTCCTAGAACGTGAGGTTGTTACCCGATGATCAATCAACCCTTACCCAAGCCTAACTATACCCATGATATCTCGATTGCCAACAGCACCAAGAACGTATGGTTTCTAATTAGTTCAGCACAAGGATTAACAATTTACTAACAAATAATCACATACCATAACAAGCAATTCAATAAAGAGAAGATTGTTATTCTAGAAATATGGAAATAAACATAAATGTCTTGCAAACCTTCCACCAAAGATAGTCACAAAATAGTTAGCCAATCATGGCTTGAATAAACATTGTCAAACAAGTTTTGATCTTCAAAAACAATTCAAACATCCAAAAACTAATGATCCAAGATTGTTTCAAGCCCCAAAAGTTCTCCAAGTTGCTCCAAAATTCGTGCACAAGCAAGTAGTAACCAAAAGAAGATGATTAGCCCCCATAAATCTGCTCCAAATGCTCATTAATTGCATAAGTTACATGAAGATATCAGTCGGAGCCGTAACCTACGGCTCTCAGCCGTAGGTTACGGCGATCAAAGTTCTTTACGGCTGAAGGCTCCTGTTTTACGGCGGGAAATGCTGAAAACTTGTTTTCAGCATAACTTTTTCGTTTCAACTCCGTTTTCTTCACCGTTTTCGCCTATGTTCTCGTAATTTCGTCCTCTATCATGCTATCCTCTTAATTCTTCAATTACAAAAATTGATTTTTTATTGATGCTCCAAATTCTTTCCCTTTTATGCTCCATTTGCACCTGCACGTCCAAACAACTAGTAGTTACCAAGTTCAAACAATTAAACGTGTAAAGCATGGGATTTTAATCTTTTTAAGGCACTTAAGGGTTGTCCTACGGACCACCCGTCAAAACCCTAACCTTGACGACTTGTTCCGCTTCTATACAAAACTCTCACCAAAGTCTCGACGAACTCCAACGACCTGAAGTCACGATATGACTAACGGGATGCGTGCCAAGTGCCCAAGAATCGAGGCGAAGGCACAGTCCTGAAGGTTAAATGTGCTCAACGGATCCCTGTGAATAGTCGAACCACTTTGGTTAGTCGAAGTCTACTAGCCGCAGACAATCTATTTCTCAAATTTCATGTGTTTCAATTTTGAGTCCGCAACTGCTGACTCTGAGGTTTCGCCGATTTTATGTGCTTATTTATGTGCTTTCCTGTTTATGTGTTTAAACTTTGGGATTTACTCGATTTTTGTTTCCACTTCGATCGACACACGCGACTCGCACTGCATCATGTGATTTTGTGCTTATTTTGACTCCAAACGATTGTGTAACGACACGTTCGACATGCGAAATCCGTGAACGTGCGTGACCGAACACACAAGAACATACTATAATCAGTGATTCTATTGACAGAATTGAAACCGTACAAGAACCATGAATCACCTTACCACTTTCTCTCTCTAGCTTGTTTTTTCTCCAGACCTAGGTTTCTGTGTTCTAACTGCCTTTAGTGACTAGATGCGTATGTGTTTCCTTGTTTCTTTGCTCTACATAGGAAATTGCGTGATTATGTGCTCTACGTGATTACGTGATTTGTGCTCTAAGTGTTTATGTGGTTACGTGATTAAGTGGTTCTGTGACTTGCGTAGTTATAAGTCTATATGTTTACACGGTACGTGTTACTGAGCTTTAGTAGTGGTAGTAGACGTGTGAGGTGAGATTCGAATACAATGTGATGAGTCCTGTGACGATGTCTGTTGCAGACCATGTCGTCTGGATCCCGTCATGCACTCTCTCGTCAGGAAAAGAGGGACAAACGCCTTGCTTCCATCATCGCGAAAAGTGTAGCAAAGGCCGTGAGTGATGTTTATGAGAATGCCAGCAAATCATCCGAGGAATCGAGAACCGAAGCTCCTAAGACTGCCGCAAGGCCCTTCAGTTTCAAGCAATTCAAGTCGTGTGGGCCAAAAGAATTCACTGGCGAAGGAGGTCCTACTGCACTATTTCACTGGTTTGATTCCATTGAGGTTACTCTGCGACAAAGTGGTTGCCCCGATGACCTTCGAACTCTAAATGCTACCGGCATTTTCCAGTCCCGGGCACTAGACTGGTGGTCGGCCAAGAGGAACAAGCGAGGGAACGATGCAGCCTACGGTCTGCCGTGGGACGAGCTCAAGGAAGTTATGCTAGAGGAATTCTGCCCTCCTCACGAACGTCAAAAGCTGGAAGATGAATTTTGGCACATACAACAGAAGGATGGTGACAATGCTGGTCTCACTGCTCATTTCAAACAGCTCAGCATTATCTATCCCGATCAAGTCAAGACTCCCGACATGACGATCAAGAAGTACATCGGAGCTTTGCCCGACTGCGTTGCTGATTTCGTGCAAGCGGCTAAGACTACGACGATCGAGGAAACCTATCTGCTAGCCGCTGAGATCAATGACAAGCGGGTTAAGGCTGGTGTCTGGGATAAGACTTCGAAGCATCTGCATCAAGCTACCGCTGCCACACCAACTGCTGAACCTACCTCATCAAGCAACAAAAGGAAGAACAAGAGAAAGAACAGCTCCACCAACAAGAATTGTGCGATCACTGCTGCACCGATTCAAGCTGTACCTGCCCAACAGCGTCAAGTAGCGGCGCCTATGGTCAATGCACCGCCTACCAAGCATGCATACACTGGACCACACCCGCTCTGCCCTACTTGCACCTGTCACCACCCGACTGCCATTCAATGCCGCTTTTGTGCTCATTGCAATGTGTACGGCCACTTTACTGCCAACTGCCGTATTCGTCAAGCTCCTGCCAACCAAGCTCTACTCACTGCCCCACAGGGTCAACAAGCTCCTCCGGCACCCGTAGTCAAAGCCAGAGCCTGCTTCGTGTGTGGTGACCCGAACCATTTCGCCAACATGTGCCCGAACAGGGCTGTGAAACAAGAGCCTCAGCAACAGCAGCCACATCAGCAGCAACAACAGCAACAGCAACGACAGGCAGCACGCGCCAGAACTTTCAACCTCAATGTGCGTCAAGCCCATGCCGACAACAACGTGGTCAATGGTACGTTCCTTGTGAATGGTATTTATGCTTCATGTTTGTTTGATACCGGAGCCGATAATTGCTTTGTGTCACTCGAATTTGAAAAACTCCTTAGTCGTAAACGTTCCCAACTCTCCTCGATATTCGATGTGGAAGTTGCTACCGGAAGAACCGTCACTGTCAATTCTGTTCTCCGTGATTGTACTCTTGAGCTCAACAATCACATCTTTTCGATCGACCTTATTCCGATGCAACTCGGAAGCTTTGACGTCATAATAGGCATGGACTTTCTTTGAGAAAACCATGCTGAAGTTGTATGCTTCGACAAGATGATCCGATTTTCGCTCGCGAATGGTGACTTATTGTGTGTATATGGCGATACTACTTCAAAGGGGCTCAAGCTTATGTCATGTATCCAAGCCAGCAAGTATCTCCGCAAGGAATACAGGGCTTTCTTGGTGAACATTGTAGTAGCGAAGAAGGAAAAGAAAGAGAAGAAGGAAGTGAAAGACGTTCCCGTGGTTCGAGAATTTCCTAATATTTTTCCAGAGGATCTTCCCGGATTACCTCCAAGACGTGATATCGACTTTCGTATCGATCTCATTCCTGGAGCCAACCCTATCGCCAAAGCTCATTACCGTCTCGCACCGTCAGAAATGCGTGAACTCTCAACCCAACTCCAGGATTTACTTGAGAAAGGCTTCATTCGCCCGAGCACCTCTCCTTGGGGCGCGCCAGTCCTCTTCATCAAAAAGAAGGACGGGTCGTTCAGGATGTGCATCGACTATCGGGAATTGAATAAGTTAACTATCAAGAACCACTATCCCTTACCTCGCATCGACGATTTGTTTGATCAACTACAAGGCGCTACGTGTTTCAACAAGATCGACCTACGTTCGGGATATCATCAACTACGTATTCAAGAAGAGGATATACCCAAAACCGTGTTTCGTACTTGATACGGCCATTACGAATTCGTTGTCATGCCTTTTGGTTTAACCAACGCACCAGCAGTCTTCATGGATCTGATGAATCGCGTGTGTAAACCATATCTCGACCGTTTTGTCATCGTATTTATCGACGACGTCTTGATCTAATCCAAGTCGAAGGCCGAACACGCGTAACATCTAGGTTTGGTTCTCGAACTACTCCAGGGAAACCAACTCTATGCCAAGTTCTCCAAGTGTGAATTCTGGCTGGGGGAAGTTCAGTTTCTGGGCCACATTGTTAATAGTCAAGGCATCAACGTCGACCCTGCGAAGATTGAGGCTTTCAAGAGCTGGGTTACACCTAAGAATCCGTCTGAGGTCCGTTCTTTTCTCGGACTAGCAAGCTATTATCGACGATTTATTGAAGGATTCTCGAAGATTGTTGTACCACTTACCTCTCTTACACATAAAGACCAGTCTTTTGTCTGGGTAACCAAACAAGAGTCTGCCTTTCGAACCCTCAAACACATGCTTTGCAATGCTCCTGTTCTCACATTGCCCGATGGAAAAAATGATTTCATTGTCTACTGTGATGCTTCCAACCTTGGTCTTGGTTGTGTTCTTATGCAACGGGACATGGTCATAGCTTACGCATCTCGTCAGCTTAAAATCCACGAGAAGAACTATACAACCCATGATCTCGAGCTAGGCGCGGTTGTTTTTGCATTAAAGATTTGGCGACACTACCTGTATGGTACTAAGTGTACGATCTTCACCGATCATAGGAGCCTATAGCATATCTTTGATCAGAAGGAACTTAATATGCGTCAACGCCGATGGGTAGAACTTCTCAACGATTACGACTGTGAGATCCGTTATCACCCAGGCAAGGCAAATGTTGTTGCCGACACACTTAGCAGACGGAGCTACCTACTTAGCACTCGTAATGTTCAAGCCCAGCACAACCTCGAAACTCTCATCCGCGACGCTCAACATGCATGTTTTAACGAACGCACCCTGAAGAAAGAAAGAATCTACCACGACGGAGCCCAGCTTGTGAGCAAATCAAATGGGATATTCCACTTTTTAGACCAAATTTGGATTCCCAAGAGAACCAATTTGCGACAATTTCTGATGGACGAAGCCCACAAGTCCAGATACTCTATTCATCCCGGTGCTGACAAGATGTACCAGGACCTTCGTTATAAGTACCGGTGGCCGGGTATGAAAAGGGATATCGCTCTCTATGTCGGAAAATGCCTAACTTGTGCTAGAATCAAGGCAGAACATCAAAGACCCTCTGGCTTACTCGAACAACCACCAATTCCTATGTGGAAGTGGGAGAGCATAGCTATGGATTTCGTAACCAAGCTTCCACCCACGTCATCAGGTCACGACAGCATATGGGTTGTGGTCGACCGTTTGACTAAATCAGCTCACTTTCTACCCATACGAGAAGACTACAAGGTAGAACGATTAGCCCGAATCTACACCGACGAGATCATTTGTAATCATGGGACGCCTCGGGACATCATCTCTGATCGTGATGCTCGGTTTACTTCGCGATTGTGGGAAACGTTTCAAACGGCACTCGGTACAACGCTTAATCTAAGTACTGCTTTCCACCCACAAACCAACGGTCAGACTGAAAGAACGATCCGTACTCTTGAAGACATGCTCCGTTCGTGTGTTCTAGACTTTGGTGGTATTTGGGATAAACACCTGTCGTTAGTCGAATTCTCGTATAATAACAGCTATCATTCTAGCATCGAGATGGCACCTTTCGAGGAATTAGATGGAAGAAGATGTCGGTCGCCTATTGTGTGGCACGAGATCGGTCATTCGCAACTAACCGGTCCTGAGCTACTACAAGAAACGACAGACAAAATTTTCCAAATCCGAGACAACCTGGTGAAAGCTCGGGATCGACAGAAGGTTTACGCCGATAAAAAGCGCAAGCCCCGTGAATTTGGCGTTGGTGACTACGTACTCCTAAAGGTATCACCTTGGAAGGGTGTAGTCTGATTCGGCAAGAAAGGGAAACTCGCGCCTCGATATGTTGGACCTTTTAAGATTCTGGAAAGGATCGGAAAAGTCGCCTACAGACTCGAATTACCGGAGGAACTTAGTAACGTCCACCCGACTTTCCACGTGTCAAACCTCCGAAAGTGCATAGCCGACCACGATTTACATGTCTCTCTAGACGATCTACAAGTGAACGAAACATTACACTTCGTGGAAAAGCCTGTCGAAATCATGGATCGCCAAACCAAGCAACTCCGACGCTCGCGCATTCCTATTGTGAAAGTCCGATGGGAAGGCAAACGAGGCGCAAAGTTCACTTGGGAACTCGAAAGCGACATGAAGGCAAAGTACCCACAGTTGTTCCAGGAGAAAGTCTAGATAGAGAAAGCTCTCCACGTGATTCATGGCGGTTGAAACAGCTTTCAGCTTAATTTCGGGACGAAATTCCCTAAACAAGGGGAGGCTGTAACACCCCATGTTTTCATACGTAAAGTCAAAGTCAAGGTCAAAGTCAACGACCGATTTCGCGCAACTTGACTTGTAGAAATGTCTTTCTTTTATTTATATTATGTGGAGTAAGTGTTGTTAATTGCAATAATCGATGAGTATTAATCGTATTTCAATCGACCTACGAGTGTGAACTATAGGAAGTAACAATGCGATAAAGTTAATCAACTAACAATCAAGCTAAGTTAAACGAATCGACATCAATTCGCAACTCGAGCTACGTATTTTTACTTATCATTATACGTGTGTGTGTGTGCCTTACGTGTTAACTGTGCATGTTTATTAATGATATGTTGTGATAATCAAGCGAACTCAATCGAACTCGAAATCTAACTCTAATGCAATCGAACTCGAACTCGAATCACAAATCGAACCAGGATAGATAGTGGAAAAGAGATTACGCTAGATACGAAGTGGTTGAGACTGAAAGTAATTTGACTAGGAAACCCTATCGAATCGGGCCGTGCGCAATCATAATCGAAATATCAAAAATCGTCGCGCGAAACACTCAAAAGGTGCAACCGATCGATCAGGCTCCCAGCCGATCGAACAGCCAGCCGAACGGACTGCTGTCCGATCGAGCTGCCAGCCGATCGGCCAGCCCTTTCCTCTTTTGTCATCCTATAAATACACCTGTCATTGTCATTCTTTCCATTTTGGAAACCTCTGTTCGACCAGCACGCACAACTCGCCTTTTCTTAGATTTCTCTCAATTCCGGTAAGTTTTCGTCCTAAATCTTGTACTTTCTTGATCTATACACACTCCTACATCTTTCTATCTTTCAAATCTAAACTTTTAACCGTGAAATCATCAAGAACCAAGTGTTCTAGGATGATGTCATCATGGGTTCTTGAAGAACTTCATGTTTTGGCCTCAATCCACCAAGAATGACTTGGATCTAGCCGATTTCCACATAAACAAACAAGGATCTTTTATAGATCTGAACATATACATGGTGAAAAGGATTGAAGGATGGATTTTCCCAACTTTCTTCAACTCTTTTCACTCGAACCAGTAGAAACGGAACCTGAGCAGGCTTACAAATCACTTCAGTGGTTATACGGCTCAAGATCTGGATTCTATCCATGAGGTTAACTGACTCCAGGTTAAATGTTAAACTTCGTTCCAAATAGACCACCGACCAGATTTGGGTGGTTCCTGTCCGACCCCGGAAACCAAGTAAGAACGAGGCACCTATGGTTTTACTCGCTGTCAAAAATACCTCGATAAAACGACAAACAAACAGAACAACCAAAGTGTTAGACGCATGGCTGATCAGGTCAGGATGCTAACCGATCGGACTGCTGTCCGAACGGACGGCCAACTTATCGGATAGTCAGCCGATCGACTGGCCAGCCGATCGGCTAGCACATGGTCCCACACAATCAACTTGTTTTGAAGAATGGTGTTGAACGAGCTGTTGTTCGATCGAACTACTGTTCGATCGGATTACTCTTCGGATCATGAGATACTATGCTTCAATACTTAATCAATTTTCAACATGTTCAATGCACTAGAAGTGCCACCCGATCGAACTGCCGTCCGATCAGGTGACGCCCTGTTCTCCGATCGAACAGCAGTTATGCTGCTCGATCGATCAACCATCCGATCCACTGAACAATACCTTGCAATTCATTAAAGTAGTTGACTATTGTTGACTTGCCAACCGATCGAACACCTGTCCGATCGAACACCTGTCCGATCGAACACCTGTCAGATCCAAAGGCTAAACCTTGAAATTCTGTTGAATGCCTAACCGATCGGGCTGCCGTCCGATCGACCGACCTGAAAGGCAAAGGTACTTCAATGTTTTCAAAATGCTACAACGAAAACTTCAAAGGTCAAGCCATCATACATAAACACATCCTTCTCAAAGGAAGGAACAATCCACTCGTACAGTCATCCAATCGGCCTACCGACCGACCGAACAGCAGACCGTACGGACTGTCAGCCGAACGGTCTGTCGTCCGATCGACCAGCTGTCCGAGTCCTCAATACTTGTTTCCTGTTTTACGTTTCACTTATCGTTATGCTACCGAATCTATTCAGGCTAACCGTATTCGCTAAGCGCTCCCTTCAATCCATAGATCACTGTGAGTATACTCGATCCCTTTTTGCTTTAAGCACTTTTGGGTGTTACATACGTTACGAATATTCAAACTACAATTATCACACTACTCAAACTATTGGAACGCTAACCGTTAATGCATGTTATACGTGGCTCATGAATGCTTGTTTGTTATGTTTACACATGGAATGCTGTCTACCTGCCTTAGCAACGATAGTACTATAGTTTGGACTCAGCACCCGTTCACACGGGGGTTGTTAAGGATCTTTTACTTGCATGGATTACGGTGGTAATCATGTATTGCGAACTGCCTCGGGCAGTCAACCCGCAGTCATTGGTATCGATGGATCTATGTCGATAACTAACGTGCTTCATTTCACTATGTGTACGTGCTGGTTATGCGTAAACGAATTCGAACTCTATATGCTATATTCAAACTTGTATGCTCACCTTTACATTTTATGTATTGACTTTACTTTAACGTATGTGACAGGTGCTTAGGAAGTTTACATGTTTAGCATGCAGTGAACTTGAGGCTAGGAAAGGATTAGGATGCTCTCTGCGCTGTGATGAAATCGAAGCTAGGAAATGGGGTCCTAGAAACCAATAAATAAACTATTTTGTTTGAATCTGAGTTGTCGGAACAGGATAATTGTCTTGATGTTTATCTGTATTAATTTGCTTACTATTTGAGACATGGTATGGGACATGTTAACTTAAATTAAATGGTAATGATAGTTGTTATGGAAACTTCTGGACAATCTGTTTCGCTCAGTGCCATGCCCCGATGATTCCGCCATCGGTTGGGGTGTGATTCCGCCATCGGTTGGTGTCCCGGGTAATGTCCGGTTGTTTGGTCGGATACTGTTTCGATAAAGGGTTTAATTGTTCCGTAAGGTGTCTTATATATATTTTTTTGTAACACAATTAATTCCTAGCACTTAGGAAAATATTCAGGACCATTTAGTAAATTTTCTATGCACGACAAGTATGTTAACAAACACATGTAAGTATGACACAGTAACAGGAAACAGTTAAGTAATTCAACACAGTCACTAAGCACTTTAATTATCATTAAATAATCGTACGGATACATGTAAAAAGGAGGGTTGTCACATTATCCCCCTGTTAATAAAATTTCGTCCCGAAATTTAGTTCGTGGTTACTGAGGAAGCTCGTTATGTTGCGTTGGTTTCCTGGTTTTCCTGGGGTGTCACATCATCCCCCCGTTGGTTTAGAATTTCGTCCCGAAATTCTGCAGTAGCTTCAATCTCAGTAGTGGTTGCACTTTTCTTAAACAACTGGGGATACTTGAGTTTCATTCGGTCTTCTCGTTCCCAGGTATACTCTGGGCCACGACGGGAATCCCAACGAACTCGGACTAGAGGTATATTGGTACGCTTGAGAATCTTAACATCTCGATCGGTGATCTCTACTGGTTCTTCGACGAATCGCAGCTGGTCGTCGATAGTGAGCTCCTTGAGAGGAACTATGAGGGTCTCATCTGACAGACACTTCTTCAGATTCAACACATGGAAAACATTGTGAACTCCACTGAGTTCTTCAGGTAGATTCAACCTGTAGGCCACCTTGCCAATTTTCTCGATGATTTCGAAAGGTCCGACATATCGCGGGTTGAGTTTGCCTCGCTTGCCAAAACAAACTACACCTTTCCAAGGTGAGACTTTGAGTAGCACTCGATCCCCAACCTGGAACTCGAGTGGTTTCCTGCGCTTATCAGCATAGCTTTTCTGACGGTCACGGGCTGCCGCCATTCGTTGTCGTATCTGAGCAATTCTCTCGGTCGTATCTACTACAAGTTCTGGGCCAGTGATTTGGCTGTCACTAACTTCTGCCCAACAGAGAGGTGATCGGCACTTTCGTCCATACAATGCGTCGAACAGAGTGGCCTGGATGCTGGTGTGGTAACTGTTGTTATACGAAAACTCCACTAGCGGGAGGTGCTTTTCCCAGCCATTACCAAAATCGATTACACACGCCCTAAGCATGTCTTCAAGGGTCTGGATGGTGCATTCAGATTGCCCATCCGTCTATGGGTGATAAGCGGTGCTCATATCTAAACGTGAGCCGAAAGACTTTTGCATAGCTTGCCACAGTTCAGAAGTAAAACGTGAGTCACGATCAGAAATGATGGAGGTTGGCACTCCGTGCCTTGATACTACTTCCTTCAAGTAGATGTCTGCTAGGGTAGAAAACTTATCTGTTTCCTTGATAGCCAAGAAGTGTGCAGACTTAGTCAATCGATCCACTATCACCCAAATAGTGTCATTTCCGCGTTGAGATCTCGGCAGGCCGGTAACAAAATCCATGGAAATTTGCTCCCATTTCCATTTCGGGATCTCTGGTTGTTGTAGTAGGCCTGATGGTTTCTGATATTCAGTCTTGACTCTCGCACAAGTCAAACATTTGCTGACGTAGGTTGCTATGTGGGCTTTCATACCAGGCCACCAATATGTAGTCTTGAGATCATGGTACATCTTATCCGAACCAGGATGTACTGAATAACGAGACTTGTGCGCTTCGTCCATCACAAGCTCACGTAAGTTTCCATAAAGTGGAACCCAGATGCGCCCTGTTATGTAGTAAGCGCCGTCTTCCTTTTGTTCTAGCCATTGCCTCGATCCTCGTAAGGACTCAGCCCTGATGTTTTATGCTTTCAATGCTTCAACCTGAGCATCGCGAATCTGAGCGGGAAGAATAAATTGGATGGTAAGCTGTAACGCACGTACACGCTTAGGTATAGTATCCTTTCGACTGAGGGCGTCAGCCACAACATTGGCCTTGCCCGGATGATACTTGATCGCGCATTCGTAGTCATTCAAGAGCTCGACCCATCGGCGTTGTCGCATGTTTAATTCCTTTTGCTTGAAGATATGCTCGAGACTCATGTGATCGGTGTAAATGGTGCACTTGGTACCGTACAGGTAATGTCTCCATATCTTAAGTGCGAAAACAACTGCTCCCAGCTCCAAGTCGTGCGTAGTGTAGTTCCTTTCGTGAACTTTAAGTTGGCGCGATGCGTAGGCAATGACCTTGTCACGTTGCATCAACACGCAACCACGTCCTTGTACGGAAGCGTCGCAATAAACCACAAAGTCATATGTGCCTTCAGGCAATGAGAGGATAGGCGCGCTACAAAGTCTATCTTTCAAGTGTTGGAATGCGGACTCCTGTGCATCACCCCAACGATAGGTGACACCCTTCTGAGTCAATGAAGTGAGAGGTTGCGCAATCTTAGAGAAGTCCTTGATAAACCTTCTGTAATATCCTGCCAAACCCAAGAATTGGCGGGGTGTACGGGGTGCAGGCCAGTTTTTGATCGATACAACCTTGGATGGATCAACATGAATCCCATCCTTGTTTACCACATGGTCTAGAAAGTGGACTTCGCGAAGCCAGAAGTCACATTTCGAAAATTTAGCATACAGCTGCTCTGTTCGAAGGAGTTCCAGCATAAGTCGTAGATGCTGCTCGTGTTCCTCCTGACTCTTAGAATAGATCAGGATGTCGTCGATGAACACAATAACGAACTTATCCAGGTAAGGTTTGCATACTCGGTTCATGAGATCCATGAAGACCGCTGGTGCATTCGTCAATCCAAAAGGCATTACTAGAAACTCTTAATGGCCGTAACGAGTTCTGAACGCTGTTTTGGAGACGTCCTCCTCTCGAACTCTCAGCTGATGGTATCTCGATCTCAAATCAATTTTAGAGTAAAAGCTCGACCCTTGCAGCTGGTCGAACAAGTCGTCAATGCGTGGAAGAGGATAACGATTCTTCACGGTCACCTTGTTAAGTTTGCGGTAGTCAATACACATCCTGAAAGTACCGTCTTTCTTCTTCATAAACAAGACTAGAGCTCCCCAGGGCAAAGAGCTAGGATGTATGAAACCCTTTTCCAGGAGTTCTTGTAGTTGCGTAGACAGTTCTTCGAGTTCTGATGGAGCTAGACGATATGGTGCTCGAGCTACTGGTGCTGCTCCAGGAGCTAGCTTGATTTGAAACTCAACTTGGCAATGAGGCGAAAGACCAGGTAATTCATCAGGAAATACCTCAGGAAAGTCGCGTATAATAGGTATGTCTTCTATCTTCCTTTCTTCTGAGGATATGTCAGAAACGAGTGCTAGAATGGCAGTGTGGCCCTTTCGCAAACACTTCTTGTGACACCTGTGTCACTGCGACCATCAAACAAATACCAAACCAATGAAATATTGTATTTCATACTTTGCACTTGTATAAATATGTGTATCTTTTGCACATATCAACTCTTGTTCGATTTCAAGCTCTAAATCGCTTTTTGGAAGGTTACACGCGCACTGATGCGTAAATATAACCAGTTTAATGCAACGAACACTCCGGAATAGTGAAATAGACTTAACATACTTTAAATAACCTTTACATAACTTAGAAATAAGTTTTGAAGGCTTTGGTATGGCAAAATCAAGTTAAATCGCTTACTGGGACTAAAGTTGACAAACTGCGAAAGTATGCCAATCTGAACTGTAACAGACATTCCGGAACATGACCATAAGTTAAACATGCCATAAATATCGTTCACCTAGCTTAGAAATAGGCTTTGATGGGTTCGGTGTGCTAAAATAAACTTTTGGGTCATTTAGGGACTAAAAGTGTCAAAAAGTGCATAAGTTTGCACTTTCGCGCATAACTTACGTTCTGAATACATCCGGACATCCAAAAATTTATGTAAGCACTATATTATTTTATTTTAGTGTTTGGCTTGAGAAAAATCCATTCGTCGCGTCATTTGGATCGTTTATCGCGCTTATGCGCATTCCGTCGTAATTAACCGAACATCGCGATCGTACGACCAAACGAACCGACATCCGAGATATTTTTGAGCATGTTTTGAGTTCCCTATACTTTAACTTCATTTTAGAGCCTTGAAATGAGGTTAACGGGGCTCAAACGCATCAAAAAAGGCCTTAAACACGTGCAGGGACTAAAACTGTCATTTTTGAAACATTTCTGAAACAGGGGGGTGGTGGCGTAGCGCGAGCCCTAAGGGCCTTACCAGTCGCGCTACGCGACTGCCTAACCAGATAAGATAAGACTGATTAGTCAACAGATTTCAGCTGATTAACTCACAACCACACACTCACACTTGCCCTTTCAGCTCATTAGGGGCCATTTTTAGTCACCACAACATTTCAACAAGTGTACGCACGAGATTCGATCACGTTATTCAAGAAACGATCTTAACGGTTCGGGAAATACTATAAATACCCCACCCCCATTTGCTTCAAACTCACTAGAATCTGATCTAATGTGCTCTAAGTTGAAACCTTTGTTTCATACCTGAGCTATTTTGATCTAGATTAGCATTCGGGGACCCTTCGTAAGTATTCTTTCGTTCTTTTATTGTTTTTCGAGTCCGAAAGTCAAACTTTGTTTGACTTTCTGCGTTGACCGGTTTATGGTCAATGCGAAGTTCGTTTGAACTTCGCAACGTGATTGTAATCACGATGGTTATAGTCCCTTGCGACTATGCCTAATGATTACCACGTTGTCTAGGGTCGTAAGGGTAAGCGATCTAATAAATCGCTTATACCTTCGAACCCGACCCATTTGGTCGATCATTAGGATCCGAACAAACACATTAGGTGACCATAGTATATAGGGAATAACCCTCCGAGGTTATACCTTATGGTCGCTTCGTTTAAGTAGTTGTATGATAGGTAGTTTATATGCCTTAGGTAAATTACCAAAATACCCCTTTGATGCCAAAATTCATTTTAAACATATGTAACATAACTTTTGACATCTAAACTGATTTGACAACCATATTAGACATGTTAAGGCATATTTTACTTGTCATAGGACAAGTTAGGCGTTCCGAACGCGTTTTACGCGAACGACGCGTTAAAGTAGCATAAGCTACCTAAACGGGTCGTAACGGGTCACAAGCATTTAGGTTAGGTTTCATTTTAGTATGTGGGCTTTGTTAAACCATATTACACGAGTCTCCATACTCGTTTGGTTTACGAACCCTCATTCTATCCGATCTTCCGATCTAGGTCCGGTTTATTAACATAGTTACCTATATTAGGTGCCGTTTGATTCCGTGATCTCTAGCATTGCTTGGTGGTTATCTTAAGACTTCTGAGCAATCTCAAGTGAGTACATAGACCCCTCTTTTACTCTTTTCCAAACGTTTTGGGGTGAAACACATGTGCTTACTTGTTACTTTCATGCTTTCCATGTTTTCACATCATATACCTGCTATGTTCGTTAGTACATTATAGTACATGATTTCATTACATTACATGCTATGTATGCCCATTGTGTGCGTACTTAGTACATCGTTTTACATTACATGCTATGTATGCCCATTGTGTGCGTACTTAGTACATCGTTTTACATTTCATGCTATGTATGCCCATTGTGTGTGTACTTAGTACATCGTTCTACATTACATTTCATGCTATGTATGCCCATTGTGTGCGTACTTAGTACATCGTTCTACATTACATTTCATGCTATGTATGTCCATTGTGTGCATACTTAGTACATTGTTTTACATTGCATTTCTGTTGCATATGCTCATCCAGCATATGAACACATTATACTACATTTTGAACCGTTGTAGCTATTTGACTAGGTGAACCGTCGTAACCCTTTGATTATATGAACCGTTTGTAACTATTGAACCGTGTGAACCAGTTGTATCTGTTGACATGATTTACATTTGACAATAGGCATTTGACTATACATAAACATTTCTACAATTGTTAAACATTACATCTTGGTGGTTTGGTTTGAGTAAGTGATTTAAGTAACGATGCGTGTGTAATATGATACAAGCATGGTGGATACGCCGCTGGTACTTCCTATATATAAGTGTCTGTATGGTATTACATATCGTAGCGTTAGTTGAACCATTTCAATTTGAGACATATAACATTTTATACAAATAACATACTTTTCACAAGACATTGATTTACAAACAACTTATCTTATACAAACTCATTTTACATGGTTATTCATTTAACCATACATTATCCTCTTATTTATACATATCATCTGATCTTATCGTTTTTCAAATGATTTACAAGACAAAGCAAATCACAAGGTTCATGACTAAACATTTTCTCAAACATAAGTCATGAATTCTGTTTTCACAAAACCTATGTATCTCACGGGCATTTTTATGCTGACGTACCTATTTTCACATGTGTTTTCAGGAGATGAAGCATAGGACTTATCAAGACATACTTAGGCGGACCTGTGCCTTAGTGACTTCAAACGAGACAAGAACTAGTTAATTTATGTTATGTACTCTTTGTTTCTTGTTTAAAACAATGTAAACTCTCATGTTTGATTAATAAAACGAAACTTCAATTGCCATGGATTTGAAACAATTAATTCTGTTACAACACTCCCCGACGTTTCCGCCACGTTTTGTATGTTCTACGTGGTCGGGGTGTGACAGAAAAGTTGGTATCAGAGCCAATGGTTATAGGGAATTAGGTTATTAGTAATGCTTTGACCTAGTCTATAACCTTCTTAGGACCCTAACGCGAGTTCACTTGCGTTTAGTCATAAAACAATACCGTCACCTATCCTTAGGCGACGACCACAACAAGAACATAAATTTCAAAACCGCTTTGAAAACTAATCATCTGTTCTAGGATGATTGATTACTAGGTTTTGAACCCTCTATTGTAAGGTTTTGAACCCTCTATTATATGGTTTTGAACCCCTTCGAGTTTTCAAAATCTCGTCAAGGTTTTGGGTTTTAAATAATGTGAACATGTGCAAACTGGAAGGGTGAATGCCTGTATTCTGGGTTTTCTGTCTAGGCAAGCACTTCGTATATATCTCATCAGACGCGAGACCAGTTGTGCTTACCTGGGAATTCTTGGGATGAGTGTTCACTTATAGGCGAGCATGTCTTCGCGATACATTATTTTTGATCCATTTACTTTGATTAGTCACCGGGGTCGTTTGTTGCTTTGTAGTAACAAACAAATGACCACTATCCTTGCTTTCATCAGATTTGTTTCATCTCATTCTTTTCGTCTAATTCTCTCACTCGTTTCCTTTCAAGTTTCCTCTTTTAGAACACGAACACCAGACAGCGACTGCCGAACTGGAAGAAATCATTGCACAGCAAATGGCTGCTCAATTCCCAAACCTCTTTGCTCAATGGAACCAAGCCAACAACAACAACAATGGTCCAAGCAATTTCAAGAGTTTTAACTCGGCTAAACCACTCAAGTTTAGTGGTTCTGAGGGAGCGACTGGGCTTCTTCAATGGTTCGAGAGCATTGAGAATACTTTCCGCCACGTGCAGTGTCCTGACAATTGCAAGGTCGAGTTTTCTTCGAGTGTGTTTCAGAAGAGGGCTCTTACATGGTGGAACGGGGTTATGAGAGACCGTGGTGCAGAAGTTGCTCTAGCATAGACATGGGCTGTACTTAGAGCTCTTATGATGAGGGAGTTTTGTCCTCGTCATGAACTGTGAGCATTGGAAAGAGAGTTTGATGCTTTGAAGCAAGATAGCGGTGAGCATCGAGCCTACACGGACCGTTATGAGGAGTTAAGTCTGTTATGCCCAAACATGGTCACACCGTTGGATAAGGCAATCGAAAAGTACATTGATGGCCTCCCTGACTCAATACAAGACATTGTGACTGGTAGCAACCCTACTACAGTTAGACAGGCCATTGAGCTAGCTGCAACCTTGACTGAATCTCAGATCAGGAAACGTAAGCTTTTCCGAAAAGGTGACAAGAAACCGGTCGAGGAATCAAACCCACTCGAGGAATCAAAGACCATGGATGAATAGACTGGATCCTCTAAGAAGTCAAAGAAGCGAAAGGCTTCTCAGAACTTCGTCGTGGTCGCTCACAATGATCAAGCCATCCCCAACCAACCAGCTCAACCCCCTGCCAGGAAACCCTACAACGGAACTGCACCCTTGTGCAACCAATGTGGCCTACATCATCATGCTGGTGTGAAGTGCCGCACATGCCAATTTTGCGGACTTATAGGTCATACAATGAGGGTTTGCCCAACAACAGCTGCACCAAATCAAGTTAACAACAATCCTGCTCAAGCTCGTTTTCCACCGGGGTCTTGCTACAACTGTGGCGAGATGGGCCATTTTCGTAGGAATTGCCCAAAGCTTGCTAATGCAAATCCAGCACAGGGTTGAGTATCTGAGCGACAGAAGATAACGCTGTTTAGAAAATAATCGAGCCTTGTGTATTATTTTCTTTTGTTATCACGATCTATGAAACAGTTGTTATTATTGTTGTTATAAATAAATCTTTCATTTACATTTTAATATGTTTATGTGGTTGCATGTATAAACATATCCTCTACAATACCAACAATCAAGGAACCATATTCCTTGAAGAACAGACCACCCCCAAATTTCTTCCATTTTATGATCTCTTGCGTTTTCCACAAAAATCCTAAGTACCCGTTTCTTCCAAGAGAAACGAAGTACGAGGTGCCAAGTTGATAGCAATCAATAACAAGATAATAACAATTAAACAATTATGTGGTTATGTGCTTATGTGTTCCCTTTTATGTGTTGTGTGATCCAAACTATGTTATCCAAATCCTCGTAGAATCTTACATATCCTTGTACAAGAGATTCATAGTAGGATACCCAAAGGTACTACCTAAAATCCTTAATGGACTTCTACGCTGTAGTTAAGTCCCTTGGATTATAAAGTACTACTTCATAATTAGACCCCTTTAGTGGTCTAGTTAAACTGATCGATCCAAAAATCTGGTTAGGAATATTATGTGATGATATAGATGAAAGGACTCCTTGGTGGCCTAATTAAGAAGATCCTCTGTCGATCTAATTAACAGGGCCCTATGGTAGTCTAGTCACCCTCATCACAAGTTTGATCTCCTTCCCCACAACATTACAAAACGAACTGTGCGGACTGTGCAAGGAATTACGTAATTATGGATGCATACATAATTATGGAATTTAGTGCACAGAAATCACAACAAGTTCTATCATGTATCTAAGTTAACCCAATTTATTTCCAATTCTGATGAAGCATCTGTTGAGGAAAAATGAACTAGCTATTCATTTTTCACTTCTGAGGAATATCCGTTGAGGAAATGAATATCCGTTTATCCTTCATTTCCAACTCTGAGGAAGCAACCGTTGAAAATGACTCCGTTAGTTCATTTTCGTTTCTGAAGATTATCCGTTGAGGAAATGAATATCCGTTTATCCTTCATTTCCAACTCTGAGGAAGCAACCGTTGAAAATGACTTCGTTAGTGTTTCTGAAGATTATCCGTTGAGGAAATGAATATCCGTTGTTAAATCTTTCATTTCCATACCTGAGGAAGCAACCGTTGAAAATGACCCCGTTAGTTCATTTTTCGTTTCTGAAGATTATCCGTTGAGGAAATGAATATCCGTTGATTATTTCTTCATTTCAAATTCTGAGGAATAACCGTTGAGGAAAATGACCCCGTTTGTTCATTTTCGTTCTGAAGAATATTCATTGAGAGAAATGAATATCCGTGGATTATTCCTTCATTCCCATTTCTGACGAAGGACCCGTTGAGGAAGAATGAATCATCCATTCGTTTTCACTTCTGAAGAATATCCGTTGAGGGAAATGTATATCCGTTTAGTTAAAAATCCTTTATTTTCCATTTCCGAAGAACCCGTTGAAGAAAATGACTCCGTTCATTCATTTTCGCTTCTGAAAAATATCCGTTGAGGAAAATAACAAAATTATGCTTTACATATCTTTGATGGCTATTTAACACAAAGTCACAGACAGACTCTTACGAATAAATTTCGGGACGAAATTTCCTAAAGTAGGGGAGACAGTGACACCTGTGTCACTGCGACCATCAAAAAAATACCAAACCATTGAAATATTGTATTTCATACTTTGCACTTGTATAAATATGTGTATCTTTTGCACATATCAACTCTTGTTCGATTTCAAGCTCTAAATCGCTTTCTGGAAGGTTACACGCGGACTGATGCGTAAATATAACCATTTTAATGCAACGAACACTCCGGAATAGTGAAATAGACTTAACATACTTTAAATAACCTTTACATAACTTAGAAATAAGTTTTGAAGGCTTTGGTATGGCAAAATCAAGTTAAATCGCTTACAGGGACTAAAGTTGACAAACTGCGAAAGTATGCCAATCTGAACTGTAACAGACATTCCGGAACATGAACATAAGTTAAACATGCCACAAATATCCTTCTCATAGCTTAGAAATAGGCTTTGAGGGGTTCGGTGTGCTAAAATAAACTTTTGGGTCATTCAGGGACTAAAAGTGTCAAAAAGTGCATAAGTTTGCACTTTCGCGCATAACTTACGTTCTGAATACATCCGGACATCCAAAAATTTATGTAAGCACTATAATATTTTATTTTAGTGTTTGGCTTGAGAAAAATCCATTCGTCGCGTCATTTGGATCGTTTTTCGCGCTTATGCGCATTTCGTCGTAATTAACCGAACATCGCGATCGTACGACCAAACGAACCGACATCCGAGATATTTTTGAGCATGTTTTGAGTTCCCTATACTTTAACTTCATTTTAGAGCCTTGAAATGAGGTTAACGGGGCTCAAACGCATCAAAAAAGGCCTTAAACACGTGCAGGGATTAAAACTGTCATTTTTGAAGCATTTCTGAAACAGGGGGTGGTGGCGTAGCGCGACCCCTAAGGGCCTTACCAGTCGAACTACGCGACTGCCTAACCAGATCAGATAAGACTGATTAGTCAGCAAGATTTCAGCTGATTAACTCACAACCACACACTCACACTTGCCCTTTCAGCTCATTAGGGGCCATTTTTAGTCACCACAACATTTCAACAAGTGTATGCACGAGATTCGATCACGTTATTCAAGAAAAGATCTTAACGGTTAGGGAAATACTATAAATACCCCACCCCATTTGCTTCAAACTCACTAGAATCTGATCTAATGTGCTCTAAGTTGAAACCTTTGTTTCATACCTGAGCTATTTTGATCTAGATTAGCATTCGGGGACCCTTCGTAAGTATTCTTTCGTTCTTTTATTGCTTTTCGAGTCTGAAAGTCAAACTTTGTTTGACTTTCTGCGTTGACCAGTTTATGGTCAATGCGAAGTTCGTTTGAACTTCGCAACGTGATTGTAATCACGATGGTTATAGTCCCTTGTGACTATGCCTAATGATTACCACGTTGTCTAGGGTCGTAAGGGTAAGCGATCTAATAAATCGCTTATACCTTCGAACCCGACCCATTTGGTCTATCATTAGGATCCGACCAAACACATTAGGTGACCATAGTATATAGGGAATAACCCTCCGAGGTTATACCTTATGGTCGCTTCGTTTAAGTAGTTGTATGATAGGTAGTTTATATGCCTTAGGTAAATTACCAAAATACCCCTTTGATGCCAAAATTCGTTTTAAACATATGTAACATAACTTCTGACATCTAAACTGATTTGACAACCATATTAGACATGTTAATGCATATTTTACTTGTCATAGGACTAGTTAGGCGTTCCGAACGCGTTTTACGCGAACGACGCGTTAAAGTAGCATAAGCTACCTAAACGGGTCGTAACGGGTCACAAGCATTTAGGTTAGGTTTCATTTTAGTATGTGGGCTTTGTTAAACCATATTACACGAGTCTCCATACTCGTTTGGTTTACGAACCCTCATTCTATCCGATCTTCCGATCTAGGTCCGGTTTATTAACATAGTTACCTATATTAGGTGCCGTTTGATTCCGTGATCTCTAGCATTGCTTGGTGGTTATCTTAAGACTTCTGAGCAATCTCAAGTGAGTACATAGACCCCTCTTTTACTCTTTTCCAAACGTTTTGGGGTGAAACACATGTGCCTACTTGTTACTTTCATGCTTTCCATGTTTTCACATCATATACCTGCTATGTTCGTTAGTACATTATAGTACATGATTTCATTACATTACATGCTATGTATGCCCATTGTGTGCGTACTTAGTACATCGTTTTACATTACATGCTATGTATGCCCATTGTGTGCGTACTTAGTACATCGTTTTACATTTCATGCTATGTATGCCCATTGTGTGTGTACTTAGTACATCGTTCTACATTACATTTCATGCTATGTATGCCCATTGTGTGCGTACTTAGTAGATCGTTCTACATTACATTTCATGCTATGTATGTCCATTGTGTGCATACTTAGTACATTGTTTTACATTGCATTTCTGTTGCATATGCTCATCCAGCATATGAACACATTATACTACATTTTGAACCGTTGTAGCTATTTGACTATGTGAACCGTCGTAACCCTTTGATTATATGAACCGTTTGTAACTATTGAACCGTGTGAACCAGTTGTATCTGTTGACATGATTTACATTTGACAATAGGCATTTGACTATACATAAACATTTCTACAATTGTTAAACATTACATCTTGGTGGTTTGGTTTGAGTAAGTGATTTAAGTAACGATGCGTGTGTAATATGATACAAGCATGGTGGATACGCCGCTGGTACTTCCTATATATAAGTGTCTGTATGGTATTACATATCGTAGCGTTAGTTGAACCATTTCAATTTGAGACATATAACATTTTATACAAATAACATACTTTTCACAAGACATTGATTTACAAACAACTTATCTTATACAAACTCATTTTACATGGTTATTCATTTAACCATACATTATCCTCTTATTTATACATATTATCTGATCTTATCGTTTTTCAAATGATTTACAAGACAAAGCAAATCACAAGGTTCATGACTAAACATTTTCTCAAACATAAGTCATGAATTCTGTTTTCACAAAACCTATGTATCTCACAGGCATTTTTATGCTGACGTACCTATTTTCACATGTGTTTTCAGGAGATGAAGCATAGGACTTATCAAGACATACTTAGGCGGACCTGTGCCTTAGTGACTTCAAACGAGACAAGAACTAGTTAATTTATGTTATGTACTCTTTGTTTCTTGTTAAAAACAATGTAAACTCTCATGTTTGATTAATAAAATGAAACTTCAATTGCCATGGATTTGAAACAATTAATTCTGTTACAACACTCCCCGACGTTTCCGCCACGTTTTGTATGTTCTACGTGGTCGGGGTGTGACAGAAAAGTTGGTATCAGAGCCAATGGTTATAGGGAATTAGGTTATTAGTAATGCTTTGACCTAGTCTATAACCTTCTTAGGACCCTAACGCGAGTTCACTTGCGTTTAGTCATAAAACAATACCGTCACCTATCCTTAGGCGACGACCACAACAAGAACATAAATTTCAAAACCGCTTTGAAAACTAATCATCTGTTCTAGGATGATTGATTACTAGGTTTTGAACCCTCTATTGTAAGGTTTTGAACCCTCTATTATATGGTTTTGAACCCCTTCGAGTTTTCAAAATCTCGTCAAGGTTTTGGGTTTTAAATAATGTGAACATGTGCAAACTGGAAGGGTGAATGCCTGTATTCTGGGTTTTCTGTCTAGGCAAGCACTTCGTATATATCTCATCAGACGCGAGACCAGTTGTGCTTACCTGGGAATTCTTGGGATGAGTGTTCACTTATAGGCGAGCATGTCTTCGCGATACATTATTTTTGATCTATTTACTTTGATTAGTCACCGGGGTCGTTTGTTGCTTTGTAGTAACAAACAAATGACCACTATCCTTGCTTTCATCAGATTTGTTTCATCTCATTCTTTTCGTCTAATTCTCTCACTCGTTTCCTTTCATGTTTCCTCTTTTAGAACACGAACACCAGATAGCGACTGCCGAACTGGCAGAAATCATTGCACAGCAAATGGCTGCTCAATTCCCAAACCTCTTTGCTCAATGGAACCAAGCCAACAACAACAACAACAATGGTCCAAGCAATTTCAAGAGTTTTAACTCGGCTAAACCACTCAAGTTTAGTGGTTCTGAGGGAGCGACTGGGCTTCTTCAATGGTTCGAGAGCATTGAGAATACTTTCCGCCACGTGCAGTGTCCTGACAATTGCAAGGTCGAGTTTTCTTCGAGTGTGTTTCAGAAGAGGGCTCTTACATGGTGGAACGGGGTTATGAGAGACCGTGGTGCAGAAGTTGCTCTAGCATAGACATGGGCTGTACTTAGAGCTCTTATGATGAGTGAGTTTTGTCCTCGTCATGAACTGTGAGCATTGGAAAGAGAGTTTGATGGTTTGAAGCAAGATAGCGGTGAGCATCGAGCCTACACGGACCGTTATGAGGAGTTAAGTCTGTTATGCCCAAACATGGTCACACCGTTGTTGCACTGCCCGCTATGATGCTTGTTGCACCAGTTGCACTTGGGGTGGTTCCCTCGGTATCCACCCTGTCCTTGACTACCGGAAGATTGCTGACCAGGACTCTGGTAGTCATCAGTCTTTCGCTGCTGAGACTGAACTGAAGTAGAACCCTTACTGGAATTCCCATCCCATTTTCGCTTGTTATCATTGGGAGCGTCAGTAGTATTAGCACTAATACATTTGGGCAGTTTGTTCTGTTCAACTGCTTGATCGGTGAGACGATGGGCCAACTTAATGATTTGCTGAATGGTACCCAGGTTAGCTGAAGTCACGTGACTCTGAATCTCTGGTACAAGACCCTTGAGGTACAGCTCAATACGTTTGATGGGAGGGTCCACCATTGTAGGACACAAGATGGCCAGCTCGTTTGACCTCTTCGTGTATGCCTCGATCTCAGACCCCGTCATCTTCAAATTGAAAAATTTCACCTCCAGCTTGTGGATGTCATCACGACTGCAGTACTCTTCTTTAATCAGTTCTTTGAAACCGTTCCATGGGGTGGCATTAGCAACCGCCAGCCCTAACAGTTGAACCTGTGCTTTCCACCAGGTTAACGCAACACCTTCGAGTGTTCCCGTGGCATATTTCACCCTACGATCCTCGGAGAATTCACACATCTCAAAAACAAACTCAAGCTTCTGGAACCAGTGAAGGAGACCTACCGCTCCTTCTGTGCCGCTGAAGGTACTGGGTCGGCAATCCATGAAGGTTTTGAACGTACACACAGGAGGTTGAGCATGTTGACCTATTGCGTGAGAATAAAAGACAAGGTTAAGCACAAGAGTTGGTTTGTGAGAGTAGGATCTAAACATCCTAAGATAGGTCGAAATGGCAGGTTATATGTCACGTCCCCCGACCCATCCTGGACGGAATCGGGAGCCGCGAATAGCCAAGTGGTACCGGTGATTATTTTGAAAAATATTGCAGCGGAAATTTCATCAGGACCGTGAGTTAGAAAAAATATCAGAGTTTAGAAAACACCGGATTTTATTTATTAAATAGATGGGATAAACCCATGTTTTACAAAGGTAGCTTTAATAAGGGATAAACCCAATTACATAAAACAATATTTCTTAATTTGATTTAATTAATAAAATAATCCACTTCTTGAAGCCTTTCAGTGCCGTATTCATCTCTTACTCCAATCTACTGTAATTACATGAAACGCGTTTTAAAAATGTTTTGTCAGAAGGAAATACTGGTGAGTTCATTCATTTTGCTTAAAACGATATTTTGTTATAATTTACAGTATTAAGAGCGATTACAATGTTTCCATATATCAACTAACTACCCACAGTATTTGTCACTCGAACATCCATCGGTAACCTCAGAGTCCAATGGTGTCTGTGACTATGGTCATATCACCCCTTGGCTACCCCGTTGTCCAATGGTGACGGTTATCAAGTAATGTATACAAAACCCCACATACCGGCCGTAATTTGGTGATTACAAAGACTTAATCCCTGTAATTATAACTTTGAAAATAAACATGCTTTTAAAATCAAATTTGATAAAAAGAGAATGACTCACATTATAAGCATGCAGATTTATACAGGCAGAGCTTAGCCTATTGATTAGTCTTGTATGTAACCTAGTGCACACGAACACGGTAAGTAACTAATACAACATTTACGATAACTCACGAGATTAAAACCCTCACGACAAATGACAAAGTGCAATCACTTAAACATCCATCGGATTCACAATAAATGAGAGAGTATTCCCCGAGTTCGGGTGGTACTCAAACATCCTGTCGGAATCACGACTAATGACAAAGGATAGCACTTAAACATCCGGTCGGATAGTTTCAATTGATCGGATATTGAATCGTAGCAGCGATCGAGTTATTACCCTGCTTTGCGGCAGAATTCGGGCTTATGTGTGTGTTTAGTAGTAATCAGACTATAACTCAGTATACGAATTGAGTTTTATAGTCGTTCCAACGCCAAAATGCAAGTCCCACACCCCTCTATTTATACTGAAGATTTGACCCCCTCACGTGGCGCGAGGGGTCCACGTGGTTGCGTCGCGTGGCGCAACGGGTCACATTTTATTATAGAGTTGCCACGTGTCTTGGTAGCCTAGCTGAGTCGACAGTTCGTTAAAATTCAATTTCGACAACAAACTGTGTAGATAATACTGACTAGGAAATACCCCCCCTGAGTTTTAGGGGCCCTGATACTGATTTTGATTGTTCTGAAATTTTTAGGGTTTGTGCAGGATTACTTGGGGTCTCAATTAGGGTTTCCTATTGGGAAAATAAAATAAGAAATAATAGTTTTGGTGAGAGTTGTTATGGTTTGGGACAAAAGGGAATAAAACGGTGAGAAAAGAAAATGGACTCACTTTGTAACTTTAGGATTCAACTAGAAAATCTCCTGGTATAAATCTTGGGTATAAAAATATATATAATTGTAAATGTGTTAAGTATAGTACCCCTAATTCAACCTTGTCCCTATGTCACGAGACAGAACCCCAACGAACTTAGTCAGGTAGAGCCTTGACATGTTTTATGGGCTCAGATCAATCGGAAAGGGTAGCGGTGATCGGGAGTTAAAACACTTAAAACAGGGCAGGGCTCTATTATTATAGAATGAAAAGAAAGAGGGGCGCCAAGGAGACAGAAAGGAAACACTTTGAGCAATTTGTGAATTTGTGAGGTTATCTGTATTTATACTAAAAATGGTTTGGCTTGAATCTTATGCTTCTTAGGACACGTATTCTCATCTATCACTAATATAGGTACACATAGAAAATTTCGTGCATATATGTCAAATTCATGTTGGACACGTGTTTCATTCTCCACTTCATTTTAGTTATTTATTTTATTATTTTATTGTATATGTAGAAAATGGCAGGCATATAATTCGAAGTCTATGGACACGTATAAATTCTCAAATTCAATTTAGTTATTATTATTTTATTAATATATATATATATATATATATTTATAATTAATTTAACTGCTTCACTTATTTGGCGCGTATAACTTCTAAAATATGACGTTCTAGAAAATAATAAATATGTCATTAGAACAAGAATATTTTTGTCTACATTTGGAACCAAGTTTCAATAAAAATAGAGTAGGTTCAAAATACAATGTATTTTTATAATTTAATTATTATACGGTTCATGGGTCCGTCTAATTACTTCATATTTCTAATCTTCAACTTACCCGTAATCTACCCGTTTAATAATATACGTTTTTATATACTTTTATTTTATTTAGAAAGGTCACCTATATACAGGCCAATTAATTAATATAATATTTCAACCAACTATATATAAAATAGTTTTTAAAACTATTTGGGTTGAATAATTATATTAAAAATAAACTAGTTACTAGTTACTAGTGGTTAATAAATTTAACCAAACCTATAATTTATATGATAAAAATGGGAATGTTACATTATACCTCCTGCTAGAATTGCTGCGAGTGCCTCAGCCACTCGTTCGTTGATTTGGGCCGTTAACTGGGCTTGGTTTAGGTTGATACGTCCTCCGCGTCCGCTCATGATCTTCATAACGAAGCAACGTAAGTGAGAAAAAGTGTCACGAAAGTGCGTAAGTGAGGGATGACAGTAGAGAGTAAGCACACAGGGTTCCAATAGCAGTTATCACATTAACTAGTGCACAATGTGAACTATCTAACCGACAATATAACATAAATCATACCACCTATTGTGACGAGTCTTGCACGTGGAGCGAAGCGTCGTTGTGGATCGTTGAGCACAGTACATGTTATAGTCTGGTTTTATCAAAAAGCCTTTCCCTTTTTAAAACCAAGTTCACTATAACCAATGGCTCTGATACCAATCTGTCACACCCCCAAAATCCACCCGCGGAGTACCACCGCTTGGAGGCGTGACATGACCAGGATCGACCCACCAATCATATTGAACTACGTAAAGAAGGTAGTATCTAAAGAAGGTAACCGACTTTAAGTTAACAGTGGAAGCATAAAACATAAGTCCAAAACATAAGTTCCATAGTTCATAAGTTTAAAGTCCAAAACGTAGGTTTAATAAGTTCATAAGGATTTAAATATTTAGCACGGAACATAACAGTCCGTATCCCACAACGACCTCCTCCTCGTGCAAGCTCCATAAGCGTCTAGCGACCTGTAAGGCATGTAACAACGAGTCAACAACAAAGTTGAGTGAGTTCACGTTTGGTTGTTTAGTTTTAAGTTGTTTCTGAAAAACGTGGTTTGACTTTCGTTGGCTTATTGCCGTGGGGGTTACCCGTAGTTGAAAGTATGTTTAACCAGTTCCTTTTCATTACCCAAACCATATCCATAATCAGTGGGGGCTTCCCCATGTGAACTACTAGACAGTATGATATCGACTACTACGAACAATAGTTGTGCCCTACATCAGTGTCTATCATCATTGACAGTTTGCCATAGTTCATTAGTACACGCCCGTTCGGACGACACGGTGTGAGGTTTGTTAAAACTAATAGCGCTATTAACTAATGACCCGCTCCCCATCGGCCTCGGCGATTAAGTCGATATGAATGAGGGACTTAATGATAGAGTTTTGTCTAGTAAGTTTCAAGGTTGTTGTCCTACCCAAGGAGGATGAACGTACGTATTCTACCCAAGGAGAATACGCAGAATTATTATTGGCATCCTACCTATGGAGGATGGCCGTACATATCCTACCCAAGGAGGATATGTAGATTCCGTTTTAATTTCTTTAACCCATTCCCAACCACCGGGAATCCCATGCCTTAGAAAGTGTGTGAACTCACCTCGGTTGCTCGGTTTGACTCTCAAAAATAGCAAACAGTCAAGGTCGGTCAATCACATCCTAATATGATTACCAGTTAGTCATTTATTGATTTTCAAATAGAGCACAAAGTTACTACACGTATCTATCACATAACATGCATCACTTTAACGGTTTATGCCCATATAAGCTTCCCATCTATTCCCTACTCATAAACAAACATACGATATTGCACATAACACTTTTATTGACATATAACATGTTATATCATTCTCGGATAACCTACCCAACATTTAGACACGCAAATTACTACTTTTGTCGTTTCAGCTTTTATATTCAAAACTGAGCTATTTTCGGGGATTTTAATAAAATAGTTAACTTATTCCAAAAATTTCCAACTTTTTACAGAAGGTCTTAAACGATCCAAATATTATGGTGTAAAAATCTCGGGATCCAATTCATTACCAATATTTTATGAAAATTCATTTTCCGGACTGCAATCTGACTGCAGTCCACGAAATAATTCATTAAAAATTCATCGTAAGTTCGATTTACGAAATTCCAGTGGGAGAATTACAAATACATCAGTGGTCATCTACTGTACAAATTTCATGGGCTGATTCAACACAGAACTCAAGTTATGACTAAAAAAATATCGCCTATTTACTGCAGTAAAAACTCAGCTTTAGTTGCTGTTACAAAAAAAGGTCTTTAAAAATTGTAAACGAAGTCCAAAAATTATGATTCCATTGCCATTAGAACCGTATTTCATAATACATAAACCTAGACTCCAGAAAATACATTTTCTGCTTTATTAAGGTCTGGTTACAGCCAACTGAAGTTGGCTGTAAATACCAACCAGCTTTCTGTTTTTAGTTCTCTACTTTCTAACGCATGTTCGATTGATTCCGTTATCATGTTTAGTGATTAATAACGACCTTTAACATCAATATTAACAAGTAAATCAGCAAGTAATCAGCACATATCAAAACAACTTCATACTAACATTATTACATCATGTTTCATCTTTTTAATGTTCTTGTTTCTTTAGTGATTTGAACATACTAAACATACTACGACTTGTAACCAAGAAACAAGATGAACAAAGGGGCACAAGGAACTTACTACTAGCACAAAGCTAGGGTAGTATCTAATGAAGAAGATGATGAGAAAAAGATGATGAATAAGCAAGAACAAGGCTCCTTTGAAGCACCACAAGATGCAACCTCCTTAGAGTCACCTCCTAGTCTTGTATGAAGCTCAAGGGTGGATGAAGATCGTGGTGAAAGGGTGGTGATGGTGGCGGTTTCGGGTGGAGCCGAAAGGGAGAGAGAGTGAGTGAAGTGAGAGACTGATCTTGAGGAATGATGAGAAATCTAGGCCACCATACTTATATTAATGTCTTCCAATATTTTGTTTAAAGGATCAAGCAACAATCACACCAAATATTTGAAGTAAGATCTTATTTTGTAGATATTTAGGGGGTGTTATGGTATACGGGGATCATGACTAGCCAAAAATAATTAAATAATGTGTTTGACAAATATTTGGTGTCCCGGGTAATGTTCGGTTGTTTGGTTGGATACTGTTTCGTTAAAGTGTTTAATTGTTCCGTAAGGTGTCTTATATATATATATATGAGTTAATAGCCAAAATGGTCGCTGAGGTTTGCTCATTTTTGCCAGTTTAGTCCAAAATGCAAAATTTTTAAATCTGGATCCCTGAGGTTTGCATTTTGTTGCCATTTTAGTCCAAATTTCAAAAACCCCGTTTTTGAGTGTTGAAACCTGATTGTTTTGTCTTTTTGTGCTGGGGCAATTTGGTCATTCTGATTTACTCTTTTAATAAATTAAAACAAAATTAATTATATTTTATATATATATATATATATATATAAAACTCTCTATCTCTCACTAAAACACAGTTCTCACTCCCTCTCAGTTCTCTCTCTCTACACAGATCCCCATCCACATATCACCACCATTCACCACCGTTCACCACCGCCATCCACCGGTCTGCCTCTCACTCAAATCCATCTTATGTTGGATCCTCATCTCAAATTAGCAATGTTTCTTGCCCTAATCCAGATGTGCGACCCCAATTTGTGCAGACATCAACTGTTCTTCAACTTCCCAACATATCCCTAAACCTAAAGCGGGTTCCCCTAAGAACTTATCAAAATCAAGCAGAGGCAAAGGGGCTAAACCTAAAGTGGGTTCCCCAGGTTCTGCACCCAATTTCATGACCACCACCACCATCTCTCTGTCTCCCTCCTTCACCCACCACCTCCAACAACACACCACCACAACCACCTTCAAACCTGCAACAACCCTAATCACCAACCACCTGCAAACCGTCTTCGACTAACCCTCCCACCGCCACCGTCTCCACCAGAACCCTAACCCCAAACCTGCAACAACCCAAATCAGTAACCAACACGATTCAACCCACCACCCCTACTGAAAACCCTAATCCCAAGAACCTGCAAACAACCCTAATCACCAACCACCTGCAAACAACCTAGATCCATCCGGAAGAGAGAGAGAGGGAGAAGAGAGAGAGACATAGGCGGTTTTGTTGTTGTTGTTCGTCGATTTACACCTGTAAACGCTGCTACCGCCGTTAGCTTGATGAGTAGCAACTAATAAAGGATTTACACAGAGGTTAGTGTCGCCGGCGTGAGGTGGTGGCGGTGGTGGCGGCAGAGAGGAGTAGGGGGAGAGAGAGAGAGAGAAGTGGTGGTGGTGCTTGTGAAGAGAGAGAGGATGTGTGTGTTTATATAAACAGAGAGAGAAGTTTTTTTAAAATGGCTATTTTGCCCCTAAGGAAAAGGACAAAAACCAGGTTTTTTTTAAAGAAATCTGACCTGATTTCATTTTTGGACTAAAATGGCAATAAAATGCAAACCTCAGGGACCCAGATGTTAAAATTTTGGATTTTGGACTAAAGTGGCAAAAGTGAGCAAAACCTCAGGGACCATTTTGGCTATTAACTCTATATATATTTTTGTAACACAATTAATTCCTAGCACTTAGGAAAATATTCAGGACCATTTAGTAAATTTTCTGTGCACGACTAGTATGTTAACAAACACATGTAAGTACGACACAGTAACAGGAAACAGTTAAGTAATTCAACACAGTCACTAAGCACTTTAATTATCATTAAATAATCGTACGGATACATGTAAATACAAGGGTTGTCACATTCTCTCCCTGTTAAGAAAATTTCGTCCCGAAATTTAGTTCGTGGTTACTGAGGAAGCTAGTTATGTTGCGTTGGTTTCCTGGTTTTCCTGGGATGTCACATTCTGTTTCTTGTTTTTGCTTGGGAAGATGCTGTCGAGGGGTCGGGCATGCCACATTTATTCCTTTTCTTTGTATTTATGTTAGTTTTTGCTGCATATTTGTTCCTTTTGTTCATTTAAGCTTAGTTGGTCCTGAAAATTCAAAAGGAAGACAAAAGCACACTTTTCCAACATTAGTACTAAAAAAAGGGTTAGTTTTATGCCTCATTTGATGTAATTTACATGTTGCATTTTACACACATCAAATACCCCCACACTTGAATCTTTGCTTGTCCTCAAGCAAAACTCTTTATTTTGTGGGTTACACACTGATGTGTGTAAAATGCAACATATAAATTACATCAAATGAGGCATAAAACTAACCCTTTTTTTAGTACTAATGTTGGAAAAAGTGTGCTTTTATCTTCCTTTTGTATTTTCAGGACTAAATGAGCGTAAATGAACAAAAGGAACGAATATGCAGCAAAATCTAACATAAATGTAAGAAAATGAATAAACGTGGCATGCCCGACCCCTCGACAACATCTTTCCAAGCAAAAACAAAGAGACAGAAGGCTGACCACGGCCCCGTGCCCAGCGGACACGGGGGCGTGGCCAGGAGCCTGCAGAAAAGACAAAGTTGTAGAAGCTTCTATTCCCAGCACGGGGACGTGCCCAGCTCAACACGGGCCATGGTCAACACCAAGATTCGCAGAATCTTGCAAATCTTGATCGTACATATACGCTTCTGCACACGGGGCCGTGCCCAGTTAACACGGTGGGCGTGTGGAGCTAATGCATACAAATTGTAATTAATGAAGAAAGAGAAAGGGGATGGACACGGGGTCGTGCCCAATGGACATGGGGCCGTGTCCGGGCTTCTGTGTAAGCTATAAATAGGGGTGCTTGGTTTATTTCAAAGGCATCCCTTGGCAAACCACCTCTCTCCCACTTCACCCACACTCCACCACCACTACAACCCACATCCACCACCTTCATCCATCATCCATCTTAGAGTGTGTGTAGTAGTCTCGGTATCCAAGATTGATAGTAAGAGTTCTTGACAATCAAATGACATGTATGCCTAAGTCTCTTACATCACTTGGTGAAGACAAAGATTTAGTGTAATACTTTTGATTTTTAATTATTTCGCCCTTTTTATTTGGTTTTGTATTAATGATTTTAATAACTAGTTTCTTATGTTGAAGGTAAAACTTCCTTATCATTTATCCATGGTGTCTTGGCATTATTTTACTATCTATATAAAATAAAAATTTTTCACCATTCATATCTCTACGGTCTATATAGAGATATGTTGGCAACCTGGTCGGGGGGTTAAGGGAATGGTTTGGTAAGGTTCTTGCCTTGTTCAGTGTATAGATCCTACAAGGACCTGGGTTAAGCTTACTAGGCCCTCCTTCAATACCCACTTGTATTGGATGGCGGGGGTGCGAATGGCTTGATCCCCTCATATGTAAACTACTATTAATACATTAACCCGGCTACTTGGGATGTATCCCTGCTGACTCAACTTAGCCGAGGGTAACGTCACCTTCAAAAGAGGGGCCTACCACATTAAGCATTAATAACTTAATTAATTATCTTTCAATATTCCGGCCCTTTGGGATTGTATCCTTGCTGACTTAAACCACTAGGTTGAGGGTAACGTCACCTTCAAAAGAGGGGCCTACTATTATAACTAAGATGAACTCTTAAAAAGTGCAAAAGTGCGGAAATCATCAAAGGTTACACTAAAGGCGAGTCGGATCCAAGTGACTCATCTTGTCTATCTGTTTTTATTTTATTTTATTTTTCAGCAATTTTAGTTTTTATTTTCATGTTTAAAACCCTTTCTAAAATTTTAATTTGATTAGACATTGAGGAGAAACCGGTACTAAAAGCTCTTGTGTCCTTGGACGACCTCAGTATCTTACCAACGCTATACTACACTCACGATGGGTGCACTTGCCTATATGTGTGTTTAGTGTTAGTAGAATATCGTGTTTTATAAATTTAAAACTTGACTGAAGTGTTAAAAAGGGCTTAAAATATTCACAAAAACATATGTGTGTTTAGTGTTAGTAGAATATCGTGTTTTATAAATTTAAAACTTGACTGAAGTGTTAAAAAGGGCTTAAAATATTCACAAAAACATATAACGCTACACACGCTTCACACACCCAAATGGAATGGGTAGAAAAGAAGTTTTGGGCTTGTCTTGAGTGTCGGGAACCCAGATCTTTATTGGGTTTTATTTTTATACTATTTTCAATCCTATTCGTTATGATTTATTTAGAATGTTTCATAAGAGAAATTACTTATTTGTGCATAATGTGCTTCTTTAAAATTCCATTTATATACAAGTTCACATACCTCATGGGAGATCACTCAACACTCGACCGAAGATGTATTTTTGTGAAACGCTAGAGACCGGCATGGAACTTACTTCTACCATATGCTTGCCAAGCAATCAATCCCTCCTTTTTAACTATAAACCTTTGTAAATATCAAGAGGACTTTGGGAATGGTTAGGCTTGGGTTAAAGGTAGGTGGTTTTGGGTTAGTGGTTAGTAAAAAGGGCTAAAAGCGTCGGTTGTCGTAAAACATTTTTGTTTTTGTGACTTTTATTCAAACTAAGCACTTTCAAACAAAGTTTCGTTGAGGAACTTGTTTGTTTATTGCTAGACTTCATTTTTTTGATAAAGAATGTCATAAGAAAACCGAGCTTTTTACTAAAATAAAGGGTTTAAAAGAAAAAGGGTTTTGGTGGGTAGAGGGTGTTTGTTTTGTGGGTTTAGAAATGAAAATGTTTAGGCTCAAAAGGGGTTAACTAAGGGGATTTTGGGTAGGTGATAAGAAAAATGAAAAATAATGGTGTTGAAAAGAAAAATGGGTTAGTCTTAATGCCTCCATCATTTACTTACCTGAGTTTAAGTTGGTAAGGACCGGGAATGTATCGTCGTGGCAAATTCTAGAGTCGAAAGAAACCAAGCGGCTATTCACACAAGAAACGAAAAATGAGCATTTAGTTTAAAGATGTATGCTTGTATTGCTCAATAAAGGCTCAAAACTCACTTTTTGTGGGAATGAGTTTATAATGTGATCTAGTATATATAATCAAATTTTAACTAGATTTGTCATGCCGTTTCATAATTTTCTTATTTTGGTTCTTTTTATCATGACGCTATCGGTTGTAAATTTGTAAAAATATAACATTTTTAGAACTTGTTAATCCCAAATTAAACCAAGACAAGTAGAAAAAATGAAAAGTTTTTGAAAAAATTTGGGGTGATTAGCGGTTCCAATAGAGCTTTGTGTAAGGCTTGTTATTAGGACTTGCAAAATTCAATGTTTTAGCATCCCCCCACACTTAAATAAGGTGTTGATTGAATGTGTAAAAAGGTGTTTAAAAACAAAATTTTATGTTACTGGGCGTCTGGACACTGGCCCGTGTTGGTCCAGGCACGTCCCCGTGTTCAGATCGCCAGTATCATAATTAACAGAAGGCTGGGCACGGGGGCGTGTTCAATGAGAACGACCCCGTGTCCAGTTACCTGAACTGGGTGTTTTCTGCAGATCCTTGGGCACGGGGGCATGTTGGGCTGAGCACGGCCCCGTGCTGAACTTGCTGTAATGAAGAAAAATTATCGGAAGGCTCTGTTTTTGTGTATGGGGTGTGCGTTCAAGTTTCACTTAGTAACCTCCACCATTTCGAGTGTGTTTTATTCATCACAACTTCATCCAAACACCATTTAATACTTTGAAACCATCATTCATTCAAGAGTGAATTACATAATTTCCTAGAAAATAAAAAGCATAAACTAAATCTATATAAATAGGTCATGAAATACAAGAAATCTCAAACCACAAAGAAGTCCTAGCCTAGATATTTTTATTTTAAGAACAAAATTTCCAAAAAGATAATTTTTTCGGTTGAAAAGGCTTGTAGAACTTCTTTTCTGTAATGGGCCCCTCACACATCGTTAAGCCATTCTTCTATCTCCCCAGGGAGAAGGAAGGCAGACTCATTTGCCTCCTCGTTTTGAGGGGGTGAGACTTCCACCGGAACCTCTTGTAGGGCGTCAAGAGGAGGTTCCACGGGCATGTCATCCCATCCGGTGGGGTTAATAACTTCTTGTGCCAAGTTGCAATCTTCTTGGGGAAGGGTTGGTTCCATAGGAGGCCTTGCAAGAATATTCAACCTTTGGTGCAAAAGGTTGATTTCTTGGAAGCTATTTTCTAGCCCCACCGTTAGATAGTTGATACGGTCAATAAGGACTTCTTCTACGGATGTCATCTCATCGAGAGCTTCTCTTAGTGCCATCACATAACGCACAAGGGTTACTTCGATCGAAGGCCTTCGTTCCCTGCGACTGTTCCTTGAATGTGCTGAAGAGGTTCCACTATTCTGGCTTGACATTCTAAGAAAACAAGTCGAAATGTTCAATTTAATGAAATAGTATTCCGGCCACGGCCTCGTGCTCGCTGAGCACGGCCCCGTGGCTACCTCTCTGCAGATTTTTGAAACAAGGAATCTTATAGCTTTAAATTATTTTTCTGACTTTTGAGGCATTTTTAAGTAGAAATAACTTAAAACAATGTTGTAAAACTTATTTTTGATAAGATTTAAAAACCTAACAATTATAACAATAAAGCTTGAAATCGTGGAGATCTCACGTTTTAATGGAGGTTTTGAGGAGAGAATGAAGAAGAAGGCAATAGACAAAAGTAGTAAAGACAAGACGGTTGTTGAGAACCTTCTTTAGAATATACCTTGTAGGGTATATGTGAAGATCCCACTAGATCTTTTTCTTTTGAATGAGTCCAAGTGTGCAGGAATCTTGCTGCATTTATAGAAAATGACAGCACGCTGGACACAGCCCCTTGTGTAGACAAGATTCTGACACTTTTTGTCAGTATTCTGACCTAAAGTCAGACAAGAATCTTCAGGTGGGCACGAGGGAGTGTTGACCTGGACACGACCCTGTGGTTAGAGGTTTTTATGAAGTTTCGTCTATTTTTTAAGGACTTTATCTGGATCGGGTGGTTCCTTACTGGACGGAACAACACCGAAGTGACTGAGGTACCTAAGTTGCCCTAGTTTTAGACAAGAACGCAAAAGGTTATCAGAAATGGTGAATCCTAAGCTAAACACCGGTGGGCGAGACCAACCTTTATTTTCCTTATCCGGGCTCTCGTTAAAGAAGGTATATGTCGAATCGCTCAGGTCCATGTATGCATCGGCGGAGACGGATGGGGAGTCCATCACGGCACAATCGACACATGGACGACTATCGCTCATGTCCTTACAAGAGTTGGAGGTGCTTTCGTGAGCAACGATGTTGTTATAATCCGAATGCGATCTCAATAATTCTCGTTGATCATCGTCTTGAGATGAATTAGTTATTTCCATCTCAAGTTCTCTTATCAATTGGAGAATTATTTCTTCCATTTGAAATAATTCTTCTATAATCATATCATCTAGAAGAGATGATTGAGAGCATTCGAGGGAGAGATAGGGATTGTTTTTACTTTCGCCCATCTGAAGTTTACAGGAAAACGATGGGTCTATATAGTGGGGAATGTAATTTAAAAAAATAGCATTTTAAATATTCATGAGATCCGCCACATATTTGACGCCATGCACCATGTCGGCACCCCCGTCCCCTAATAACCCGTGAACGGGCGGTCGTGGCCAGTTTCAATGGTATCGGTGTTTATCAGTTTGGCAGCGGAAATTACATCAGGACCGTAGTTAGGACATATTTTATCAGAGTAAAATACCACCCTTTTATAATATCAAACACATGGGAAAATCCTAAGTTTCCAGTACACACATTTTTATAGGGATCAACCCTATTTTATTTAGATAAAAACATCTCTTTATTTAGGTAACTTTTATAGCCACTTTTCCAAGCCTTCAGTGCTGTCTAGCTGGCTTCTATTTAGCTTTCACATTTTATTACCTGAAACGCGTTTAAAAACATTTTGTCAGTGGGAAATACTGGTGAGTGAATTCCTGTTTAATCAAGACAGGTAAAACCGTTTACAGTATTAAGGGCGGTCGCACAATTACATTTGTTTATTTTCTACTTTAATTACCACCCACGGTACTGTCAATCAATGACTGGTGGTCATGTTACTACTCACAGTGTAGTAACAAATTTTGTTTACAAAACACCAACATACCGACGATAATTGTAGAATACAAATACTCAATTACTGTTTAATATAATGTAAATCAATTGAGGTTTTGTAAAAACAGTTTGCAAAAAAGAGATTACTCACATTGCTATCTTAGGGTTTTCCTTTGTGATTTCCTGGTGATTATCTATTAATTACACAATGCACACACTTTAGTATAATAACCCAATATTTACATTAGTAATATCCTCCCCGAGACAGAATTCCAACGATACGTCGGGCAGAACCTCGACAGCCGTTACGGAACCCTAGGTCAATCGGACAGCGTATCTAATACGTAACCGGGGGTTATGATACTTACAACGAGGCAGAACTTCATTAATTAGGGGGGTATAATGTCCGGGTATAGTGTATAATATAGAGAAATTAAGAGAGAGATCGAGAGAATGAACGAGTTGGGACTGAAGGCCGATGGCCTCCATTTATAGGGCCTTATTTCGAGTTTGTCGCGCCCCGCGTAAGAGAAGGAGAGGGCCTACGCGGCCCGCGAGCTAGGGTATGTAGGCCCTAGGCTTGCTGAATCGGACAACTAGTCTCGACACAACACCTGGCACGTGGCAACAGGGGGTGCGCCCTGATCTTGAGCTGTCGCGGCCCGCGTAAGAGACCACTATGGTCTTCGCGGCCCCCCATAAACCATTAAAATTGTTTTTATTTTATTTTTAATTATATAAAGGTATTTTGGGCTCGGTTTTTATTTACGGGTGTATTTTAGGAAATATAGGGATGTTCTACAAATGTTAGGGGTGTCGGAAATAATTTTGGAGGGTTGTTATACACCATAAGAGGAGTGAAATTAAAAATGATCAGTATCACTCATGTTTATGCCAGAAATTACCAACCGTCGGGATCTTACGCTTCTGTTTTCAGTAACTAAAACTTGGGCACGGGGGCGTGTTCAGTGGGCACATCCCCGTGTTCAGCTACTGTCCGAATTAAAACAAGATTGCCAGTACCAAAGATTGGGCATGGGGGCGTGTTCAGCGGGCACAGTGTCACACCCTGACTTTTGCGGAAGCGTATGATGTGTGACTGGTTTAATATCATTGCATTCAATCATAATAAACAACTACATAATTTAAAACGATGTTCATCCATTCATAAAATTTGAGTATTACAAACACTAGTTGTTTAAGTTTTAAAACACAACCTTCGACTAGGTTACAAACCAATAAAAGTGGATGACATCTAAACTTGAAGTCTACTTCTAGTTACAACACCCGCGCCCAAGATCCATCCTGTCACCTGAAATACATGTAATTTTGGAAAACATCAACACAAGTTGAGCGGGTTCATGCGTTTTGTGTGAGTACTCTAAGCTTGTAAATCTTTGAGAGAATCCTTTGTAAACAGGTATTAAAAGCATGTATGAACATGAATGTTTTACAAGGACTTTAAGGCATGTGAGGACATAGGAAGCACTCGTAATGAGTATATACCCTTGTCGATTTACCTCGACTGTGTCGATCTCCCTCGACTGTGTCGATCTCCCTCGACTGTGTCGATCTCCCTCGACTGTGTCGATTTACCTCGACTGGGACTCCGAAGCACTACTTGGTACTAGTTGTGACCATGAGTGGGGTTCGGCCGTACTCGTTAGATCTAACCCTCGTCCCTAATTAAGTATTAGTGGCATTTCAATATCTTGTCTATGCTCACATGATCTAGTATTTCATAGGCATTTCATACCATTTTAAGCATTCGTAACATGTATTTCACCATCAGGAGTTATAAAACCAAAAACAGTTAAGAGAAAAGGGGGAGCATGAACTCACTGTTTTGCGTCTTCAGTACTCGTAACTTAAACCTCGTCAGCAAAAACGACTACCTACAATGTGCTAGGGTCTATTAGACGAGCGGGCCGTGCCTTGCCTTAGTATTCATGTTTTGAGTTACGTTCCCTTTATGTCTTTAACATTATCCAAAGTTATAATACTTCTCGAGTATTTATTTTCGTGTTTCCTTCCCAAGGATGGGAGTATTTCATACATGTGTATTTGTATTCTCGTATTTGTAGTTTCTCAAAATAATATATTTTCTACTTGTCCAAATATGATACACTTTGTAATAATAAATAAATCATACTTTCATTTCTTTTGTATTCACAACAATGTTTACCAAAAATTTATTTGTAACGGTATTTTCTGGAATATTTTATAAGTTACGTTCTTGTTCGGTTTGCCAATATTTAAGTGTGTAACTTATATACTTTATTCCTTGTAATTTTTGGTATTATTTTGGATTGTAAGTTCTTGGTATTTTTGTTAAGTCATATTATTTTAAATCCAAAAATAATATAACTATACACAAGGTATACACATATTCACACAAGTGTCTTTAATGGAAAATATATATTCTAAATATATATTTACCCATTTTTATTTACAAAAACCAACCTCCGATACTTTGTATTTTTGTAACAAAACCTATGGCAAAGTTTATATTGAAAGTCATAGTTTAAAACATACTTATAAATACTTGTTTAGAAAATATTTTCTAAGTGTTTATATTTTTAGAAAATTTTGCCATAGTTTCCTTTGAAAATGGAGGTGTCCATGCTATATAGCATATCATTTTCTTTTCAAAATCAATCACACAATAATCAACAATCAACCCTAAACATCTTGCACTTACCAAGTGCAAAAACTAATCAATTTACGTAGTAACATGAACTTGATCTTTCACAAAAATGCGTAGTAACTTGGTAAAGTGTTTAGTAGCCTTAGTTACCCTCCAAAATATATTTACTTCTTGGTAAACTTCATTCTTGGAAGTTTTAGATGTTTACAACTTGTAAACATATTTTACAAAAACGTCCCTTTATCAAACCTTCTTGTTTTCTAGTGTTTCTACACTTATTTCATTACCAAAAATAGTGTAAGTTTAGTAAAAACCATGATCTTTCAAAAATTATATTTTGAACTTGGTTTTCTTGGAAAATCATTCATAAATCTTAGATCTACAAGTTTACTAGTTCACTTTGTTTATTATTTTACAAGAAATCATTTCATTCGTCAAGTTCGTGTGTTCACAAGAAGATGATCATCATACGTTGTTACATAATATCCTCCCACTTGCTAGATTATGTGTTTCATCACCATCAAGAAAGCTTCATGTGATGATTAACATCATCATCTCAAGATATCAACAAGTAAGCATTATACATTCACTAAACAACATCATTTCATTCATATATCATCTTATGTTAAGCTTCATGTTCAAGATTCAAGTGTATGTCGGGGGGGGGGGGGGATAGTGCACGGTCCTCCCAACCGCTGGAGTGATCTCACTCCGGGAGCCGCTACCCGACTAAGCTAGCTCCGCGGTGACTTCCCCATGCCGAGTTCTTACCCTGGGCGACATATGCCACTCCCAAGACTCGAACCTAGTACCTCTGGGAAGAGGTGGGTGTCGGTGGCCAACTGGGCTACCCCAGTTGGTTAAGATTCAAATGTATGTCTATGCCTTTTAGTGATCTTATGATTTTCAACAAATCATATCTTTTAACCACTAAAAATAGAAGTAAACAAGATTTATGAGAGATCTTACTACTAGCTTCAAGCTAGGGAAGAACAATGGTGAAAATGGAGTGGATAAAAGCAAACGGAAGAGGTCCTTGATGATCCACAAGCTCCAAGCTTCGTTAGTGACCTACTTACACCTCAAGATAAACTTGGAATGGCTAGATGATGACCGAAAAATGGTGATGGTGGGGAGGGGGTACACGGCTGAGAGGAGAGGGAAGGAAGAGAGTGGGTGTGGTGTGTTGAAGATGGTGATGCTTATGTCTTCTTATAATCCTTAATCTCTTTTATCCATTGGTTTATATGTCCCTTATAGTGCCATCATAATCTAATCAAATCTTAAGAAGATTCAAATGAGATTTAGGAAGATTGGAAAAATCTTGAGTGTGGGGCCCTCCCTTGGGCCGTAAACTTGGAAGGGGGAGGGGGTCCATGTGTAAATTTTATGGTAATGTAAGTAATTAGTTGGAAGATAAGGGTAAAGTCTAGTGTTTCATGTGTGACATGCATTATGTAGTATGTTAGGGTGTTCGGGAACCATAACTAGTTCAAAAATAATAAAACAATGCTTCTAGCAATATTTTGGTGTTCCGAGTAATGTCCGGTTATTCGGTTAGATACCGGTTCGTTAAAGTGCTAAGTTATACCATATAGTGTCTTTTATGTAACTTTTTGTGACCCTTTTAATTCCCGACACTTAGGAAAGCATACACGACCATTTCGCCATATTTTTGCACATTACTATCTTGTTAAAAGCTGAATTTTGCTTAATTGTGCAGAACTCTGCACTTCGGGTGAGTTTTAGGCACTTCCCAGCACTTAAACTATCACTTAGGCATGTAGTTTTGGGGTCCTTACTTCCCTACACACTATACTAATGTATCACTTGGTCTCTGGCTCATACTGGGCCTCAAAATACTGTCTGTGTATGTACTAAACTTCGTCAGCATTTTTTTTTAGTTTGTTTGGTAATGGTGCCAACTCTGTTCTGCGTATTATTAGAACTATATCGTGTTGCATGTAGCAACGAATGAAGTCTTGCAACATGAAATGCCATTGTATGTATATAACAGTAAGCAGAAATTCATTTGTCTTGTAAACTAGATCATGCACAGTTATTAAAGCACAGATTACTGTTCATTTAGTGTACGGAATGTACGGAAAAGTGACAGTTGTCACAGTCTCCCCCTGTTAAAAGAATTTCGTCCCGAAATTCAAGCGATGCCATCGGTCGCAGGGGAGTTGTGAATCAAATGTGGTCACTTAGATTTAAAATTTGCCTTCATGTTCCCATGTAACTCTGGGTCATGATATGAATTCTATCGTACTCAAGTAATTCAATTACGTCTTTTTTATGTCTTGTGGACTCTTGGTCCATAACCTTAATAGGTTCTATAGTAATTTTGTCGTTTGTCATTGACGTGAATCTTATTTGTGGGAACAACGACTGTTCCTTGAGTCAGACTCCTCTAGACACATGGAATGTGTCGCGATCACTACTGATCTTTTTCTGTAAGTTTCATCTTGTGAACAATGGTTCTGATCCCTACATCGGGGCCCAACCTTTACGTTTTCCAAATCACACCACGCCTTCTCTAGGCAAGGCTCCCATTTAAGTCATACTTCTTATCTCAAATTCTTACAATTTCCGCCGCTCATCGGCGCAATCTTTCTGTATTCCGCGGACTGTCTCGATATGATCACATATCTGAACGATCTTGCCTCTAGTTTTTCCTGGACCAACTCGGGCAAGTAGATTGTTTATCTCCGGTCTCCATTCAACACGACGGGAATCGACTTATTATGTTCCAACTAAAGCTTCACTCGAAGCGATTTAAACAGCGGTGTGATAAATACTGTTGTAGGAAAACTCCACTAGGGCAAGTGAGTGTTCCAACTTTTCATCAAAGTTTATCACACAAGCACGTATCATGTCCCTACAGTCTGCATCGTTCAGTAGTTCAGTCCATCTTCATTAATATTCAAGTTCTTACGATCAACGGTGTGCTGCAACCCTTGTGATTTGTAAAGGTCGTGCAGCGTTTTCTTACAGGTAATGACGTCAAATTTGCGGCGCGCAATTACTGTATCTGGATCAAGGTTTCTTCTTATGATTCCTTAATCAATGTGCCGCGTATGCAATGTTGTGGTCTCGTTGCATCGACGTGCAATCGAGACTTTGTCGAGAAGCGTCACATAATTGCAACTCTAACTCCTTAGTTCTTGATTGAAGGGTTGACATGAATCTCGTTTTCATCCACCATGCACCCTAAGGTTGTTACCTCGCGAATTCGAAATCCGCTTTTCGACATCTTAGCACATAACTGTTCTTTCTCTAAGAGTTGCAAGGTAAATTGAAACTGTTGCTCACGGCCTTCCTTGGTCGTTGGCCATATAAGAATGTAGTCAATAAATATAATCATGATCTATCCAGGTATGGCTTACACGTTCGATTCATGAGGTCCATGAAAATTGTCGATGCACGTGTTAAGCCAAATGGTACGACAAGGAACTCATAATGCTCGAAGTGAGTCCTAAAGGTCGTTCTAGGGATATTTCCTTCTTGTATTCATAGTTGAGGACATCCTGTCCTCAAGTCGGTCTTTGAGTGGTAACTGTAACCTGACGGTTGGTCTGTTCATGTCATCAATCCTTGGCAAAGGATACCAAACTTTGCCATCCGATTCTCTGGAATTTATGCAAAATGGAAACTGTCAACTTTCTTTTTGTGTCATTAACTAAGGGTGTCATGTCCTTAATTTCCTCTATTTAGCAGCTCTTACAGTTATATCGAAGGCTCATGCTTCGCGGACCAAGCTAGTCGGTAAGGCGTCATTCGGCACTGGTTCCGCTCCTGGCACGAGGGTTATCCTAGACTCCTTCTGTTGCTGCGGAGGTGTTCCTGGCAAGTCTTCAGAAAGGCTTCTGGAAGTTCCTCCACCACGGGGTTGTCTTCTAGCTCCAGCTCTCTATACTTGGGTATCCAATCCATGCTGACTATCATATCATGACTTCCCAAGTCAATGGTAACAGAAGATTCCGGCCTTCTGAGTCCCCAAAATTGCTTCGTCTGCTTAAACTAGCCTTCTATATGCCCATTTCTAAAGAATACGGGACGTATATTCTACCCGAAACTAGGCCAAGCAGTTTCTTAAGTTCTAAGCATGCAAGGTTAAAGTTGATGCCAACATTAATTAAAAATAGATGCATAGGGTTGGTTAATAGGGAACGTACCCATAACCGCATCTGGATCCTGGCGTGTTTCACGAGTTTCGATCGTGAAAACCCTTTCTTGCTTGTTTCTTCCTAGGGCAACCTTTCCTAAAGTGCCCTACTTCACCACATTTGTAGCAACCTGGTACTCTACCATTATTTCTTTTGTCTGGATCCTTCGCCCAACAGGCATCCTTGCTGTGTCCTTCTTTCCCACACTTTCCGCACTTAGGCCTCAGACATCGACCTTCATGGTGAAAATTGCATTCCCCGCACCTCGGCTTAGTCCCCGAGTAAACTTTACCACCAGCCTTATGGGTGGCTCCATAAGCTTTCCTGCCATGCGGCGGGTTCACTTCCTTTCTTTTGTTAGCTTTAGAGCTTCCATAGCCGACTTGGGTGCCTATCTTTAGGTTTGAAGACTTCCTTTTCTTGTTGCCTGATGACTCCACATGAGTCTCTTTCTTGCTATCCTCAGATTCCGAAAATTTCCCCATGCGTAGAGCTTCTTCAGTAAGAGTGACACTCAAATCGATAGCCTCTGCAATGGTTGAGGGCTTTGAGGTAGTAACCATGCTCCTAATTTGAGGTGCAAGTCCCCAAATGAATCGTTCAATCCTCTTGAATTCTGGCTTGACTAAGTAGGGGACGACCCTAGGCAAGTCATGAAATCGCTGGACATATTCGGGAATCTTCAGTCCGTCCATTTTCAAATTCCAGAACTCCACCTCAAGCTTCTGGATTTCGGCCCTAGAACAATATTTCTTTTCCATCATTTTCTTGAGATCGTCCCAGCTCAGTGCATAACCAGCATCTGCACCAAGGGTTTGAACCTGAAGGTTCCACCAGGAGAGTGCGCCATTTAAAAATAACCCTGAGATTAAGGTAACTCTCTGCTGGGGCGAACAGTTACTCATTCTTAGAATAGAGTCAGTCTTTTCAGCCCAAATACCAAATGCTACGGCACCTCCTGTGCCATCAAAATTCAATGGCTTGAAGTCCAGGAATTGTTTATAGGTGCAGCCAGTTGAAGGGTTATTTCCGGAAGTGCCACCGCTGTGTTCGGAGCGGAGGGCTTCATGTCATGCAATTGCCTGTGAGATTCGTTCTTGAAGCTCGACTTCTGTCCTTGGTAACGTACTGGTGTTTCTGTCACGTCTGGGCGGCATTCTCTTCTGTCAAAATGGTAAGGAGTAGGTTAGACAACATTCCATAATTGTCTACGAGGCACATAGTACCATATGTAAACGTGTAATCACCCAATATCACATGCATATATACTCAACAATGCGTGAGCGAGGCAACAATTACTGAGCCTTCATATAGGCTTGGCAACTTGGTCTATTGTTTGTAATAATGTATTCGAGGCTATATCGCCCTGGTCATATGATGCGTGTGAAGTGTATATATAAGTTTAAGTATATTTTAAGCCCTTTTACACTTTTTTAGCCAAGTTTTAAATTTATAAAACACAATATTTACTAACACTAAACACACATATGGGCAAGTGCACCCATCGTGAGCGTAGTATAGTGTTGGTAAGATACCGAGGTCGTCCAAGGACACAAGAGCTTTTAGTACCGGTTTTAATCCTCAACGTCTAATCAAATCAAAAAGTTAGAAAAAGGTTTTAAACTAAAAAAAATGAAAACTAACTAAAATGCTGAAAATAAAAATAAAAATAAAACAGATCGACAAGATGAATCACTTGGTTCCGACTCGTGTATAGTGTAACCTTTGATTATTTCTGCACTTTTGCACTTTTTAAGAGATTATCTTAGTTATTGTAGTAGGCCCCTCTTTTGAAGGCGACGTTACCCTCAACCTAGTAGTTTGAGTCAGCAAGGATACAATCCTAAAGGGTCGGATTATTGAAAGATAATTAATTAAGTTATTAATGCATATTATGGTAGGCCCCTCTTTTGAAGGCGACGTTACCCTTGGCTAAGTAGTCTGAGTCAGCAGGGATACAATCCTAAATAGCCGGGTTATTGTATTAATAGTAGCTTACATATGAGGAGGTCAAAGAGTTTGGATCCCCGCCATCCAATATCGTTAAGTATTGAAGGAGGTCCTACTAAATTTGACCCAGGTCCTTGCAGGATCTATACACTGAACAAGGCAAGACTCTTACCAAACCGTTCCCTTAACCCCCGACCAGGTAGCCAACATACCTCCATATAGACCGTGGAGATATGAATGGTGAAAATCTTTTATTTTATATAAACAGTAAAATAATGCCAAGACACCACGGACAAACGATAAGGAAAAATCACCTTCAACATAAGAAACTAGTTATTAAAGTCATTAATACATAACCAAGTAAAAAGTGCGAAAAGATTAAAAATAAAAAGTATTACACTAGACACTTTGTCTTCACCAAGTGATGTAAAAGACTTAGGCAAACATGGCCTTGATTGTCAAGAACTCTTACGATCAATCTTGGATCCCGAGACGACTCACACACTCTATGATGGACAATGGATGATGGTGTTATAGTGGTGGTGGGTGGTGGGTGAAGTGTGAGAGAGGTGGTGTGCCAAGGGATGGTTTGAGCTTGAGCCAAGCACTCCTATTTATAGGCTGAACAGAAGCTCGGGCACGGCCCCGTGTCCATTGGGCACGACCCCATGTCCATCCTCTTCTCTGTCTTCATTAATTGCTTTTGTCTGCAATAGTTGACCACGACCCCGTGTCCACTGGGCACGACCTCGTGTGCAGAAGCATATCTGTACTATCAAGATTTGCCTGGATTCTACGAATCTTATAGTTGAGCACGGCCCCGTGCCCGCTGAGCACGGCCCTGTGGTGGGCGATGGAAGCTTCTACAACTTTGTCTTTTATGCTGACACTTGGGCACTCCCCCGTGCTCACTGAGCACGGGGCGTGTTCAGTCTTCTGCCTTCTTGTTTTGCTTGGGAAGATGCTGTCGTGGGGTCGGGCATGTCACGTTTGTTCCTTTTCTTGTATTTGTGCTAGATTTAGCTGTCGTTTTGCTTCTTTTGTTAATTTGAGCTCATTTAATCCAGAAAATACAAAAGGAAGACAAAAGCACACTTTTTCCAACATTAGTACTAAAAAAGGGTTAGTTTTATGCCACAATTGATGTAATTTATATGTTGCATTTTGCACACATCAAATACCCCCACACTTGAATCTTTGCTTGTCCTCAAGCAAAACTCTTTATAATGTGGCTTTACACTCCCAAATGGAATGGGTAGAAGAGAAGGTTTTTGGGCTTGTCATAGAGTGTCAGGATTTCCAAGATTCTTTACTAAGTTTTATTTTTATTTATTTACAATCCTATTCGTCATGATTTATTTAAAACTTTTCATAAGATAAATTACTTATTTGGGCATAACATGCTTCTTTAAAATTCCATTTATATACAAGTTCACATACCTCACGGGGGATCACTCAACACTCGGCCGAAGATGTATTTTTTTGTGAATCACTCGAGAGCGGCATGGAACTTACTCCTACCATAAGCTTGCCAAGCAATCAATCCTCCTCCTTTTTAACTATATACCTTTGCAAATATCAAGAGGACTTTTGGGTGAAGGGTTAGGCTTGGGTTAAAGGTAGGTGGTTGGGTTAGTGGTTAGTGAAAGGGTGAAAAGCGTAATAAGCGTCGGTTTTCGTAGGACTTTTTAATTTTAAATATTTTTTTATGAAGCTTTTATTCAAACAAAGTTATTTTTGATAAATTTGTTTGTTTATTTCTCTTTTGCTTCATCATCAACAATTTTTTTTTTTTGAAAAGTCATATGAAAAACTGATCTTGTCACTAAAACAAAGGGTTAAAAATAAAAAGGTTTTGGTGGGTAAAAGGGTGTTTGGTTTAAGAAATGAAAAGGTTTAGGCTCAAAGGGGTTAACTAGGGGGATTTTGGGTAGGTGGTAAAAAAAAAAAAAGAATAATGGTGTAGAAATAAAAAGGGTTAGTCCTAATGCCTCCATCATTTACTTACTCGGGTTTAAGTTGGTAAGGACTGGGAATGCATCGTCGTGGCAAGTTCTAGAGTCGTAAGAACCAAGCGGCTATTCACACAAGAAACGCAAAATGAGCATTTAATTTAAAGATATATATTTGTATGCTCAATAAAGGCTCAAAACTCACTTTTGTGGGAATGGGTTTTTATGTGATCAAGTATATATAATTAAATTTTAACTAAGCTTGTCATGCCTTTTCATAATTTTCTTATGTTGTTTCTTTTTATCACGACGCAATCGGTTGTAAATTTGTAAAAATATAACCTTTTTAGAATTTTGAAATTCCCAAATTAAACCTAGACAAGTAAAAAAAATGAAAATTTTTGAAAAAAATTTGGGGTGATTAACGGTTCCAATAGAGTTTTGTGTAAGGCTTGTATTTAGGACTTGCAAGATTCAAGGTTTTAGCATCTCCCCCACACTTAAATTACACATTGTCCTCAATGTGTCCCAAAAATAAGTTTTTAGGTTGATTGAATGTGTAAAAAGGTGTGAAAAAGCAAAAAATTTTGTGTTACTGGGCGCTGGACACGGCCCCGTGTTCAAGTGCCAGTAACAAAATTGAAAAAGAGAAACAGAAGCCTCGACACGGGGGCGTCTTGGGTAAACACGGCCCGTGTCCAGTTTACCTGAACTGGGCAATTCTACAGACTGTGCAGCACGGGGCCGTGTTGGGCGGACACGGCCCGTGCTGAACTTACTGTAATGAAGAAATTTTGTCGGATGGCCCCATTTTTCTGCATGGGGTGCTGGTCCAAGTTTCCCTTGTTTCCTTTGCCATCCAGAGTGTGTTTTATTCCTGAAAATTAAAACTAACTAGAAAACATAAGAATTAATTAATACTAAACTAAGGATAGTTCCGCGGAATGCCTCCGTGGTGCGCCACATTTATAAGGGTCCTTGGCTAGACCCAAAGCCGGGCCATATGTCACTCAAGTGGGATGTTTTGCATCCCATGCTACACCGTCGGAGAGCGTCATCCAAGCTTGAGTCTATGACCTTCATGTAGTTGACCGGGTCTTCATCTTCTACTCTCTTTCCCACTCCAAACTTCATTTCCTCGTCGCCAAACTTCAATGTTAGTGTTCCGTCATTCATATCTACCACTGCTTGGGTAGTGGCTAGAAATGGCCTCCCGAGGATGAGAGGGACATCGGCGTCTTCTTCCATGTCCAGTATGACAAAGTCGGCCGGGAAGACGAAATTGTCAACTTTAACCAATAGATTTTCAGCGACACCTTGTGGAAATTTGACGGATCTGTCAGCAAGTTGAATGCTCATCTTTGTAGGGCTCGTTTTTCCTAGGCCGAGTCGTTTGAACATCGAAGCGGGCATGAGGTTAATGCTAGCCCCAAGATCGGCTAGTGCATTACGAATGGGGGATTTCCCAATCGAGCAAGGAATCGTGAAGCTTCCAGGATCAATATTCTTTTGTGGGAGTTTGTTGAGTACTAAGGCGGAGCATTCTTCGCCTAAGTTAACTAATTGCAATGATTCAATTTTCCTTTTGTGAGTGAGGAAGTCCCTCATAAATTTTGAATATTTAGGCATTTGGGTTAGGACTTCAATAAAAGGAATATTAACATGCAATTGTTTTAGTAAATTTTCAAACTTTGCGAATTGCTCCTCGGTCTTTTAACTAATTAACCGACCGGGGTATGGAACCGAAGGAGTTTTAGTGGGCTCTTGAGTTGGTGGAGAAGCCGTTTCTGGTTGGGGAGCGGGTGGACTCGTGGATTGGCTGGATTGGCTTCTTTCAGCTGGCGGTAATGGAGCCTCCTCGGGGCCCACGGTTCGGTTTCTTAACGTGATGAGATGTACTTGGGCTTTTGGGTTGGTTTCGGTATTGCTTGGTAATGCGCCTTGTGGTCTTTCGGAGAAATTTTGAGCTACTTGATTTAATTGTTTTTCAATGTTTTGAATGCTAGCTTGTTGATTTCTAAAATTTGATTCCAATTGTTGAAATCGATCCGAGTTTTTATTTTCGGTTTCGGAGATGAGGCGAGATACAGTATCTTCAAGCCTTTCTCGTCGACCTTGTTGTTGAGAAAAGTTTTGCGGTTGTTGAAAGTTAGTTCGTTGGTTTTGTTGGTTACCACTATTGCCGAGATCTCTCCAACCAAGGTTAGGGTGGTTACGCCATCCTTGGTTGTAGGTACCCGTTGGTGGACCCGACGGCCTAGGTCTATTATCAATGTAGTTTACCGTTTCCGTTTGATCATCTACTTCTTTCATACAACTCCAATTTTCATGTGGTCCACCAGACCCCTCACAAGCCATAACCGAGGCCGTTTTTGCCATTTCTAATTTTTTTTTTATTTTTGAAGAAAGGGCCTCGATTTGGGCTTGTAAATAAGTGCTTTCATCAACCTTATGGGCGCCCGGGGCAATATATTTATTGCCTCGGGGAGTGTACCACTGAAAATTGGTTTGAGCAATTTCCTAAATTTGATTATATATTTCATTTGGGCGACGATTACCTAGAAGTCTCCCGGAGCTAGAATCAAGTGTTTGTCTTGTGTGTGGCAACAACCCATTGTAGAAAGTGAATACTTGTTGCCATACCGCAAGACCGTGATGAGGACACTTTCTTAGTAGCTCCTTGAACCTTTCCCAAGTTTCATATAAGGATTCCCCATCCTCTTGTGAATAAGTATTAATTTCAGTCATTAATTTAGCCGTTTTAGCAGGAGGGAAATACTTATATAGGAACTTTTGGGCTAGTTCATCCCAGGTGTTTACCGAGCCAACTGGGAGGGTGTTTCCCAAGTTTCGAAGGCGGATGGCGTCATTTGATGCTCCATTGATCCGAAAGGTAGCACATATGTCTAATAAATTAGTAATATGTAGATGGGGATCCTCGTCCGCAAGCCCATGAAAGGTTGCGGAGTTTTGAAGCATTTGTATCAAATGTGGTCGAAGTTCGAAGATATTGGCTTCGACATTCGGTGCATTGATAGCGGCGCCTAGATTACCTACAGTGGGCCGTAGGTAATCCATGAGGGTACGTTGGTCCGCCATTGGAAGTGGGTCCCCCGAAACTTTCTCTTGGTTTTTAGCTTTAAGTCTTTTTCTGAGAAAGCGTTCGGGTTCTTCTAAAGGTTCCTTTATGTCTCTACTAGAACTGGAGCTCATACACTATGTAGGAAGTTCAAATGTGGCGCCTGGGTTCCAAGTCCTGCATAAAAACAGAAAAGAACGTTGGTCAGAAGGTTCACCACGGCCCCGTGCTCAGTGAACATGGCCCGTGGTCGGAGGTACAGCGGTTGTTTTCCGGATCCCTGTTACTGGGAGTTGGACACGGCCCCGTGTTGCACCGACACGGCCCCATGCTTAGCTCTCTGTAATTCGGAAAATAAAAATTGCCAGTGATAATGTTGGGCACGGCCCATGTCCGACCAGGCACGGCCCGTGCTGAGCTCTGCAGAAACTGAAAAACTAAAAAAAAAATCCTAAAAAAATAGAAAAATAGGAAAAATGATTAGGCCGTTGATTCCCAACTTTCTTAAAATCCTTGTGTCCCCGGCAACGGCGCCAAAAACTTGATGCGTGTGAAGTGTATATATAAGTTTAAGTATATTTTAAGCCCTTTTACACTTTTTTAGCCAGATTTTAAATTTATAAAACACGATATTTACTAACACTAAACACACATATGGGCAAGTGCACCCATCGTGAGCGTAGTATAGTGTTGGTAAGATACCGAGGTCGTCCAAGGACACAAGAGCTTTTAGTACCGGTTTATCCTCAACGTCTAATCAAATCAAAAAGTTAGAAAAAGGTTTTAAACTAAAAAAAATAAAAACTAACTAAAATGCTAAAAATAAAAATAAAAATAAAACAGATAGACAAGATGAATCACTTGGTTCTGACTCGTGTATAGTGTAACCTTTGATTATTTCCGCACTTTTTCACTTTTTAAGAGATTATCTTAGTTATTGTAGTAGGCCCCTCTTTTGAAGGCGACATTACCCTCAACCCAGTAGTTTGAGTCAGCAAGGATACAATCCTAAAGGGTCGGATTATTGAAAGATAATTAATTAAGTTATTAATGCATATTATGGTAGGCCCCTCTTTTGAAGGCAACGTTACCCTCGGCTAAGTAGTCTGAGTCAGCAGGGATACAGTCCTAAATAGCCGGGTTATTGTATTAATAGTAGCTTACATATGAGGAGGTCAAAGAGTTTGACCCCCGCCATCCAATACCGTTAAGTATTGAAGGAGGTCCTACTAAATTTGACCCAGGTCCTTGCAGGATCTATATACTGAACAAGGCAAGACTCTTACCAAACCGTTCCCTTAACCCCCGACCAGGTAGCCAACATACCTCCATATAGACCGTGGAGATATGAATGGTGATAATCTTTTATTTTATATAGATAGTAAAATAATGCCAAGACACCACGGACAAACGATAAGGAAAACTCACCTTCAACATAAGAAACTAGTTATTAAAGTCATTAATACATAACCAAGTAAAAAGTGCGAAAAGATTAAAAATAAAAAGTATTACACTAGACACTTTGTCTACACCAAGTGATGTAAGAGACTTAGGCAACCATGGCCTTGATTGTCAAGAACTCTTACGATCAATCTTGGATCCTGAGACGACTCACACACACTCTATGATGGACAATGGATGATGGTGGTGGATGATGGTGTTATGGTGGTGGTGGGTGAAGTGTGAGAAAGGTGGTGTGCCAAGGGATGGTCTGAGCTTGAGCCAAGCACTCCTATTTATAGGCTGAATAGAAGCTCGGTCATGGCCCCGTGTCCATTGGGCACGGCCCCGTGTCCAATCTCTTCTCTGTCTTCATTAATTGCTTTTGTCTGCATTAGTTGACCATGGCCCCGTGTCTGCTAGGCATGACCCCGTGTCCGCTAGGCATGACCCCGTGTGTAGAAGCATATCTGTACTATCAAGATTTGCCTGGATTCTGCGAATCTTATAGTTGACCACGGCCCCGTGCCCGCTGAGCACGGCCTCGTGGTGGGCGATGGAAGCTTCTACAACTTTGTCTTTTATGCTGACACTTGGGCGCGCCCCCGTGCTGTAACACCCCGGAAATATGAAAATTTATATTAGAATTATAAAGTTTAAATAAACAAGAATTAATTAACTAGGAAATTATAACCTAGTTAACTACAAGTCTAGAAATAACTTGAAATAGGGTTAAAATAACCAAACTATATGTTAAACAAAAGTTGAGGGGCTTATGTTGTTAAAATTGAAACTTATTTTATTAATTTTAATAAAAACAAAACCAAACACCCCATTTGAGGTGTCTGGTCGATCAGGAGCAGGAGGGGGCGATTCCCCATTCTCAAAACCCTAAATATCACTAAACTCACAAATTGAAGGCTAAATCCAAGTTGAAATCGTAATTAGAGCCTGGATTTATGATCCCCATCGTAAAGAGATCATAAGGTATGTGAAATTTGGTAAAAATCCTCTACTTGAAATTCTCATGAACATAGAGAATCTGAAATATGGTCATGCATGTGTGATATATAGATGAATTAAGAGCATTGTAGTGTCTAGGAGTAAACCCTAGACGAATTCAAGTTGAAATCATGTGTAAATTTAGTAAAACCCATGAACACCCTTGTAGGTAATTGGTGGGTTATGTAGAATTTGATAAACACTAGGAAATTGGATGTTGATCTAGTGTAATTTGACAATTGTGAAGTGACTTCAGAATTTTAGAAGCTAACAATTATGTAAAATGGGTTGATTGATGTGAAATTCGGGCTAAATGATAAACTAGGGACTTGCTATATAATCATGTAAAAATCTGCCCTTAAAGTGTTTGTTGAAATGCCTCAAAGGAGGCTCGAAACTGGAATTTTGAAGTTAAAACACCTAATTGTGATGTTTTGGCAATTATGCGATATGTGATTTAAAAGAGTTCTAAACGCGATATAATTGAACTCTATAGGAAAGGATACCGGAGCGTCGAGTGGACAAGCCGGTGGTGAATTGCGGTGGAAGGGCGTGCACTAAAGGTATGTAACTTGACTCGTTACATTGGGTAAACTTTGATAATTTGCATAAGTATAGTAAATTGTAGAATAAAGGTTGTCTTAATTTGAAGCGATAACGATCGCAATATTGATTTATAAGACCGGGATTGGTTAGAACTTGATGGTAGTCATCATAATGGAGGATTCCGTAGATGAGCCAAACGGGTCGAATAATCGATTAATGCGTGGCAAATGCTTCGTAATATAATAAATTGGTCTTTTGTTATTATTGACAAATGACGTATTAGTATACGAGGATTTAAGATGTTGGTTTGTAGGAGTGAAATCCGGGAATTTGGTTCGAGTAAACAAACAAATCAAACAAAACATAACATTCCAGAGCCTACCGTAAATTACGGTATATACCGTAATTTACGGTAGGGACCAAAATGTTACGGTGAATTCTTCCTGTTTTACGGTGGAACCAAAGTTTCTCAGGAGCTACCGTAACTTACGGTGACTACCGTAAGTTACGGTAGAGCCTTGACATAGATGTTGAATTTTGCATATCTTTGTTAAATCGAATCCGTTTTAAGCGTAGTTTCGATTTTATAATATATCTAAGAACTCTAACACTAATCTTTGTTAGAAATTTCCAGTTTCTAGGTATGGCAAGTACGTGGACGATGATAAATCAAGTTTTGAAGGACCGAACACACTTTAGAAGCTTCCGCGATATTTAACTTTAATAGATAATGTTTTTTTTAATTTAAACAAATTGTTAAACAACTTATGAATGTTTGAATTAGTCGTTAGTCGACTAATGTTTTGCTACTTATGAACTTTATCTATGGAACTTATGCTATAAGTTGGACATCTTTTATGTAAAATTTTATGAATTATTATTAAATTCAAGTAGTAATTAGACGGGTCTTACATGTGCTCACTGAGCACGGGGCGTGTTCAGTCTTCTGCCTTCTTGTTTTGCTTGGGAAGATGCTGTCGTGGGGTCGGGCATGTCACGTTTGTTCCTTTTCTTGTATTTGTGCTAGATTTAGCTGCCTTTTTGCTTCTTTTGTTAATTTGAGCTCATTTAATCTTGAAAATACAAAAGGAAGATAAAAGCACACCTTTTCCAACATTAGTACTAAAAAAGGGTTAGTTTTATGCCACAATTGATGTAATTTATATGTTGCATTTTGCACACATCATCATACAAGTTTCATATAGTGGTAGAGAGTAACGTCACTGAATTTTTATGAATGTTATTCCTCTTCTCTTGCTTAAATATCGTTTCTCAAACGTCTCGTACAGGGGTAGACAAGAAGTAGGCAAGACAGGTTTCCTACTTTATAAAGTGCTAAAGCACTGGTCTAGGTATTATTCTACCATTTGAAGGTATGAACACCTAGAGTTTATTTTTAGAGGGATGGTGATCTTTAACTTGACCTGCAGAGTCCACCAGGATTTCCATGCACTACAAGTTGTTATTACCTGGGCCCCCGTAATAATAAATTGTCTTGCACAGTTATCCCAATTTTCCCTCATCCAAGCAGATGATCAATCAAGGAGGGGACACTACTGTCCTTATATCTCCGTCATGGAAAGGACCATTGCAGTGGTCCACGCGCTAACACTTGTTATCATTACGCGCGAATAGGCACGATGATTAAATGAAGTAGGAATAAAGAGAATTCCCAGTAGTTGGAGGGGCACCTTCAAGATGAATACTTCATCTTCCTTTTCTGGTCAAGTGTCATCAATCTTGCTTCCCAAAAGCCGCAGGGATCTCGTCCTGCTGATTAGAAATTCGTTCAAGGTTGCCGCCTCTGCCTCGCCATCACTATCGTAGTTAGGCATCTTCACGATCGAGAGAGAAGAGCAGCCATTTGCTACGGGAGCAAGCTCAGAATCTCTTTTGGTAATCACTCCAGCCATGAGCTTTGCAAAGAACGCGAGGTCGATAGCTTCATCGTGCGGGTAAGTACAATAATAGGAGTCGGAGTCGAAAGTATCTTATTCATGTCAATAATCATTCCGTACACTTATTCGTATGTATATATATATATATATATATATATATATATATATCAATAGACAAGTAAGTTACTTAACATAATAAGACAATTTGATGCATCATATCACGTATAACTCTCGTTTTTCTGGGGATGTCATTTTGTCTTTGGCAAGTCTAACTCGTGTAGACTATGCTTTAGTTGGCACCTTATCTTGAGGGTATTCCCTACTAATGTCCTTGCCTTGTCTCTTCTTTGAAAAAAAAAATGTTTGACTCATGGATCTTGATGCTTACGAGAATGCAATGAAAAACCCTTTTTGTAAAATGTTTTTGTGAGAGAACTCTAGTGATTGTAGTCTAGACTCGAGAAGGAATCCTAGTTCACTACAATCGAAGCTCTGATACCAAACTGTCACACCCTGACTTTTGCGGAAGCGTATGATGTGTGACTGGTTTAATATCATTGCATTCAATCATAATAAACAACTACATGATTTAAAACGACGTTCATCCATTCATAAAATTTGAGTATTACAAACACTGGTTGTTTAAGTTTTAAAACACAACCTTCGACTAGGTTACAAACCAATAAAAGTGGATGACAGCTAAACTTGAAGTCTACTTCTAGTTACAACACCCGCGCCCAAGATCCATCCTGTCACTTGAAATACATGTAATTTTGGAAAACATCAACAAAAGTTGAGCGAGTTCATGCGTTTTGTGTGAGTACTGTAATCTTGTAAATCTTTGAGAGACTCCTTTGTAAACAGGTATGAAAAGCATGTATGAATATGAATGTTTTACAAGGACTTTAAGGCATCTGAGGACATAGGAAACACTCGTAATGAGTATATACCCTTGTCGATTTACCTCGACTGTGTCGATTTACCTCGACTGTGTCAATTTACCTTGACTATTTCAATTTCCCTTGAGTGTGTCGATTTACCTCGACCGTGTCGATTTTCCTCGATCGTGTCGATTAACCTCGACTGGGACTCCGAAGCACTACTTGGTACTAGTTGTGACCATGAGTGGGGTTCGGCCGTACCCGTTAGATCTAACCATCTTCTCTAATTAAGTATTAATGGCATTTCAATATCTTGTCTATGCTCACATGATCTAGTATTTCATAGGCATTTCATACCGTTTTAAGCATTCGTAACATGTATTTCACCCCCGAGAGTTATTAAACCAAAAACAGTTAAGAGAACAGGGGGAGGATGAACTCACTGTTTTGCTTCTTCAGTACTCGTAACTCAAGCCTCATCAGCAAACACGACTACCTACAATGTGCTAGGGTATATTAGAAGAGCGGGTCGTGCCTTGCCTTAGTATTCATGTTTTGAGTTACGTTCCTTTTATGTCTTTAACATTATCCAAAGTTATAATACTTCTCGAGTATTTATTTTCGTGTTTCCTTCCCAAGGATGGGAGTATTTCATACATGTGTATTTGTATTCTCGTATTTGTAGTTTCCCAAAATAATATATTTTCTACTTGTCCAAATATGATACACTTTGTAATAATAAATAAATCATACTTCATTTCTTTTGTATTCACAACAATGTTTACCAAAAATTTATTTGGATCGGTATTTTCCGGAATATTTTATAAGTTACGTTCTTGTTCGGTTTGCCAATATTTAAGTGTGTAACTTATATATTTTCTTCCTTGTAATTTTTGGTATGATTTTGGATTGTAAGTTCTTGGTATTTTTGTTAAGTCATATTATTTTAAATTCAAAAATAATATAACTATACACAAGGTATACACATATTCACACAAGTGTCTTTAATGGAAAATATATATTCTAAATATATATTTACCCATTTTTATTTACAAAAACCAACCTCCGATACTTTGTATTTTTGTAACAAAACCTATGGCAAAGTTTATATTGAAAGACATAGTTTAAAACATACTTGTTTAGAAAATATTTTCTAAGTGTTTGTATTTTTAGAAAATTTTGCCATAGTTTCCTTTGAAAATGGAGGTGTCCATGCTATATAGCATATCATTTTCTTTTCAAAATCAATCACTCAATAATCAACAATCAGCCCTAAAAATCTTGCACTTACCAAGTGCAAAAACTATTCAATTTACGTAGTAACATGAACTTGATCTTTCACAAAAATGTATAGTAACTTGGTAAAGTGTTTAGTAGCCTTAGTTACCCTCCAAAATATATTTACTTCTTGGTAAACTTCATTCTTGGAAGTTTTAGATGTTTACAACTTGTAAACATATTTTACAAAAACGTCCCTTTATCAAACCTTCTTGTTTTCTAGTGTTTCTACACTTATTTCATCACCAAAAATAGTGTAAGTTTAGTAAAAACCATGATCTTTCAAAAATCATATTTTAAACTTGGTTTTCTTGGAAAATCATTCATAAATCTTGGATCTACAAGTTTACTAGTTCACTTTGTTTATTATTTTACAAGAAATCATTTCATTCGTCAAGTTCATGTGTTCACAAGAAGATGATCATCGTATGTTGTTACATAATCATCCTCCCACTTGCTAGATTATGTGTTTAATCACCATCTAGCAAGCTTCATGTGATGATTAACATCATCATCTCAAGAAATCAACAAGTAAGCATTATACATTCACTAAACAACATCATTTCATTCATATATCAACTTATGTTAAGCTTCATGTTCAAGATTCAAGTGTATGTCTTTTAGTGATCTTATGATTTTCAACATATCATATCTTTTAACCACTAAAAATAGAAGTAAACAAGAGTTGTGAGAGATCTTACTACTAGCTTCAAGCTAGGGAAGAACAATGGTGAAAATGGAGTGGATAAAAGCAAACGGAAGAGGTCCTTGATG